>OZ005654.1:307818566-308418566 GCA_963930645.1 Salticus scenicus
CTTCTTCTTTTTTTTTTTTTTTTTTTTTTTTTTTTTGTCTTGATCGCTAATTTTTATCATCAACTTACTTTTTTATAAACAGTATAAGACTGAAATTATGACTCGATAAATATTTACTTAACAAGACAGCATTAGGTGCCCATCTTTTAAGTAGGAATCATTGCTAGTGCTTCCATAATTTTGCTGCCGACTGTATTATATATCAACCGGGAGAGAGGGATGCAGAGTTTTTTCTTTCTTTCTTTTTTTTCTTTTTTTTTTTTTTTTAAGTTTTTTCAGATGACAGACTTATCTTCAGGAAATTGGCGTTCACTGTCAACCGTTGAATACTAAGGCAGAACTAGATTTTCTCGGAAATGTTTCGAACATTTTCGATAAATAATTAGCGTTAAAGTATTTTAAAATGAGAAGTGCAACTGACTTATTCACATGTTCTCGAAAATTAGCATTCGCTGTTAACCCGCACTGTGCCCAAGGCCTTATACGACAGAAACTTGGTTTTCGTAGAAACAATTTGCATAATTTTGATAAAAATTTAGATTTAGGAGCATTTTAGTTTAAGTTTCAATTTGAATTGCCCTCTTTTTCCACACCATTAGCGTTCACCGATAACCCGCGCTACTTCATGGAAAAAGATGCGGACACATAGTTTTCTTCGAAAATGCTCGAATGATTTTGATAAAAAATTAAGAGTTGGTGTGCTTTTGAGATGAAAATTTGACATAAAATACCTAGGATAATTAGCGTTCACTGGTAACTTGCACTCCGTCCAGGAAAAATACGGCTCAAAATTAATTTCCTTAAAAATTGCTGCAATAATTTTGAAATATAAAATTAGAAGTTTTTATTTTATTTTATTTCATTTTATTTTATTTTTATTTTTAATTCATTTATTTAATTTTATTTATTTAGAAGGAACTTGGTTTTCAATTAAGCTGCTTAAGCGGTTTTAATATATAGCTAATGGTTGAAATGATAATTCGAATTGGATTTCTTTTCTCTCCATGAAAGTTAGTTTTCACTGGTAAAAAGCACTAGCAATCCGCCCTGACCGAAAAAAAATTTCTTTTTTTTTTTTTTTTTTTACATTATGAATGATTTTTAGTATGAGACCAAGTAAACTCGGTTATCAAGATACTGTAATTTTAAATGAGTATGTATTAAAATAAAGAAATACTGTAACAAATTGAAAAAAATAATATTGTTGCTGTTAAAAACATTGCTCTGTGGATTAATTTACAATGCTGAAAAAACGTTAAGTAATTTAACCTAAATATTTTTGAATTAGCGATTACGAAAAAACGGCGAAAATTTTTCAAAACCTATTTTTTAATGAAAACTGTAGTTTCTAAAACATCCTTGATATCATTATTACAAAGTTAATGTTGAAAAACTATATTTGTTTTATTATTATTATTATTATTAAAGTATTATTATTTTGTTATTATTATTATTATATTTCTTGTTGATTTCGGATAATTAATTAAAAAATAGTTTTATTTCAATTATATAACTTTTGCAACTTTGAACTTTAAATGCGACTAATTAGGATAACATTCCCTAGAAGAAAATTTTAATTGGCCATTGAACGGCCTCTCAGCGACGACCGATAAAGTTGTGTACAGTGGATACTCGAAATTTCATCAAGAGCGATGAATCACATCTGGAGCCCTACAACGAACCTGCCGAGATGGTCTCACTATCGGGAATTCTTGGCTGTGACGTCATGTTCCGATAGTACCAAAAAATATGCTATAACGAAGTTCTCGGAGGCGTTTACCTGCTTCTCGCTAAAGGAAATTCTAGTGGGAATCTTCCTAAAAGTCCCCACCAAGCGTATCATTAGTTAAAACGAGTTCCCGATAGCAAGTACTGGCAATGTGTCCATCATTTAAAAAAAAAACTGATGAATTAAAAAGTAAAAAGAATGTATATACGTTATATATTTTTTAAAAAGAACTTTCAAAACTATTATTATTTTTTTTTTGTGTGTGTGTGAACATATGTACATTTAGTCATTAGTTTTTAAGATGCATGATTAGAAAGTCCGCGAGTGACAAGAGGTGTATCGCTTTTGTCAAGTGTAATATTAACAGAAGCAGTATAAAATTGAAGACTAACTTTCTAAATTTAATCAGTTTTGAAGTCTTCAGAGCTATAAATTCTAAGTTAAATTATGTAAATTCCTCATTCATTGTGAAATAATTATAAGGATTCTTGTTAAATGTCAGTATAATATAATAATTTCGAAACATAGAAACACCGACAGTAACTCGGTCGCAGAGTTAAAATCAAGCGTACTCGGGTTCAATACCCCGGAAGGGTCAGTGATTTTTTTTTTTTTTTTTTTTTTTTAAGAAAAGTATTGAAAATATTAGAATTTTCCTGATATATATACATATATATATATATATATATATATATATATATATATATATATATATATTATTAATAAGGAAAGTATGAATATCTAATTTATTAATTCGAAAATAAATAAATGTATATATATATATTCAATTGCAAAAAAATAATTTAAGTACTTGATCATTTTATTTTACTTCTGATTATAGAAATACATCTACATACTCGCCAACATCCTAATTAATATTCCGAACTGTTGTTAGTCCCGCCCTTTTTTTCACACCTGTAAATTTTTAGAGTAATATTCCTTAAATGCAATTACGATTAAATAAGAAGAAAAATACTCTAAAAATATACTGGTGTGAAAAAGAAGGCGGTGATAACAATACTACGGAATATTATTTAGGATGTTTTCAAGTATGCATCTAAACAAACGATAATTAGGTTTTTAGTTTAGTTATTTTTAATTTTTTTTTATTTTTGCGTTGTTTGAAAAATTGTATCCGAAGGAGAAAATACGGTTTGAATGTTTGTTCTTATATATGTGATATTTTGACTCTATAATTAAGTTTAATTAAAGTTAAAAACTAGGATAATTGCTGCAAGTGAAATATTATTTTAAAATTATTAATGCCTTATGCTAAAATTAATTAATATTTTGTTATTTAATGACATTTTAGGTTTGTTGTTTAACATAATTATTAAAAAATAAACTCCCTGCTTTTAATTAATGTTGTTTAAATTCTGTTCTAAAAGTTTTCGAATATTCTTTAGAGTACTCTCAAAACATCTTAAAATTTTCACCTCTGAAGGAGTGCTTAAAAACTCTAATTAATTACAGAATGCTTGAAGTGGTTCGGAGTTTCTTCACTTTCTATGTGAACAGTTAGATTTTAAATCTTTTGTAGCTGACTTTTTGTTAGAAGATTAAAGAAAAAAAAATGTGCATTGACTATTAATTTAAGACTTTTTAATTATTTAAATGAAATATATCTGTAATAAGCTACAATAAAAAAAATGGATTTCATTTTTATGATTAGTAACTTAAATAATAAATAAAATTTTACTTTTATAAAAATTGATATCTCTTTTTTCTTTAGATGCTGGCTGCTTACAATTCCCACAATGAATAGTTTATTAAGTTATTTAATAATTTTAAAACGTATCTCATCGCATCTTCTCATAGCCTTCTACGCTAGATGCCTTCTGCGTGGCTCGGAAACTTGGCAACAGTTCAAGTGGTAGACAGCACCACCTGGTACAGATTGCATGAATTTTTTATTCAACAGCCACCAAAATTTTTTAAAAGTGGAATTTTTTAAAAGAGGCGAATAGAATCGAAGAAACGTCGATTATATATATCACATATATAACTTCTTAAAATGTTTGATAACAGTTGAATAAAAAAGTCGCACAATCTGTACCAGGTGGTGCTGTCTACCGCTTGAACTGTTGCCAAGTTTTCGAGTCACACAGAAGGCATCTAGTTTAGGAGGCTATGGTTCTCCAAATATGAAGTGTCATAATGATGGCGTTTTAATATATGTATTTTTGTAAAGAAACGTATTGCATATGATAAAAACGCTAAAGCCTTAATCTGTAAACGAAGGAAAACACTGTACATTTTATCAATTAATCTTGGGTATCATCCTACCATAAGGTTGAAAATTCCATTACAAATATTATTGATTTCGTAAAGATGATAGCCTTTTATTCTTAATAAAAACATTCTTTTCAGAAAAAAATCGAATTTTATTTAATATTTTAAAAGTTTATATGCAAACAAACATTTTTTTTTTTTTTTTTTTTTAAATATGCACCAAAAAGAGACACAATGTGAGTAATTCTCGAATAAGCTTGCCGTAGTCTCCTTGCATAGTTACCAACATAGCTCTTTTTGGTTACCGGAAAAATTTAATAGAAACATTTATTTTATTTAATCAGTGAACTGTAACAGTTTCCACTGATTAAATAAAATAAAAATGTTTAATAAAAGTTTTAGTCACCAAAATGTGCTAAGTTGGTAACTATGTCTTCTTGAGACTTATTTGAATACAATTGAACTACAATTTTTACACCGAACGCATTTTATAGATTTTTCTGAAAATGGATAGTTGTTAATAATAGGTAAAATTTCTTTTTTGAATGGAGATTATCTTTATCAGTACAATGATTTTTTTTTTTTTTAATTCCTGGAATATAATGTTTGTTATGTATGAAAATTAACTTTATCCTTTTAATGAATTTTCCAAATTCCTGGAATATAATGCTTGTTTATTAACTAACTAATTACTTATAAGAGAATGATAATTAATTTTATATGAATATACTAAACAAACGTAAATAGAGCGCCATAAATATTTTAAAAACGATTTAAAATTCGTTTTATTCATGTCACTAAAATACGTAAACATTTTATGAACGTTCAGCTAAAAAAAATTAAGTATGTGTAAATTAAATTAAAGATTAAAAGATTTGAATGCCAATTTAAAGTTTTAATATTTTCGCACAATTTCAAACATGCATGAAAATTTATATTTAAAAGAACCATTTCTACTGATAATTTAAATGTCAATTGAAATATTGTTATTGCTATGAGTTACAAGTGAGTACCTACATGTAATCATTTAATAGCATGTTTATTTAATTTTATTGCCTGTTTATTTATTTTTGCCGCACTTGAACACGAATATTGCAAAGTATTATGGAAACATTTCCTATAATTTCTCTCTCTATCTTTCTATATTGGTATCAATTCTACTGAATTAGGTATAATTCTGATAGAAATTAGTAATGTTTTTGTAAGCAGATTATTTGAGCAACATTTAGAATAGGAAGTTTCATTAAAACACAAGATTAGTTTACATGAAATGCTTATACTGAAAACTAATATAGGCAAATCGCGCGGTTTTCTTATAATTTTCATGATTTTCGCTTATATGATAGATGAATTTATTTATAAAAATAATAATATCGAATAAATATTATTTCTAGAATGCTTTGAAAATTATGCATGTTATATAGTTTTACTTTAACACAAATGGAGTAAATATTACTAAGATTGTGTGTACAACAACCGCAGAAAATAATTCGGATACATATCTTTCAAAAAGTTATATATGTTTAAATCATTTTTAATTAGATTTGTACTACAAAACGTATAGCACAAATCGCTATATGCTACTGAAATAATTGTCTGCATTTTTCATTTTTCATATCTTTAGCAATTTTTATATTAAAATGTTTTCTTCCTGGTTTAAAGTAATGGATTGTTTAAGGCATCTGTTCGTTTATATATCAGTTTGTCCGTCATTCTGTATGAGCTGTTATTTTCTTGCATAATATAGTACAATTAGCATTAATTGTTGGCTTATAGTGTTTATCTAAAGTATAAAGATGAGATATAAGTGCAACAACTTCAAGTTAATTTTCAGTTTTACCAGAATATTTTTACAACAAGTAAAATATCTAATAATAGCAGGAGACTTGGCGTTGGAATATTAAAACAGGAATAAACTACTACGTCAGAAACGCCAAAGAAAAATTATTGAGGTGCATACAGCTGTTTCGGTAGCCTAAAGCGTACCGTCATCAGTGCAAAAAGAATTCTGAATCTTGAGAAGTGCTCGTATATATAGGAGAGGGACCGGATTTAGTTCAACCAATAGGAATACGGAAGAGGTGGGGAGTGTGGCCAATAGGAATTAATGAATGTGTAGCTGTGTAAACAGTAGAAAAATTAAGGAAATGTGGACTGAATGTAAAATTTCCAACAATCAGACAAATAGGGAACAGCGAAATCACAATTTACAAGGTTTTTAAAATTTTTATAAATATGAAAAGCTTCAAAGAAATCGAGTTCATGAATGGATTTAGGTCTGCAAATTATTTTAGCTGAATTAAATTTAAAATTATGATTTTCCTCCCAGCAATGTTTAGAAATAGCCGATTTATTGGTTTCTTGTTTGCGGACGTAATTCATATGTTCTTTTAGACGAAATTTAAGACTGCGTTTAGTTTGGCCAATATATGATAAACCACACTGACAGGAAATACTATAAATGCCCCAAGAATTATGCATATCAATAGGATCTTTTAACTGAGAAAAGGTGAGTTTATTGGAAGGCGAAAATATTATTTTAAAATCATATTGTTTGAGGATTTTAGCTATGGTTTGACTAGTTTTAGAAAAATAGGGTAAAACAATACTGATATTAGATGTGACTGATTTAGTAGACGAAATACGAGGGAGTTGTAATTTTTGGATAGCTTTGTCTATAATGGAAGGGTCGTAACCTCTGTCAATTGCGATGGCTTTCAGGTATTTAAATTCAGATTTCAATAAATCAGGATTTGAACAAATATTAAGGGCACGGTTTACAAAAGTATAGAAAGCAGCCATTTTTTGGTTAGGTGGGTGACATGAACGCGCATGGGGAGGAAGGGAGACTGCAAAATTTTTACGATAAACAGTGGTTGAAAATTCATTTACAGTGCGAGAGACGAGGGTATCAAGAAATGGAAGGGAGCCATTATTTTCAATTTCATATGTAAACTGGATATTACTGTCGATTGAATTTAAGGTTTCTAAGACCTGGTCAATATTGTGATGAGATATGTCGATAAGCGTGAAGGTGTCGTCAACTTTAAATTCAGATTTCAATAAATCAGGATTTGAACAAATATTAAGGGCACGGTTTACAAAAGTATAGAAAGCAGCCATTTTTTGGTTAGGTGGGTGACATGAACGCGCATGGGGAGGAAGGGAGACTGCAAAATTTTTACGATAAACAGTGGTTGAAAATTCATTTACAGTGCGAGAGACGAGGGTATCAAGAAATGGAAGGGAGCCATTATTTTCAATTTCATATGTAAACTGGATATTACTGTCGATTGAATTTAAGGTTTCTAAGACATGGTCAATATTGTGATGAGATATGTCGATAAGCGTGAAGGTGTCGTCAACTGATGAGATATGTCGATAAGCGTGAAGGTGTCGTCAACAACACGAAGGTGTTGACGACACCTTCACGCTTATCGACATATCTCATCACAATATTGACCATGTCTTAGAAACCTTAAATTCAATCGACAGTAATATCCAGTTTACATATGAAATTGAAAATAATGGCTCCCTTCCATTTCTTGATACCCTCGTCTCTCGCACTGTAAATGAATTTTCAACCACTGTTTATCGTAAAAATTTTGCAGTCTCCCTTCCTCCCCATGCGCGTTCATGTCACCCACCTAACCAAAAAATGGCTGCTTTCTATACTTTTGTAAACCGTGCCCTTAATATTTGTTCAAATCCTGATTTATTGAAATCTGAATTTAAATACCTGAAAGCCATCGCAATTGACAGAGGTTACGACCCTTCCATTATAGACAAAGCTATCCAAAAATTACAACTCCCTCGTATTTCGTCTACTAAATCAGTCACATCTAATATCAGTATTGTTTTACCCTATTTTTCTAAAACTAGTCAAACCATAGCTAAAATCCTCAAACAATATGATTTTAAAATAATATTTTCGCCTTCCAATAAACTCACCTTTTCTCAGTTAAAAGATCCTATTGATATGCATAATTCTTGGGGCATTTATAGTATTTCCTGTCAGTGTGGTTTATCATATATTGGCCAAACTAAACGCAGTCTTAAATTTCGTCTAAAAGAACATATGAATTACGTCCGCAAACAAGAAACCAATAAATCGGCTATTTCTAAACATTGCTGGGAGGAAAATCATAATTTTAAATTTAATTCAGCTAAAATAATTTGCAGACCTAAATCCATTCATGAACTCGATTTCTTTGAAGCTTTTCATATTTATAAAAATTTTAAAAACCTTGTAAATTGTGATTTCGCTGTTCCCTATTTGTCTGATTGTTGGAAATTTTACATTCAGTCCACATTTCCTTAATTTTTCTACTGTTTACACAGCTACACATTCATTAATTCCTATTGGCCACACTCCCCACCTCTTCCGTATTCCTATTGGTTGAACTAAATCCGGTCCCTCTCCTATATATACGAGCACTTCTCAAGATTCAGAATTCTTTTTGCACTGATGACGGTACGCTTTAGGCTACCGAAACAGCTGTATGCACCTCAATAATTTTTCTTTGGCGTTTCTGACGTAGTAGTTTATTCCTGTTTTAAGTAAAATATCTATCGTGCTATTTTTTTTTTTTTTTCAAAATTTTCTATTTATTACTTAGAAAATAAAAACAGGCTTAATTCTCTTTTATTATTATTTAATTATTTTGAACAGAGCATTTTCTTTAAAATTTATTAAATGGTCGCCAACTACAACAAAGTTCTTAGTTCTTGAACATCTAGCAAGAATAAAATCAGTAAATAAAAGCATTTTTCAAAATATTTCTATGCGATTTGCTGAATAAAGACATTTTCATCTCTGAATATAATTTAAATAAAAGAATTCATTATTTCTTAAATACGACAGACAATATATAATTGCTTTATTGCTTTTAAAGCAGATTACTTGAAACTATCTGAATTCAATAAATAAGTAATTGAATTAAATAAGCAATTTTTGACATTTATGTTCTAAGAATGATATCGAAAATGCATTTTTTTTTATTTAATTAAGATTCTTCAACACGGATAATAATAATAATAAATAATTAAATAAAATGAGTTAATAGATGAATTTCGAAGTTTTTTTTTTTTTTTTTTTTTTTTGTGCAACTTTTCTTTGGTTTAAAATTCTTATTGGCTGTTTTCTTTTTTACAGAATAAGATTTATTTTCAAATGAAATGTATTTTTAATAAATTTGTTAAGACTTATGCAAAAAATAACTTAAATATATAAGACTAAAGAATTTCAATTTTTTATACTAAAAGCTATGGACTGTCAAATTTTGTTTAAAACGTATATATATATTTTTTTTTCTAAAAGATCGAAATTCAATTGAAATTCAATATTATTTACTTTTGTTAAAAAATTGTATAACAATCTTGGAAATAGGCAGTTACTTATTTTTATAATATTCATTAAACAATCAAACAAAGAAAAAAATGTTTCCATAAATTATTTTTTGCCTAATAATAAATTTAAATACATAATTTATTTCAAGTTAATAACTTATTATTTCTAAAAGCACTTTATCATATGCTGGGAGTATAACAGAAAAAAAGTGAAAGATATATATATATATATATATATATATATATATATATATATATATATATATATATATATATATATTTCCTTCCTTATTTTTGCTAATATTTTTTTTATTCCAGATTTTTTATTTCAGACTTTTTTTTTCCCTTATTTTTGCTAATAATTTTTTTTATTCCAGATTTTTTATTTCAGACTTTTTTTTTAATATAACATTCAGATAAAGAAATATTTCATTATAAATTTGTACATTTAGTAATCTATTTTTATCTTGAACATTTTTATGTTAAAATAAAAGAAGCGCATTGTTATTTTCATTTTTTCTAGAACAGGTAATCCAGTTTAAAATTTTATTATTATTCGTTGATAAATAAGATAATATATAAAAATATATTTTTATTATTTTAACGTGATATTAATGTTGAATATTTTATTAAAGATAGATTTTACTGTAAGCACAAATTTTCTGAACTTATTGGCTGACTGCGGGCTCGATATTCGAGCCGGCCGACGACCGTCGCACAGTGGGGTATTTGGCGAATCTGGCTGGCCAAAATTATTTTTTTGTTGAAAACCAATTTAAATCAATTATTTAGTCACGAAACTGTTATTTTTAATGCATATTAATATTTTTATTTAAAAAAACGTTATTTGGAATGTTTATTTACTGTAAAACAATAAATACTTCAAAAAAAAAAAAAAAAAAAATACTCTAAAGTAATAAATATAATATAAACTCAAATAATACATATCATTTAAGATATCATAAATAGAAGCATATAAGAAATAAAAATATTCATATAAAAATGATAATAATAAAAATAATTATTCATACAATTAATAAATAAGTAAGGAAAAATTTCATCATCACTGCATATTAAAGAGCTATCATCTGTTGTTTTGTAATTGGAATTCTATACATCATAAATGCTTGTAGAAGATGCAAATCGGTAATAACTCTCTAGAGTTTTTTTTTTTTTTTTTTTCGTTTTGTGGATGTCATTCCAGTTAAGATTAAATCTGAACTCAAACGTAATCTATTGAGAACATCAGGATTACAAAAAGGTCTTAAAATTTTTCGTGCACATTTTTTTTTTTTTCGAAATAAGCGAAAATAATTAGTGTGTGCTTCAGCTGTTTCTTCAAACAATTGCTAACTGGTAATATAGCTTGCTGGCTTACAGTGGGGTTGTCTATTATTTTGTGCATTGTGGGTGATATTGGATACGATACCAAGGATATTCCTAATAGAGTTCTGTTGTTTTCTTTGCATATTCCGTAAATTTTTTCGCGTGAACTCTGTGGTCACTTGAAGTATCTTTCATATCAATATCAGCACAAGTTTCTTTTATTCTAAATGGCTTTTTCTTTTCAGGATAACAGACCATTTTAACACGCTTCAAAACAGTACATGAAAGACTTTTTTCTTTGAGTACTTCTTATAATTTTGTATTGCATAGCTGCCAAACTTTTTAATTTTTAAAACAGATTTGTCACCAATATTTTTATAAAGAAATCTTTTAAGCATATTTTCTGTGATTGCATAAACTGAAAACATTTATAAAAACTTTCTTGTATGAAGTCTGTCTTAGGATACTTGGCACCTATGGTATTGGTTTCTTGAAAAATCAGCCTAGGGTTGCTATTTATATTTCTGGCCTAATAATGAAAAAACAAATATGTAGGATCGAAATTGGTTTTCTTGTTTTTCAAAATATTCTCCATGATGATCAATACACTTTTGCATGCGTTTGAACCAATTTTCAAAGCACTTTTTCCAGTCCGATTGAGGTAACTCCACAACATGCGTTTTGAATGCATCAACCGCTTCTTCGGGGGTCGAAAATCGCTGTCCACGTAATTTATTTTTGATGTGTGGGAATAAGAAGAAGTCATTGGGTGCCAAATCAGGGCTGTACGGCGGATGACCCATCAGTTCGATCTTTCGCTCAGTCAAAAATGCATTTGTTTGAGTCGATGTGTGAGAGCTCGCATTGTCATGATGAAGAATGATTCGCCTGTTCTTCTGCTTTTTTCGAATTTCTCCGATGACTTCTGGCAAACAAATGGTCGTGTACCATTCAGAATTGACCGTCCTGCGTTGCTCTAACGCCACTGTTGCCACATGACCGTTAATGCCGAAGAAACAGGCAATCATTTGTTTCGATGTGCTTCTTCCTCGAACAACTTTTGTTGGTTTTGCCTCGCCTTGGAAGACCCATACAGTTGATTACTGTTTTGTTTCCGGCTCATATGCATAGATCCATGATTCGTCACCTGTGTAGATGTTATACACAGCCTTTGATGTACCTTGAACGTATTTTTCCAACATTTCCTTGCACCAATCGACACCAGCCTTTTTTTTAGCGTTTGTCAGATTATGCGGGATCCAACGCGAACAAATTTTTTTTACACTCAAATGTTCATGCAATATTTTATTGATGCTAGTCATACTAATGTCCAAAGACGCCTCAATCTCACGGTATGTCACATGACGATCTTGCTTTATCAGTTCACGCACAGCATCGATCTTTTCTGGCACAACAACGGATTTTGGACGACCTGCACGGGATTCGTCCTGGATCGAACATCGACCACGATTAAATTCGTTATACCAATTTTTTACAGTGCTGTAGGATGGCGCTTTATCGCTGTATAAAGAATTAAGTTCATCGAAGCACTCTTGTCTTGACAATCCACGTCGAAAGTTATGAAAAATAATCGCACGAAAATTTTCACGATTCAATTCCATTTTTTGAAAGAGAAGAACTTTTCAATTTACTGTCAACAACACAAATAAAGCTATAATGGTAAATCGTCTGCTGAATTTACGTTTAAAAATATCAAACTTTCGATTAAAATCGTCTGCGGTCGCCTAGCAACACTTACTGTTGCCAAGGCCAGAAATATAAATAGCATATAATGACATGGCTTGCAATGGTGATATTCGTGTATGTTTTCACATGTATTTTGACTTTTTTTTTTTTTTTGCTTCTTTTGAAGGAAAAGTAACTTCTTTTAGTATGAAAGCAGCACATTTTTTACAGAAGTTTCCAAGTTATTTTGTTTGGCATGTGTGAGCGTGAGCACTTCAGCGTCTGTGGAGTACGTAGAGTTTCAGCTTTTCTTGTTTAGATCTTTCACTTCATTCAGTGAAGTCTTACTGGTCTCTCAGAATGGTTTACACATGTAGGAATTTCAAATCTCCTATCCAATCCTTATTCTTTTCTGTAAATATACCTGCTTAATATTAGACGTTAATTTATCTGCTCTTCATTTTAAATTTAAAACGTGAGAAACTTTGATAGATTTTCTTATTTCATCTTCATAAAAAACAATGATTTGAAAAGAGTAATTTTCAAGATATCTTAATTTTTTGTTTACATTCAATGTATTTTACAACAGAATAATGTTAAATAATTCTCCGTGAGTAATTATTTTGGCATTTTATGGTCCTAGATCAAAATAAAGGCATAGTACAAATGAAAATAAATGAATAAATCATAAATGTTATGTGGTCGTCAATTTTTTTGCAGTTCTTTTTTTCTAAAAATTGCGCAAATTTAAACATTAAGAAAGATGTCTCTACTCAACAGAAAAATATTTTTTAAGAAATACAATTAATTATTCCGAATTTTTGGAAAATGCAAAAGCAAAATCTAAATTTAATAAATGCCTCAATATAATCTAGCTTTAAAACAAATAATACTTTACTTTATTCAAATGAAAATGGCTGAAAACATACATACGTGATCACTTCATTATTATCTCTAAGAATTTGCTTTGCAGCAAAGTTTATAAAACGTAAAAATTTCGAAGCTTTAGAACTAGGCACTTGAAATGCATTGAAAAAAATTTAGACCTGCATTTTTTGAACAGCCTTTATTTTAAAAAGCGGAAGAAAGCGGAACTAATTTTTACAAAAATAACAAGATAAAGGTCTATATTTATTGCTAGAAGAAAAATCATTGCGGGGAAAGGCAGGGAAATATAACTAAATGCTTCAAATTTTCAAAATATAGTATAAAAGTAAAAGAGAAAAAATGCATTATGGAATTAAACATTAAGAACAATTCCTAAATTAAAATAATTCACATTCTAAAAGGAAACATCGCGGTTGGCAACTATTGAGCAATAATCTGCTGAACGAAACATTCGAATTTCAACTTATACTGAGAATTCCCAGTTTGTTTATACGAGAAAAAAGTGGTATCACACGATTTCCCATTTATTTATCTTTACCTCACACCCATATTTTTACACCTGCGTTGTAATATTTGAAATCGACTTTTGGCCAGCCAGATTCGTCAAATACACCACTGTGCGTCGTGTAGATTAATGGTTGGCTGATTGGGTTTAACGTGGTACTAGTAACGTAACACTAGTACTGTCCAATGGTTAATTGGCGACGATCTGGGACGCATCCCTAAGGATGGTCCGGAGACATGCCCTCACATGTTTGATCCTCCACGGAGGGGATTCATGAATGGTGGCTGATGCACGTAAAATCTGTCGTGGCCGCAATGCCTTCAATATTATCCTCCAAATTACATCTCTGGGGATCACCGAAGTGGGGGAGCCATTCCCTCCGTAGGTGATCAAAATTGTGGAAGCATATATTTAGTACACTCTTAGGGATGTATCCCAGACCATCGCCAATTGCTCGTAGCGCAGTACTAGTGCAATGTAAAAAACTAGACAACCAACCAAACAATAAATACTTATTCATTTATATTATAGAAGTTAAAACACTTTAAAACGACATGTATAATAATAACGTTTTATTATTTTAAAAGTATTAAAATTGTTGAAATACTCCTCTGTTTATTTGCTTTGAAGTTTTTTTTTTTCTTTTTTTTTTTTTTAATTACTGTAATAATGTGGAAAGTGAAATATCTCAATTTCAGATATCTTCGTTTTTTCGAGTGATTTACATCCAATCTGAAGTATCATAACACAGAGAATGAAAAAATTCTTTATCATTACAGTTTCAGTTTTATAACGTCCTAAAAATATAATATATACATATGACATAATAGTTTTGCAACTAAAAGTTTGTAAAAATAAATAAATTTCAGCCGTGGAATCAATAACAAACATATTGCCATTCATCTTCGAACAAAGTGCTAAAATATAAATAATACTGTTTTATAAGATCAATTCTGTTGATTTAATTAGAATTATGTATAAAGAAGTTTTATCTGCATAAACAACAGTTTGAATTCAAAACGAAACTGATTTTAGCATGCATAATATTAAGGAAAAGCTAACTCACCTCTCGCCAGCATTTCCTGTGGTCGCTTGAAATACATTTTTAGGTCATACACGTAAATAAAGATGAAATCCGATTGTTTACTATAGTTGACTTTAATCAGAGATTTTCTTTCAGAATTTTATGAACAAAAACAGAATCTTTCAAAATATTGTAGCACAGGTTTAAAACCATGTCGAATACATGTAAAGGCATTTTTTTTTATGCCTTGAGTGAATTGTAAAGACAATACAGAATAAGACTTATTACTTGAATAATATATAACAGTTAATGAATTATTTGGCTGGACGATATCAGCCTGAATGTTAGAATGTTTTTCACTAAGAATAAAGTACTTCTGTTTTTCATGAATATGTTCCGAAAGAGCAAAAAACACAATAATAATAAAAAAAAGAAAAGAATGAAAGTTTGGATTCTCTCTATCGTCACGTGATTGTCTGTCACTGCTCGACTGGCGCCGTCCCCACTCCCATTGAGTCAACATACTGGGAGGGGGGGGGATGCACCGAAGCTGGAGTCGAAATACTCGGAAGAGGGATCACCCGAGAAACCGGTCGAATAAGAGTTCCAGCAGAAGATGTCTTAAGCTCGATGACTCTGGTGATACCGTCAGCTCCGGGAATCAACTTGATGACGCGTGCAAGATCCCACTGTAGTGGAGGTGAGGCTTTATTTTTCAGAATAACTAGCTGCCCTGGAGAAAAGTTGTGACTGTTGGTGGTTCTTTTGGCTCGCGGAAGCAAGGTTGGCAGGTACTGGGATGTCCACTTCTTCCAGAACGTCTCCTTCATCTGCAATAAGAGCTTATACCTAGAAGAAAGACTAAGAGAATTGTTTATTAACGATGGTTCTGGTAATTCTAATAATGCAGATCCAATCAAGAAATGTCCTGGTGTTAAAGCTGCGCAATCATTAGGAGCATTGGACAATGGTGTTAGAGGCCGCGAATTTATAACAGCCTCTATTTGACATAGAAGGGTGGAAAGTTCCTCGAAAGTTAAGATGGCTCCTTGTGTGATTTTTACCAAATGATGTTTAGCTAATTTTATCGACGCTTCCCAGAGTCCCCCAAAATTTGGAGCATACGGGGGGATAAAGTTCCAGGTTATTTGGTGTTGGGAAGCAAAATTTTGTAATTTTTCTTCTTTGAATGAAGAAAATAGCTGTTTTAGGTAAGAATGGGCTCCGACAAAATTTCTGCCATTGTCCGAAAATATGTCAGAGGGGTATCCACGCCTACCTATGAAGCGTTTCAAGGCTGCGAGAAATGCTTCTGTAGAAAGATCTGACACACATTCCAGATGAACTGCCTTTGTAGCCATGCAGACGAATAGGGCAATATATGATTTAAAAGTAGTCACTTTTCGTTTATGTTGACATTTTGTCATTACTGGTCCCGCGAAATCGACACCAACTTTCGAAAACGGACGAATGGGTGCGATTCTTTCTGAGGGTAGATCCCCCATCTTTTGCATTATTGGCTTAGCTGATAGACGAAAACAGAGTATACATTTTCTTAACACTGCCTTAACCGTGGAGCGGCCGTGGGGAATCCAGAATTTGTTTCTGATGAGTGACAGTACTAAGTTGGGACCAGCATGGGAGCTTAAGTGATGATAATATGTTATTATCAAGGAAGTGACGTGATTTGCTTTCTGCAGTAAAATGGGATGTTTTTCTTGAAATCGCAGGGACGGGTAGGTGCCGCAGGCGTCCTCCAACACGAAGAATGCCCGCTTCATCCAGAAAAGGATCAAGACCCAACAGATTGTGTGAAGGTTTTAAAAGTTTTCCTTTCCTTAGTACGTCAATTTCATCACTAAATTCGGCATTTTGAATTATTTTTACAAGACACATTTCCGCTTGATTTAGCTCTATGGCCTTTATAGGACCACTTTCCTTTGATTTGGTTTTGATTTTATTGATAAATCTCAGTACATAAGCTAGAATTCTTAAAAGTTTTAGATAGTTAGAGTATTTTGTGATATGTGATATGAAAGTGTTATTAGAAAGTGTAGGCTTAGAACTTGAATCTGTCGGATGGTGATGAGTTTGTTTCTGAACGGAAACTGAATGTAATGTGCACATTGGTGGTAGCTCAAAACTATGGAGCCATTTTGGCCCTTCCCACCACTCAGTTCTAGCTTTCAACTTAGCTGGGGACAATCCGCGTGTGGCACAATCGGCCGGGTTTTCTTTTCCTGGGATATGTCTCCAGGATTCTAATTGAGTAAGAGCTCTGATTTTGGTGGCTCTATGGGCCACGAAACTATTTCCTTTGTTTGAAGGGTTATTTATCCAGTTTAATACAATAGAAGAGTCAGTGTACCAGTATGTCGAATGAGTAAATTTAAGGGATTTTTGAATGTTGCAAAATAACTCAGCTACGAGTACGGCCCCACACAATTCTAGTTTGGGCAACGTCATTTCCTTTAAGGGTGCGACTCTAGTTTTAGAAGCAAGTAAAAATATCTGGATAGTATTTGTTATGACCTTTAAATATGCGACTGCCGCATACGCCCTCGGAGAGGCATCACAAAACCCATGCAGTTCAACTGTACAGTCTTTAGTATTTGAACCTGCATAGCGTGGAATGGACATAGATTTAAACTCATTAATTTCATTATAAAAAGTTTTCCATTCTTGCAAAATATCTGGAGGTATAGGCTCATCCCACGTTGATTGCAACTTCCACAATTTTTGTAGAATGATTTTTAAGATTATAGTAGATGGCGAAATAATTCCGAGGGGATCATAAATTTGCGCAATTACGGAGAGCAACTGTCTTTTCGTATTAATTTGTTGATCAGCTAAGGTTCTAACTTGAAGAGTATCTTCACTTAAATCCCAGAACATTCCTAGTACTCTTTGATTTATTTTTTCTTTATCCTCAAAAAAATGAATGACCGAATTAGCCTTCTCTTCCTCTGGAATATCAGAGAGCGCTTCTGGATGGCTACAAGCCCATTTCCTAAGTTTAAACCCTCTAGCTTGCATTAGAGCCTGCAGCTCCATTATTCTATCTTTTGCTAATTGAAGGGATTGTGCCCCTGACAATAAGTCGTCGATGTAAAAATTGTCTTTGGCAATTTCTGTTGCTAATGGGAAGTTCTGATTTTCATCCTCACATAATTGCTTAAGCGTGCGTAACGCTAAATAGGGTGCACAAGCTGTTCCGTAGGTGACAGTATTCAATTCGTAAAAAGATAATTGGTCATTGGGAGATTCTCTTCAAACAATTCTTTGGTAGATTCTATGTTTCCTTTCAATTAAGATTTGCCGATACATTTTAGCTATGTCTGCACTGAACTCTATAGGGTTGGCTCGAAATTTTACTATATTGTCAAAAATATTTGACTGTAGTTTAGGACCAATATATAAAATGTCATTTAAAGATTTGTTATTTGTTGTTTTAAACGAGGCGTCAAATACTACACGTAATTTTGTTGTTTCAGAGTTTTCATTTACCACCGCATGATGCGGTAAATAATAATGTGGCATTTCATTAATTTTATCTGGATTTAATTTTGTCATTTGACCCAAAAATATATATTCGTTCATGAAATTCGAATACTCCCTCTTTAATTGTGGGTTCTTTTAATTTTACTTTCAACGGAAAGAAATCTTGAAATAGCACCGGACTTACTGTCACCTAGTGCCTTATCTGGCTTAAAGGGTAGATGAACTACATATCTTCCCTGACTATTTCTTTTAGTTGTGGTCAAATAAATATTTTCTACAGGATCATTTTCTATCTTTTTTGATTCTACATTTGGAATTGATTCTGTATCAAAAAATTGTTTTAAAGTGTTGTTGATGTCATCATCAACAGTCATATGACATGTTAAACTGATATTTGTACATTGAAAACTTATTACTTACAAACTTTGAATAAACACCATAAAATGCAATAAACTCGTTTATTCAAAGTTTGTAAGTAATAATTTTTACAACGCCAGTTTTGTGATGCTTCTTTATTAAATTCATTGAAAACTGTTTATTCGTCCTGAAAGGAGGTAACCCAGCTTTGTGGGGAATGCTGTAGGAGTTCCAGCTGGCCAATTGGACTGTCATTGCAGATTGAGGCGACTATTTCTGCCCCAAGAAGAATATCGATGGGACCAGTAACGTAATAATTGTGATCAGCTAGTTGTAATCCCTGTATGTGTGGCCAATCGTGTTGCGGTAGTTGGAAATTAGGGAGAGGTGAGGTAACCCTATCAAATATAAAAGCGCTGACTGAAAATGACTCCGACGAAAAATGCGGAGTGAATTTAAATTCTGTTTCGTTGAGAGCAGTTTCTGCTAAAACGCAATTAATCCCTATTATACTATGCTACGTGCTCCGTAAGGGCAAATTTAGTCGCTTAGCACATTTCTTAGTAATTAATGAATTTTGACTAGCATTATCTATCAAAGCTTTACAATGCATAATTTTGCCTTTATTTGATTTAACCTTAATTAGTGATGTAGATAACAAAACATTACTAGAATAAAACTGAGCACTATTTGAAACTGAGATATCTGGCGATACATGATTCGCCCTTTCAGATTTTGAATTTCTACCATAAACATGCAGTAAGGTATGATGTCTTTCTGCACAATTTTTACAATTAATGTTTATCCTACAATTCTCCAGCCTATGATTTTATCGTAAGCAATTTTGACATAACTTATTTAATTCAACGAATTTCAATCTTTCTTTAACCGGTTTTGAATTAAATGTCGGACATTTAAATAGCGCATGACGCTCATTACAAAGAATGCACGTATTTTCCTTTTTCACAATTGTACTCAATACGTTGTTTGATTTCTTCGAATTAGTGAATTTTACGTCTTGTTTACATTTTATATCTTCATCACCGCGCGCTTCGCGCTCAAAGAATTTCCTAAAAAGATCAAGATCAGGCAATTTATCACTATCCAACATTAATTCCCATCTCTGTTTTAACGATTCCTCCAATTTCCCCATCATGAATTTTTTTATAATTAAGTCGCTTAACGCATTAGATTCTAAACCCAAAGTTTTTAAATTTCTGACGGCTTCATTGAGACTATCTAATAACTCCAGTAAAGTTTTAGCATTGTTTGCTTTTACAATTTTCATAGAAAATATTTTGTTAATTTGACTCAATGCTAATTGCCTTTTATTTTCATATCTTTCATTTAATATTTCCCAACATTGATCTAAATTTTCCCCTTTTAGAGCGAATCCTCGAATTAATTTAGCTGCGTTTCCGCGCGCTGAAGTATGTAAATATTGCAGTTTTTCAATTTTGGATAATTGATTATTCTGTAGAATTGTCGAATTAAAAGTTTCCTTAAAAGAAATCCAATTTTCGGTTTCACCAAAAAATCGCGGAAGATCAAATTTCGGTAATTTAATAAGAGACGATTTACCATTTTTCTCATCTTTATTTTCCTCGTGAGTATCTGAATCGCACGCGTTTACTTCTGTTTTGTACTCTAACTCCACCAGTAAATCAAAAACCACTCCCTTATATCTCAAATACATATCCATATAATCCTCATTCTCTTTAGCGGATAAATTTTTAAATATTGCCGCGATTTCATGATCATACGATTGAACTTTGGTTTTTAATAATTTAACCTTAGATTGTTCATCTTTACTACACCCTTTTACTCTATCTCTAAAACTATCGATTTCCTTACATAAATTTTCAAATAATAAAACTTGCTTAGATAATTTCGGCATTTTAGAATATATAAGTTTAAATACACATAACTATAGGCCTTCAAATTACAGAACAAACATTCAAGAACAAAAATAAATCATTTTAAGAATAAATGATTACGAATAAGAATAAGAATAAGAATAATAAATACATATTAAATATATATAGTTTTTTTATATATATATATAAATCATCGATAGCCTCATGGCTCTAGGACGGACCAAAAACATGTTGATTTAATTACAATTATGTATAAAGAAATTTTATCTGCATAAACAACAGTTTGAATTCAAAACGAAACTGATTTTAGCAAGCATAATATTAAGGAAAAGCTAACTCACCTCTCTCCTGCATTTCCTGTGGTCGCTTGAAATACATTTTTAGGCCATACACGTAAATAAAGATGAAATCCGATTGTTTACTATAGTTGACTTTAATCAGAGATTTTCTTTCAGAATTTTATAAACAAAAACAGAATCTTTCATAATATTTTAGCACAGGTTTAAAACCATGTCGAATGCATGTAAAGGCATTTTTTTTATGCCTTGAGTGAATTGTAAAGACAATACAGAATAAGACTTATTACTTGAATAATATATAACAGTTAATGAATTATTTGGCTGGACGATATCAGCCTGAATGTTAGAATGTTTTTCACTAAGAATAAAGTACTTCTGTTTTTCATGAATATGTTCCGAAAGAGCAAAAAACACAATAATAATAGAAAAAAGAAAAGAATGAAAGTTTGGATTCTCTCTATCGTCACGTGATTGTCTGTAACTGCTCGACTGGCGCCGTCCCCACTCCCATTGAGTCAACAAATTCCATCTCAAATTTAATAATTAATTAGGTAGTAAATTAATTACTTCTACCAATGCAACATAATACTTCAACTGACATTGTTTTTAAGAAAACCTTTTATGATTTAGCAATACTTTGCCATTTATCAACAAAATCAACATACGCATCATTGCTGTGACATGATTAAAAACATGGGTAAAACATGATTTAATTGTTAACCTCTATTTTAAATATACATCATATAATTTTGCTTTATCTTTTGAGTATTCCCTACAATCTATCGGCGATATCGTTTTGAAAATTTTCAATATTTTTTAAGTAACACTAATCATTTGACGAAAAAATGATGCATAAGAATATTTTTTTATGCTTTTGCTTACGCAGTTGCACATTATTTAATAAAAATACTCTAATTTTGTAGTATATTTAATATTTGCATATTCTTATTACAATATGTTGTACCATATAACCGTGGTGACTCCGTTGTTACGAATACTTTGGCGAAAACTTTTCTTATTAATAAAAGAAATTTGCAAGAGACTTTTTTAAAAGAAACAATGTTTATATTTTTCAACGCAAAGATTCACTTCTGTTTACGTATATTCTTTTATTGCAATGTGTAAATATGTAAATAATTTTATGCTGTATATAAATTTAATGTTACTAAAAGGAAACTTTTTATTATTCTACACTAGTGATCCGGAAGTGATTTGAACACGCAACCTTCTGATCATTCGTCACATTTTGCAACCACAGTATGCGAACCTTTTCAGGTTGTAAAACGTTTACTCAAAGACTTCGTCATTCCTGTTAACGCTTTACTACAAAAACTGTACCTATCGGTAGGCTAAAACCAGCCTATTTATTATTTAATGATATTGATCACAAAGCTGGTTCTGCGAAAACTACCTCAACGCCTCTCGGTCCAACTGTGACTCGTTGCGGAAGAACTGTACATTTTCCTAATCTATTCGTCTTCAGTGATTGAAGACTAGGAGGGGAGTACTGTGGTGACTCTATGGTTACGAACACTTTGACGAAAACATTTCATATTAATAAAAGAATTTGGCAAAAGATTTTTTCGAAGAAAAGAATGTTTATATTTTTCAACGCAACGATGTCGCTTCTGTTTACGCATATTCTTTTATTGTAATGCGTAAATATTTAAATACAGGGTGTTTATAAAGTCCCGGACCCATTTTGATGTTTAATAACTCATAAAATAATGAAGATATAAAAAAAACTTGTGGCATTTATTGGTGGAATAACTCATATATTTTCTTTTTTATTATAAAGTTATTTTATTGTTTGCACGTTTCAAAAAATCTCATATTGTAAAAAAAAAGGCAAAATTGTCATTTCAATTAAAACAATAAGAAACAGTAATTAAAAATAGTACAATAATTTTAGGCGTATAATCCGCAGGTTATATATGTCATTCCGCCACTAATAATTTTCTATAACAGAAAAATCTTTATTTTCCTATGACTTTGAGGAGAGAACAGCTTATACAAATATTAACAATTAAAACTGACTTATCTGACGTGCGGATTATAAGCCGCAAATTACGGTTATATAAAACATTAACAAAACAAAGTAACATTATTTATTTATTTTTTCACCGTAATGAATAAATCAAAATTATACATGATAAGAAATTACTTTTAAAGAGCCTCCGTTGCTCGATGTGAGGCACCACGTTGTCCTTGCTGGTACAAAAGTCCATGTTTGTTGCTTATAGCATTACAAATAAAGATATTAATTTTCGAAATTATGATTTTCAGGTAATCTTCATAATATATATTTAAGCTAAATATTGTCCTATAAGACCTTGTTATAAAAATCTTAATTTTCAAATAAGTTATAAATATGTTCATGCCAGTATCACTAGACTATTTCCTTTCTGATAAGTATAACTACTTTAATTCTCATAATGCACATATAAGCAATATTTTACTATCATTTCTTTCCTGTTAAAAAATCTTTAAATTCAACTTTCTCAACAATATTACTCAAATTTTATAAAATATAATGGTGAAATGAAGTAGCGTTTTGACAAGTATTTTAATATTTTAAAACATTATGATACTTTAAAAATAGTCAAATTATTAATTAGTCATATAATATTCATTTTCAAAATAAGATTCAGGAAATATAACCAGCTAACTAACACTTAAAATTTCAACTATCTAATTTCATTTAAGATATATACCAATTCACATTCTAAATATACCAAAATTTTTACGCTTACTTTATCTCTAAGATTTAGACCAGTTTCGGCGAAAATGGGTCAGCATAACATTTGATTTTTTATCAGAAGTTTGTACAAACGCAGTTAGATACTTCATGTTCTTATATCCTAACAAACTGATTAATATAAAAACAGATACGACATTTTTCCTCAGTCGTTTTTACGTTGTGGGGATTAACGTCCCTAAATCATATACGATAAGGCTCGGGTTCTAATCCCAGACAAGGCATGGAGGATTCGCTCTCCGTTGTCTCTGTTTGGAGTTGCCATTGGGTGCCCTTTAGAAACGGGCATCATTTCAGCGGCTGATTGGCCAAAATTGAAGTAGCAAACGCTGCGCCTAAAAAAAAAATAAAAATAAAAATAAAAAAATTCTCATGCATATAGTATAATTGGGAATTAAAAACAATAAAGGACACACTATCTTTGTAAATGGCAAAAATTATTAACGTTAAAATTAGCATTCTTTTATATATTTGAATGCTACCAATAAACTTTTATTATGTATTATTCAATTATTTTCTACCAAGCCTATAAATGAATAAATACGATTATCAAAAAATATTCCCTAATTTTCTTCTTTATTTAAGAAGTTAAATAAACTATACTGCTACATTTAATACAATTAATACTCTTTGTAAATACAATATATGCATCTATGATTCCTGTAATGATTAATTTTAGATAACGATGTATTAAAGAGACTAATTTTAAACTGCCTTCACTAAATTTAATCCCAACAAAAATTCCTTTTACATCATTTTAAAATGGTTCACAATCAATAGAATTTCACTAAAATTTCATTCTTTTCTAAACTTTTTAATTTCTGCTTGCCGGAAACATAATCGGATTAAATCCAAATTCAAGACAGTATGTTTTGATTTGACGTTTGCTTAACGATATTTTAAAAGAATTCTCAAAGAGATTGTAAAAAGAAATATATTAAAGCTTTTCTTAAGATTATAAGAGTTTGAACATCAACGAAAATTGAATAGAGGCGCTGTATATTTTATTTTATTTTATTTTTCTTTACAACAAAGAATTTGTGATTATACGAACATTAAACATTTGCAAATTTTCTTAAATTTATTTTGTTACGTATAAATATTTTTGTTTCGTATTTTATTTTAATCTGAACAAAACAGTCAGTGATGATATTTTTTTAATTTACTCCCTCAAGAAAAATTGAAAATAAAGTTAAAATTTAGTTTTTCTTGGTTATCTGAGCGTTTTACATTTTCAGTTTCTCATTGAGCAGTTGGAACATTATTATTTAAAAAAAAAAAAAAAAAAAAAAAAAAAAAACTTCGGATGACACTTTCCTTTAAAAGTAAAGATTTGTAGTCATCTCACATTGCTTGTTTTACAAAATTTTAACGTTTATAAATATTCTTGATGTATTTACCATTTTCCTTTGTATAGTGTTGCATTTTCTCTATAAAATATCGTGTTTAAATTTTATAGACAATTTTCTGCTGTTTTTTACACTTAATAATAATAATAATAATATATATATATATATATATATATATATATATATATATATATATATATATATATATTAAGACTAATTGACGACGTATGTTGGAAGTAATACCTTCCTTATATATTTTAAATTTCCAATTTTTCTCATTTATAAAGCAACAATAACATAGAGTAAACAATTCTTAAAGATTTGTGAAATTTCTAAGAAAATTTCAAACCTGTAACAGTTATGTTATCAATGAATATCAAACTCTTGATAATAAAACTTTTCTTGAAGGCGCTTTTTATTTTTCAGAAACTACAGGTGTTGGGTAAGATAAAAGAAGCACTTTAAAATTTTACACGAACTAAATAATCAGAGAAATCATCTAAAGATTACAGAGAAAAACTAAATCTGAAAAAAAATTACAGATAAATTATCTAAAGAATTTCTAGAATTTCGGGAGTGAAGGAAACATGCTGTACTTCAATATTTCATTGAAGGGTTTGTAAGAAATACTTTTACTGTACTTATACTAAGAATAATAGATAATTAAAAGAAACGTCGAAAGAATATGCTGCACTAACAGCGCATTTGGAGAATTATTATCTGATTAATATTTATAGCTTTAAAAAAAATTTTCATTAAATTTTATGAAACATTACATGTTCGTTGCATACATAAATGTTCAAGATAAATGTATTTTATGTTTATCTATGTTACGCCAAAATCTTTGCATACGACCATCGAATTCGCAGAGAAAATTGAGCATTATAATGTTTCTATTTATGGGAGAAGTGGTTGTATTCTATAGTGAAATGTCTTTATCCTATGTGGGAATTTACAAGAAAATGGATTACCCGAAATCACATATGGTGAAAGATTTTTCCTCGAGCCTAAAAATCGAATATTGTCTATTATTATTTCCAGTTTTTCGAAAGCACATAAATTTAAAATGTTTCGTTTTTTTTTCCATCACTTTTAGATTCCTGAATTCACTTGGCTGAATTTAATGTTAATGAATTTAACATTTTAATTAAGTTATGCATTAACTGAACTACTTTTAAATTCAATAATTTGTTTTTTAGCTTTGTTTTTTAGCTTTATAGGCGTATAATCCGCAGTTTATATATGTCACTAGCAGGCTTTGCCCGCTTCGCTGGACATTAAACTTAAATGAGTTGTCAAAATCCCATATCTTTATTAATAACCTAAGTTCTCGCTGTGATTGGTACAGGTTTTCTCGCTCGCAAAGTGAGGAGTCTGGGTCTCCACTGTCTTCGGCACAACTTACCCACTTCTTACTTCCCCACCCTCAGCGGGTGAGTTCGAAGTTTTTCAAAATCACACTAATGTACATAATGCGTACACTTAATCAATATCCGCACACCAAAATTCGCCATTCTAAGATAATTCAAAGTGAATTCAAACGGAAAGACATGTTTTTACATATGTTTATTGGGAACAACTTCAGTATAACCCCACAACAATATTTGGCGATTTTTTTGTTGGCGATTATATATAAATCATAAATCTAAAAATCATAAATCATAAATCATATATGATAAATGATAAAATCATAATCTAAATCAGAAATCAGAAAACATAAAATCATAAATCCAAAATAAACAACATATTAGGCTGCCATGTTATATCGCAAACAGTCCAGAACAACATCGTTATCCTTCAAAACTGCGCCAAAGAAAAATCGCCAAATTCAGCTGTGGGGTTATACTGAAGTTATACCGTTTATTGCCCTCCGACTCCGAGAAGGGGGGGGGGATTTCGAATTTCGTGAAATCCAGTTACAATAAGTGCCGGATGCAAACAAACAATTTACGCACCAAATTTCGTGACCACAGAAGTCTTTAATAGAAAATATTATAAATAAATAAATAAATACGAAACGCACAGGCTATCTCAATTGTGGCAATATTGGCTAACTCAATTGTGCAATTAAAGATCTTGGCGAGAAACGTCCAAGCTATTTCGGTTCCGAATTTCAAATTGTGCCAAAGGGATCCAATACTAAAGCTGTTCCATACACAAAATAAATAAATAAATAAAATAAAATAAAATAATAAAATAAAATAAAAACTCTTTTCTGATATTTACAAAATAAAAATAAAAAATCTTGATAAAATCTAAATTATAATCATTTACAATTAAGGGAAGAACATAAAAGAACCTCTTAAGGTAAATAATAACAAAAAAAAAAAAAATTGTTTTACTGCAGGAAAGAAAAGTACTGCTTAATTAAATAAAAATATTAAACTAATGCCAAATATCTCCATGAAAATATTTATCCACGTGCAAATTCCTCATTTAAAAAAAAAAAAAAAAAAAAAAAAAAAAAAAAAAAAAAATCAACAACTTTTGTAGGTATTTTTCTCTCTAATTTTTATTATTCACGTGAAATTAAAAATATTTCATTTTATTTCTGGAAAAAAAAATTATACAAACACGACATTATTTCATTATTTAAAACATGAAAATCTGACATTGACAGATATTAATTTAGTGCCAGAGGCCTACTGCTAAACTTGTTAATATCGACAAATTCTTCTTTAGTTAATTCGTGACGATCTAAATTCCATGATAAAGTTTTCATTAAATCAAACCAATGTGTTTCAGCTGCAGATACTGTAACAAATAACGTTGGAAATCCAAACTGTCTTATAGCCGCAAAACAACGTTTTTTCTCTTTTTCCCAATGAGGGGGAGGTGTGTCTTGGGGGGGGGGACTCATGTCAAAGTTGTGCCTTGAGGGGGACTCATGTCAAAGTTGTACCTTGGGGGGGACTCATGTCAAAGTTGGGCCTTGGGGGGACTCATGTCAAAGTTGGACCTAAATGGGGGACTCATGTCAAATTTGTGTTTTGGGGGCACTCATGTCAAAGTTGTACCTTGGGGGGACTCATGTCAAAGTTGGGCCAGGGGGGGACTCATGTCAAAGTTGTCCCTTGGGGGGGACTCATGTCAAAGTTGTGCCTTGGGGGGACTCATGTCAAAGTTGTACCTTGGGAGAAAGTTTTATATTTTTTAAAAACTTGTAACCTTCGTTATGAGTAATCAAATTATCTACAAAATCTTCATTCAATAAATCCCCATTCAATAAACCGACTGAAATAGGCCCTTAGCACTATTAAGAGTGACGTATAAAAATTCGACAACGCTGTACCGACTGAAATAGGCCTCTAGCACTAAAAATATATAAATGCCTATATATAAATATAAAACCTTTTACCGAATCTGGGTTAAAAACGGAAAAAGGGTAAAAAAAATTAGAAATATCAGACCTATATTTATAAATTTGATACCAAATGAAAGGGGCGATTTTTCTGAATCCAAGGGTGCAAACAGTTTTTCGATGCGACAATTAGATTTTTAAAAAATAACTAAAGTGTGAAATTTAAGTGGCAACGGAAAAACGGAAAAAGGGAAAAATAAATTAGAAATATCAGACCTATCGTTACAAATTCAGTCCCAAATGAAAGAGGTGATTTTTCTGAATCCTGTGGTGTAACCAGTTTTTCGATACGACAATTAGATGTTTTAAAATTAACTAAAGTATGAAACTCAGATGGCAAAACTTCATTTCAATCTTTTCATAATTTGTAGTGCGAATCACGCGAATAAAAAAAGTCTTTATCTTAAAAATTTATTTTTGCATTTTATTTTTCCATTTAAAGCGTTTTAGTGAAAAAATATTTATGGCGCATGCGCAGGCGTTTTTTACCCACAATTTAAACACTAATCAGAATTTTGAAAATTTCTATAGATATAATTTTAAGTTGGGTGAAGACCTAAGTTTCTGCCAAGCGCCGTTGAATTCCGTCCAGCCGTTCTCGAGTGATGCCCGGACAAACGTGTTTTAGTCTTTTAACCCCCAGGGGGGAACGGGGGACAATTTCTGAAAAGTTGATGGATATAATTTTAAGTTGGGTGAATACCTAAATCCCTGCCAAGCGCCGTTGAATTCCGCCCAGCCGTTCTCGAGTGATGCCCGGACAAACGTGTTTTAGTCTTTTACCCCCTAGGGGGGAAACGGGGGGGGGAATTTCTGAAAAGTTGATAGATATAATTTTAAGTTGGGTAAAGACCTAAATTCCTACCAAGCGCCGTTGAATTCCGTCCAGCCGTTCTCAAGTGATGCCCGGACAAAAAAAGCGACATTCGGACACGATGACACACACACACACACAGGCAAAATTTTCTGAAGTCATTTTCGGCTTTCATGGGGTGTGAAACGTGAAGATATCGCAAAATTTTTCGATTCCGACAAATTTACAGACTAAACTCTGATTTTATTAATATAGATTCCGCCACTAGTAATTTTTTATAACAGAAAAATCTTTATTTTCCAATGACTTCGAGGAGAGAACAGCTTCTACAAATATTAACAACTAGCAGGCAACGCCCGCTTCGCTGGTCCCTATTTTTAAATGAATCACTATAATGAATTCTCAAAATTGCATTAATTTTTATCACATGAAAAAAAAGAGCAACAAAATCTGAGTAGGAAAAATGTCGCACCGGGTTCTCACTGCCTTCGGAAAAAATTCCCAAAATGCTCTAACTCTTATTTATATTATTTTCCCACTTCGCCCCCCCCCCTCTTGTCTATCCTAATAATTTTACAAATTTGAAAATATCCGCAATCGATTTGTAAGTATCAAAAACCTCTATGCACCAGTTTTGAACGATATATCTCTATTTTTACTTTTTTACCGCTCTACTCCCTCCCCCCTTCCCGCCCTCCCAATAATTTTAAAAATTCGATAATATCCGCAATCGACTTGTAGGTATTGGAAACCTCTATGTACCAATTTTGAATGATCTAACTCTATTTTCTTTTTTTTTTGCCCCTCTGCCCCCCCCCCTTCCCGGCCCTCCTAATAACTTTACACTTTCGAAAAAATCCCCATTCGACTTGCAGGCCTCTAAAATCTATCTGTACCGATTTTGAACGGCCTAACTGTATTTCTATTTGTTTTTGACCATAGCCCCCCCCCCTTCCCGCCCCACCTAATAATTTTAAAAATTCGAAAGTATCCGCAATCGATTTGTAAGTATCGAAAACATCTATATACCAATTTTGAACGATCTAAATCTATTTTTATTTTTTTGCCCCCCCCCCTCTCCCCCCCCCCTTTCCCGGCCCTCCTAATAACTTTACACTTTCGAAAATATCCCCATTCGACTTGCAGGCATCTAAAACCTAACTGTACCAATTTTGAACGGCCTAACTGTATTTCTATTTGTTTTTGCCCCATAGCCCCCCCCTTGCCGCCCCCCATTCCCGCCCCTCCTAATAATTTTACAAATTCGAAAATATCCGAAATCGATTTGTAGGTATCGAAAACCTCTATATACCAATTTTGAACGATCTAACTCTCTTTTTATTTTTTGCCCCCCCCCCCCTGCTGCCCCACCTGGGGGCTGAATTTCTAAAATTCCAGAAATTGGTTTTTAGATATTTGCATTAGCTATATTTTAGAGCAAAAACTTCACGCATATCTATTTTTTTGTTTGAGATATATAAGATTATGCGAAATCACGTTTTTACGCATGTGAAATCACGTTTTCCCCCCCGCCCCCCTTGGGGACCGAATTTTGAAAATTCCAGAAATTGGTTTTTTGACATTTGTATTAGCTATATTTTAAAGCAAAAATTTTACGGATATCTGTTTTTTTGTTTGAGATATGAAGGATTTTGTGAAATCATGTTTTGCCCCCCCTCCCCCCCCTTGGGGGGCGAATTTTGTAAAATCGCTTCTTAGTGGATGCCTACGTCATAGAAAGAACATTGTCACAAAATTTCATGCTTCTAGGTCCAGGGGTTTGGTCTGGGCGTTGATAGATCACCCCCTCACTCACTAACTCACTCAGGAAGTGTTCTTTTATATATATAGATTAAAACTGACTTATCTGACCTGCGGATTATAAGCCGCAAATTACGGTTATATAAAACATGAACAAAACAAAGTAACATTATTTATTTATTTTTTCACCGTAATGAATAAATGAAAATTATTCATGATAAGAAATTACTTCTAAAGAGCTTCCGTTGCTCGATGTGAGGCACCACTGCTGAGGTAGGCCTCCTAATCTCTCTACATATAAAGAAATTTCATAATTTAAATATTTAATCTTTGAATTAAATTTATATATTCCAACAGGTTCTAATAGGCCTAACTAGCAAGAAAACTAAAACATTAATAAAGACTTATAACTGGAGAGGCATATACAAAATTAAATAAAGATAAGTTTACTACAAAAATTATTTATTAAAACCTTTGAATGGTAATTATACATTATGAAATATATAACATCAGTATTCAAATTAAATCAAATTTTTTTCTCATTGTTGAAAGGTTTCAAGGGAACTACCCCGAGGGAATAATGATAGGGATTTTTCTTTGCTTAATTACAAATGGCTTCTCCCAATGTTTTCCCTTTTCATAGTATACATTTTAATCTTAATTTTTTTATAATTTTCTCCTGAGGAATCGTTTTAAAAGTTTGCTTACCCATTAGACGGTCCATGACGAAAGGCACCAGCGTACGGGGACGACGGGGGGCAATTTAATCCAGAGTACACTATACAAGGAAAAACCACCACCACACAAATTCAAACTGTTTGTTGCCTAAGAAATCTCATCTCCCTCCTTATATTAATTTTCAACTCTTTTTTTTATTATGTCTCTTTTCAATTCCCTCTTCCAATCGTTGGGTTACGTATACGCCCCTGTAAAATCTTCAGAGGTTCTCGTGATTTTACGATCGATATTATTGGGTTGCATTCCCCGTTTATTTTCTTATGATTTTTTCTTTTATTTTTTTTTTCAGCGTCCCTTTTTCAGACATCTGGCGGGCAGGTGGTGGCGCAAGCAGATGGTCAACGGATCTGGTCACTATAATAACCCATTTCTAGATTTTTATGGACGATTAAATAATTTTATATAACTTTTCACCTAGTTCGTGCGTCAGTGACCATGTACAGATTCTTTTATATTCTGACCCTTTTTCTTATTCCCTGTTCAATACAAGTTTTCTGACTTTCGTCCACTAAAATTGAGCAGCTGCTTCGCAGATTCCTTTATAAAATAATTTCTAAAGCCTTAGCTGATTCGCAGTTAAATGATTCCTTTATAAAATAATTTCTAAAGCTTTTTCCCTCAAGATTTCCACTACGTTGTGTAACCTTTCACAATTCATTCCCTATATTCTATCCTTTTCTTATACATTTTTATATTCATTTTTATGACGCATTTTTTTCATTTACAGCATCGAAGCCTTTTCCTTAAAATTTTCAATACGTTGTGTAACGTTTCACGATTCATTCCCTACATTCTGTTCTTTTCTATACGTTTCTATATATCCATTTTTATGGCGCCTTTTTTCCCTATTTACAGCATCGATTTTATTGCGTATTCTAAATTCTACTAATCCCTCGTAAAAATATATGCCAGCTGCTTTGCTAGATGATTCGTATAATACCATCTCAGCAATATGGCAAAATTTTACGCAAAAGAAAAAAAATTGAAAAAAAAAAAGAAAAATGCTGTAACTGTAGGGTTAAAGCGAAAACCTTGCGTTTCGAACATTTCAACAATGAAAAGTAACACATTAATATAAGTATCAAACATGCAGACAAGACATAATATGAGAATAAATGTTGAAATATGTAATCAACGAACTAGGAAATATTTCATTCACGAGTAAATGTACTCAAAAGAAAAAAAAATTAATATGTAATGTCCTTAATAACAGCGTATAATAGTACCAAGGACAGATAAACCAATAGATAAATAAATAAGTTTATAATTAAATTAAGTGGTATATATATAAATTTCCCAGTTCGTGAATTACTAAATACAGATTTAACGTGATCTGCAACAGCATGTTAAAATTGTTGAAAAGGTGGTAATTAAAATACAAATAATAAATAAGCTGGACCCAATAAATTTTAAAACAAATAGTGAAGAGTTTATAGTAGGTAAGTTAAACCAGTTCAGGGTGTTCGCAGAAGTATGTGCGCTATGTATGCGCGTGTGATTTAAATTTAGTTGCATGAGTTCCATAGTTGGTTCGTCTAAACAAAATTTCATTGCATGGCACTGAACTAATGTCGCTGACTTTAGACATATTTTCTCGTTGTAGCAACGAGTTTCTACAAAAAATTTCCCTGTATAAATTTTTGGCTCCGTCTCGATTTTGAGTGCTTTTGTGTGCACCATGATTTCTTGAAATTGAACTGTCACTACACCAGGTTGGCACGTACTATGTGCCTTGAAGGAAAGTCTAGCTAAAATGGGACAGTTATAACATCCCGCGCTTTTAAAATCATAATCGTCGAATTGTGGACAAATGGTCTGAGTGCGTAGAGTTATTTTAAAATTGGAGAAATGGAGCTGTACCCTTACAGCAGACGAAAGAAGGAGGGAAGATTGCAGTTTATCCTCGTGGATTTTAAGCAGGTGAATATCCCTTTGTAACGGGAGGGCATGTTCCTGCGAGGTTCTTAACCTTTGTAACGGGTCCGGTGAAGTTACACAGCGAAGAGTGTCTTCGTAGAAGTCACACGTTGAGAGAGCAGGGTCAAAAATGAAGTCTTTTGTGAAGGACGAGTTTGCCTGAATAGCGCCCACTTCCCGACCTTCGGGTTATTTCGCTCAGAAGCGGGGGCTAGATAAGCCTCTGTAGGGCGTCCCACACGTTGAATAAACATATCATTGATATGTAGTTGGGGTTGGTCGTATGCCCCGAGGATGCTTATCCGTATGCCTGATGATGTATACGCTGAGTCAGATATTAAGAGCTTGGAAACTGTATTGTTTTCGCTGTGGTGCACGGCGATTTTGTATTTACAAACATGCCCTGTTATTTTAGAGACTTCGTAGCTGTGGAGAAGTTCTGGTTCGTAGAATGTTCGAAAAAAATTACATGCAGATCTTGTTAAAATACTGCATCCGACTCCCAATCCTCCTGGAATGCAACCTGAGATTCCCGGAAATTGTCTACTCTCACTGGTTTCAGCTTCAAACTTCAAGCCTTCTTTACCAATACGTTGTTTGATGCAGTGCACACCTCTACCGCAATATCTGTTAAAGATGCAGGACACATGGGAAATGTGCTTAGCTATGACTGGGAAAGTGAAGTAGAGTCTTTCAGTATGGAAAGAACATAATACGTCCTCTAGTTTTATTGTTAGAGAGAATAAATGATTCTCATTTTTATCAGAAATCCATAGACAAGTTTCTGACGGTATTGTTTTTAGAGAGATTTTCGCTGTGGTATGCATTTGGCAGATTTTGGTATTATCCTGTAATGTTTCACATGTTTTAATATCGGACTGTATTATTGAGTGTGAATTACAGTCCGCATGTGAAGATTGAACTAGGAGTGAGCACGCCAATAAAACTAGGGGAAGAGATGCTAAGTTAGCTCTTCGAGCGGCATGCAATTCTAAGAGTAAATAACAGTTCTGCAGAAATTCTCGTATTATTGATCCCGTGAAAGCTCCAAGTAATAAAGAGCAGCGTGCAACAAATTTTCCCAGTTTATATAGTCCATAAAGCACAAAAAGGATTGTCTTTGTAAAATATATAAGGCTTTTCATAATAAGTTTTAGACACACTAAAAACACTAGCATGAGGACGGCTATCAGTGCGTATAAGATATACTGTATGAGCTGAGGAAGACATCTGAGATGCTGAAAAACTTCTAAACATAAAAAACATTGTCGTAGTGCACACACTGTTTTTCCTAAAACGTGAATATCGTCCGACACTGTTCGTCCACTGGGGTGTAAATAAATGACTTGTATAGTTGTCTTATATGCTAAGAATTCAAATGGAATCTTAAGCATACAATCTTTTGGCACTGTAATAACGTGTTCGAACTCCGTACTTCGCGAAATAACTCTGCCGATGTCGGGTAAGTGCAGAATTGGGTCCTCGAAGCTTATAGTAAGATTGTTTTTCGTGAATGTCGCTGTTTCTTTCTCAAGTAACTTTCGGTGTAATGGACGAGGCGCATGCACTTCTAGTTTGTCAAAAAGACAGATATCGATATTTAGGATTTTTGGGTTGTACAATGTTAAATCTTGTGTTACTGCTAAGAGTTGAGGGGTTTGGTGAGTGAGTGTGCATTTGCACTCACTTACTGTAACACATTTTCCTAAAGCACAAAATTCTGGCGTTCCCTGACACGAGTCACTGTTACATTCACAATTTTCACCTTTTTTATCCGTACAATTATAAGAAGTGGAATTATCGTCATGGTGATCATTTAAATGACGAAGTATAAATGCTGATGGTTGAAGGAGCTGGTTATCTTCTGTTAATAGAAAACTTCGACTGCTTTTGATGCAATTTGAGCAGTCATGGATCAGACATGCTATTGCAGGCAAATTAATTTTGCTAATTATATGCCGAGGTAGAGGTGCGCAATGATAATTACCATTGAAATGACGCCATTGTCCTTGTCGATGTCTCGCCAGAGAGACGGACACTAGCATGAAGAGCAGGTATACTAAAAGACAAAGGAGCAAATTTGAAAAACTATCCCACGGGTAAGAAAATTATATTTATTTAACTTTTATAAAATATAATTAAAGGTTTAATGTGTAAACATTTTATCATACAGGAGTTAAAAGGAGTTCAGATTGAACTTTGCACGTTGAATGTTTTTTTTTTTTTTTTACACTTTAAATTACAAGAGAGAGAAAAGAAAATTTAAATAAGGTACCACATGATACTCTAAATGTAGTGAGTTCTACATGATGACCATATGTATACATATATACATTTAAATGCTCAATTAGACCCGAAAATTCATCGCTATAATGAGAATACATGCAATAAAATGTTTTGATAAGAAATCATAATCTAATGCGGAATACATAATAATTAACATTATATAGATTCTGATTTTCGAATAGAAAGTTTTTTTTTTTTTTTTTTTTGGTGAAAAATATCATTAGTTGACCAATAATAATAGAGGTCTAAGTTATTCGTTATCTTATAATAATTATAATAGTTACTTTATATAAGTATACGTAACATGCTAATATAGTAACTTAATAATATAGTAAAAGGAAATAATATACGAAAGGTATTTATAATTTCAATGACGGAAGACGCAGCGCTTGACGAAAGACGCAGCGCAATATAGATTACATAGACCATAAGATAATTTAATTCTCGAATATATTAAATGGTGATGATTTGGATAATGTATTTTAATTTAAAATAGACAGGAAAATCTAAATTGGACATAAATGTAACATATTTTATTTTGAATAATAGTAAAATATGAATTTGCTTCTCTTTTTTTTTGAAGAAAATTATAGTAAGTAGTCTGAACTTCGGTTTGACGGAAAATGACAAGAAATAAATGTTAAGTATGATTTCGTAAAATTATGTAATTTAGGAATTTTATTATTATTATTATTATTATTGTTATTATTATGAATGAAAATTATAGTTCGAGTTCCTAGAAACAAAATAGAGGTTATTCGTCAGCAAATAAACCCTACTTGTGCTGGAGTTACAATAAGTATAGAACATCATAAAACTATATATAATATTTAAAGTAATAATTTCTATTATTAAATTCGAACTTGAAAATTGTCCGGCACAGTGTCTAAATATTTGAACGCAATCGCATGTGGCCACATATGCAAAAGTATTCAAAATAATTTAGTATGTGTAACCAAATTAATTGTCTAGATAAAAATAGAGAACTCTCCGATTGTGAGCTAAGTATATATATAGTTGTATATATTAGTTCTGTTACTTTATTAAAATCCTTTTCGCAGTTTATCTGTGGCTCTTTTTTTTTTGTCATTGTTTCGTACACGAAAGGCTCCATTCGAATAGCCTGTCTGCAAAATTTTTATTGCGGAGCTGATAAGGGGATCGATGAAAACTGTCTTCGCGTTGACAGTCGTCCGAATTATCAATACCAGGGGGCGTATAAATTATGGTACTGGTGTCGCTTTGTGGAGAGGGGGAGGATGGAAAGGGGGCTTGTGGCTCGCTTGTGGAAGAATTGTGCACCGTTACGGGGGAGTCAGCTGTGACCCCATTGTTGTGAATTGTTTGGGAAAGCAGGAAATCGGTAAAGTCGTAATCATCGAATAACGGATAAGATTTCTTTGGGAGAAGTGATTGATCTGTTTGTAACTGTTCATTTGCGTGTACCTGTTCAGTGTAAGGTTGTCGAATGTCGAGATGCGATTTTCTTGTAATAAAGGGAATTAACCTATGAGAGTCAACTTTAATTGGTTTCTTTGAGGGATTCGTGGCATCAGAGATTGCAAAATCTACATTGGTACATTTATTAAGTATCCTGTATGGCCCAATGTAATTTCTTTTCTTTAATCTTTGTGAGTTCCTGTCCGCTTCGGGGGATAATAAAAATATTATTGGCCTGGATAAAAGTCGCGGTATTTTGCTCCCTTGTGTTGGTAAGTTTCCTGTTGCTCCGCCGCTTTTAGTAAATGTTTCTGCACATTTTTATAGGCATATTGTATCTTGAGCGTTTTGTTCGCTATAAAATCAGGATATGAGAAATTTTGTGTTGGTTGTGGTGTCAGTAATATGTCTGTTGGAAGCAGAGGGTCGTATCCTAGGTGTAAATAAGCCGGCTTTTCTTGAGTTGCTGAATGTAAGCTCGAATTATATATTAATGCGTAATAATCTAGATATTCGTCCCATTGAGCTGTGTTTTGCGCGAAAATAGATAGAGATTTCTTGATGCCTTTGTTAATAATTTCACTCTGACCATTGCAGCTAGGATTTAAGGCAGTTGTAAAAAGTTTAGTTATGCCAAAACGTTTGCACAAACTTTTAAAAAGGTCAGCAAAATATGCGGGGCCTCTGTCGGACAGCAGTTGTTCCGGTACTCCAAAAGTACAGATAAAATCTAAAAGTTTTTCTCCTGCGACCTCTGCAGACGAATTTGGGACGGCGTAAAGCTTCATAAATTTACTAAAGTGACCTAAAAACGAGAGTATGTGGGTGTTTCCTTTATCTGTTTTTGGTAAACGACCTATGTGATCGCATGAAATCATTTCCATAGGTTTTGTGGGTATAAAATTTCTTTGCATTGGTACTGGTAAAATTCTATTTGGGGACTTATATGCGATACATTGAGTGCATGATTCGACATAATTTTTCGTGTCTGAGTACAAGTTTTCCCAAAAATATTTTTCCCGAATAGCATTGTATGTTTTTAAGAGACCGAAATGCGGCAAATGTTTTGAAGCTAAAATATGTGCTTTATATTTATCCGGGATCACTATCTGTAAAATATTGGTAGATTTTTTTAATCTGGGTATAAAGGCTGAATGCATAAGTAAGTTATCCTTTAATAAATAATCTGGATATAATTGTGAGGTTTGTTCTTGTGAATTTTCTAGATTCGAAATGATTTTAGAAAGTTTAACATCGATTCGTTGAGCCTGTTTTATATCTTCAATAGTTGGAAGATCAATTTGTATTAGATTTATTGAGATATCTTTGGGGAAGTCATGATGTTTATTAATTAGTGGATGATTAATTTTAGTGAAAGAATGGTTTGAATTTACTTCTGTTACTCGTGACTTATTTTCATGACATTGCGTATAAAATAATATATATGCTTTCTGTTGCAAAACTTCGTTTAATGAAACTTGTTTGACCGTATTATCATTCATTATATACCAGTTGCCAATGGAGTCCTTAATATAACATATATAATGTCCGTTTTCGTGAGATTGTCCCAAATGAACTATAACTGCATTCAACTGGAACCATAAGGGTTTTCCTTTAGAATGTGTCATATAAGGGCGGTAATTTAGCTTTTCAGGATATGAAACATATTTATCTAATTTATGAATTTTTGAATTTTCTATATGAAACCTCTTTAATTGTAATATAGCTACAATAGGGGGTTGTGATATAGAAGTTTGTTTCACCGCTTACGTATTATCTTGACAAACGAAGCATTTATAAGGACTACGCAAAGTTTCTGGTTGCACAAAATTTTCTAAGGCTCTTTGTAACGACATTTCATCCTGAGGTATATCTAAATTTAGATCTATAAATTCATCAAATGTCATGGTTGCTTTCCCACATGAATTGCAAAATATCTGAGTTTTGCAAGATCCCTGAAAATTTTCTCCAACTATATCATTTTTCGAAGTACTAAAAGTCCCTTTTTCTCTCTGATAATGATTCAAACTAGACTGACGTAGTACATCGATTAAATACAGGAGTAATTCGTGGGCGTCACTTTCTCTACCGTGCTGAAAATGTGGAGCAAATGAATTTATATAATTATATATATCGAAAGGTTCGACTACTTGACCCGTGTAAGTTTGTACTAATTTTATGTGTTTTCTTAATAGACATATCATACAAGTCTGTGAATTTGTACATGGTGAATTCTTTTTATTTAGTAATTGAATTACTAGGGGTGCACAATGAGTCAATGCCTGTAACACAACATTTATATAACATGTATTACCAAAATTTCTTAACCCAGCGCCTATATGTAGGGTTTCCGATTTTTCTGGATGTGAACGCTCTCCGTGGTCGGAAGCTCTATGCAGGCATGCTAATTCTTTATCCTGTGTAGTCGAATCCTTCGAGTTATTCATCACTTCTTTTAAAGACGCACGATTTCTGCTATTTAATTTTCCTTCACTTGAATTTTTACGCATTTCTTTCAAATTATTATTTTGTAATTTTGAGCTTTTATGTTCGTGTGATGTTATTGAAAAAAAATCTCGTGATAAAGTGTCTGCTATATTATTTTCCGAAGATTTAATATGCTCAAACGTATAATTAAATTCGGAGAGGAAAGCAAACCATCGCGCTACTCTGTTACTAACTGTCTCTAATTTCGAGATTTGTGTTAATGCTGCATTGTCACATCGAATAATAAAGTCTCTCGCATACAAATAATATTTGAAACTTTTTAACGCTTCTACAATCGAAGTAGTTCTTTCTCCATGATCGTGTACTTTTGCTGTGCTGTATTGAGTTTTTTTTGAGAAATATGCGATAGGATGAATAATATTAAATTCGTCCTTTTGCCCTAGCATCGCACCAATCGCAAAATCTGAACTGTCGCACGATAGTATAAATTGTTTGTCGAAATTGGGGTGTATTAAAATCGGAGGCTGCGCTAATTTTTGTTTTAGCGTGTCGAAGGCTACTTGCGCTGCGGGATTCCAGCGAAATTTTTGATTTTTCCGCACTAAATTTGTAAGTGGTGCAGAAATTTCTAAAAAATTCCTTATAAATCTCCGATAGTAAGAAGTGCATCCTATAAATCGTCTAGTTTTTCGCACTGTGTTAGGTACGGGAAAATCTGTTATCTTTCAATATTCTCGTCGACTGGTTTGATGCCAGACGCATTTAGGGTATGGCCTAGAAATTTGATTTCCGGTAAAAAGAAAGAGCATTTTTCGGGATTAATCGTTAGACCGAATGCTCTAAATCTGTCAAAGAGTTTCCGTAATTTAAATAACAATTGGGGGGTATCATCCGCCCCGAGGCAAAAATCATCTATGTAATTAGCGATATTTAAATTTGCTATCGGGTTTAAGATTTGGTCTGCTAACTGGCAGAATGTTTCTGGACTTGCAGACAACCCTTGGGGCATTGTAATGTACCGATAATTACCGAAAGGTGTGCTAAATGTTGTCATATCCCGATCCTGTATTTTTAAAGGTAATTGCCAAAATGAGGAGTGCAAGTCGAGTGTAGTAAAATATTTAGAACCTCTCAAGTTTTCTAGTAGATTATTAGTTAATGGCAATCTATAACTAGGATATTTAATTTGTTGGTTAAGAGCTCTGTAATCAATAACAATTCTATAATTCTGTTTTGTGGGATTACTTGGTGTACTTTTTTTCTTTATCATTAATAGTGTGAAGCTAATATGACTGTTTGATTTTTCTATTATGTTGGCAGCCTCCAATTCCGTTAATTGGCGTTTTAATTCTCCTAATAGGGCATGTGGTACTCGATAAGGTCTTGTGGAAGGTAATTTGGAAAAGTCTACGCATAAATTCGGTGTAATTGCATTCGTGCGGCCGATGGTGTAGAGCCTTTTACTAAATATATCGGCGTATTCCATAATTAATTCCAATAATTGCGATTTTAAAAGTGGATCTAAGTGTGACAATTTAAAGTCGTCCGGTTTTAATTCTTTGCGTCGAAGTTCTTTAATATATTCGATATTCCGAGAATCAAAATTTTCTTCAATATATCCGATGCGAGCATTTTTGTTAAATGGTATTTTTGTCGTGGTAATATTTCTGATAGTCACGGAAATAATTTTATTTTTGTCAACTGAACATTTACAATTATTGATTTGCACAGCTGAATTTTTTATACGTGGAGTAAATTGAACGGAACCAATGAGTCTAACTCCTGAACCAATGAGTCTAATTTTAAATTCACATTTCGAGATTCGTTAGGTCCTAGAATAAATTTTCTCGGTAAACGGGCATAATTAACTGAGGCTTCGCTAATGGTTTTCTTAATATTTGTAGGCAGATCTTGTTGCAATTTTATTACCGTGTTTCCGGATGTAAGAGTATTGGTAGCAAAACATAATTTAAATTTGTAATGTTTTAAAAAATCGTATCCGATAATGGCATGATAGTGGCCTGATAATAAATTCTTTGCAATATAAAATTTTTGTGTAAATATTCTATGTCCTATGTGTATCGGTAAAGAAACGCATTTGGTGATTGTTAAGTTGTTGCCTGTGATTGATTTTACCTTAAAGTCTATTTTATGAGTTTTTATCGATTTGTGGTGTTTTAATTTATTAAATATCTGGGAATTTAGTACTGATATCGAGGCCCCAGAATCAAGAAGACTTTGGATTGAATGGCCATAGATCTTAATTTCAATTGTCGGTAAGGGACTCGTGCGGTCGTTGAACTCCAACAATTGAGTATTTACTAAATGGTGGTGGGGGGAAGAGTTTGCATCTTGTCTAGAGGGTGTATCGCGCCTGGTATGAGTAAATGGGGAACGCAAGCTAACTGGCGAAGGTATATGTTGCGCTCCCTCTGTCAGTTTAAAGGTCTACGTTCTTTGTCGTGAAAGTGGTTGAATGACTGAACACGACCCCGATTTCTATGAGGGGGAATTCTTTGGTTACTAGATTGAAAAAAGCAACGTTCGGTATTGTGGTTCGTTTTTCCACAAATGTTACAAGAGTGTTGCCGCGGTCCTTCGTTTCTATTATTGTAAAATCCGCGACTAAAGGTATTTCTTTTGGGGATTCTGTCCCAATTATTCTACCCTGGTGATTTTCGATACGAAGAAGTATGTAATTTTAAGTTTTCTATTTCTTTAGTTAAAGCGCTAACAGATTCGTGTGTTTGGAGAGCGTGTGATTCGATAAGTTGTTTAATTTCCTCGTTTGATATTTGTTTGGGGAAGGTATTAACAGTCCCAATGGAAGGGTTCGCGAAGGTTTCAATGTTATTTTGCGGGAAGGAACCTTCATTGGTCTGTAATAATTCAATGAAGTCAATTGCGTCCTGAAATGTGAGGGGATTTTTCATTAAAGCTGCATGTTTATACGCGGGTAAAAGACCCTCTAAGAATTTAGAGAGTTTACTCTGCTCAAATATCGCACTAATTGCCGGATTACTTAAGTCCGGGTTATTGAAAAATCTCTGAGTGGCGAATGCTACCCTCGCCGCGTAAACTTTGATAGCTTCGTTATTTTGCATTTTACAATTAGAGAATAATTGCTGCCTGGTAGCCAGACTAATTTTTGTGTCAAAGTAGGCTAAAAACTTTTTTTTGAATTCTTCGTAATTTTTTTCTTGGGATAAATCCGGTGAATTTATTACATTACATAGGGCATCACCCCTGATCCTTGACTTCAGAATTAATAATTTCTCTTCCGGGGAGCAGTTGGCTAAGTCTGTTATTGTGTCTACGTTATAGAGGAAAAATTTGGGAGTTATGGCGGAATTATTATCGAACTGTGGAATCACCGCCTGAAATCCTGCAACTTTCTGTAAAATGTTAGGCGCCTGGTTTTGGGTAGTTAGGGCGCCTGTCGACGAACTATCGTCCTTGGGGTTACCCATAATGAATTATAAATTAGTAACAAAATCGCGTGTTAAAATTAAAACAAAATGATCAATTTATTTATGAGGGAAAAGTTTAAGAGAAAATTTAAAAATGCGTTAAAACACTAAATCCTTACTAAATATAATATACTAGTACATGTGATACATATTGAAAATAAAATTCAGAATATATTTGTAAATACTGATGAAGATCAATAATTAAAATTAACCAACAATTTAAAAGAAGATTATAGGAAAAGTAAAAGATTATTGAAATTCATATGCCATATACATACACGCATACGCATACGCATACTAAAATGCAAAAATAAATAAAAAAAATAAGAATGCCAATAAAAGGACTGATGGTTATAAAAATCAATAATTGGTATGGCTAGGGAAAAATCGTATTTTAATTATATCATGCAGTATATACATACACACGCAAAAAAAAGATAAAAAATAAAATTAGACACACATTAAAAAAAGATAAGAAAATAAAAAATAGTTCAAAAAAAAAAAAAAAAAAATACTAATTATACTCATTGTATATATATATATATGTATACATAAGGAAGATACCCATATCTGAACTCCTTTAGTGAACATTGGGAAAAGCAATTTTTGTAATTACGTAAATTTTTAAAGCTAAATATAACACCTGAAAAGGTATTAAAAGGCCACGGCACCATTGCTGAGGTAGGCCTCCTAATCTCTCTACATATAAAGAAATTTCATAATTTCAATATTTAATCTTTGAATTAAATTTATATATTCCAACAGGTTCTAATAGGCCTAACTAGCAAGAAAACTAAAACATTAATAAAGACTTATAACTGGAGAGGCATATACAAAATTAATAAAGATAAGTTTACTACACAAATTATTTATTAAAACCTTTGAATGGTAATTATACATTATGAAATATATAACATCAGTATTCAAATTAAATCAAATTTTTTTCTCATTGTTGAAAGGTTTCAAGGGAACTACCCCGAGGGAATAATGATAGGGATTTTTCTTTGCTTAATTACAAATGGCTTCTCCCAATGTTTTCCCCTTTTCATAGTATACATTTTAATCTTTATTTATTTATAATTTTCTCCCGAGGAATCGTTTTAAAAGTTTGCTTACCCATTAGACGGTCCATGACGAAAGGCACCAGCGTACGGGGACGACGGGGAACCAGGTCACCGGAGATATGATGGGGGGGGGGGCAATTTAATCCAGAGTACACTATACAAGGAAAAACCACCACCACACAAATTCAAACTGTTTGTTGCCTAAGAAATCTCATCTCCCTCCTTATATTAATTTTCAACTCTTTTTTTTATTATGTCTCTTTTCAATTCCCTCTTCCAATCGTTGGGTTACGTATACACCCCTGTAAAATCTTCAGAGGTTCTCGTGATTTTACGATCGATATTATTGGGTTACATTCCCCGTTTATTTTCTTATGATTTTTTCTTTAAATTTTTTTTTCAGCGTCCCTTTTTCAGACATCTGGCGGGCAGGTGGTGGCGCAAGCAGATGGTCAACGGATCTGGTCACTATAATAACCCATTTCTAGATTTTTATGGACGATTAAATAATTTTATATAATTTTTTACCTAGTTCCTGCGTCAGTGACCATGTACAGATTCTTTTATATTCTGACCCTTTTTCTTATTCCCTGTTCAATACTCCCTGTTCAATACAAGTTTTCTGACTTTCGTCCACTAAAATTGAGCAGCTGCTTCGCAGATTCCTTTATAAAATAATTTCTAAAGCCTTAGCTGCTTCGCAGTTAAATGATTCCTTTATAAAATAATTTCTAAAGCTTTTTCCCTCAAGATTTCCACTACATTGTGTAACCTTTCACAATTCATTCCCTATATTCTATCCTTTTCTTATACATTTTTATATTCATTTTTATGACGCATTTTTTTCATTTGCAGCATCGAAGCCTTTTCCTTAAAAATTTTCAATACGTTGTGTAACGTTTCACGATTCATTCCCTACATTCTGTTCTTTTCTATACGTTTCTATATATCCATTTTTATGGCGCCTTTTTTCCCCATTTACAGCATCGATTTTATTGCGTATTCTAAATTCTACTAATTCCTCCTAAAATTATATGCCAGCTGCTTTGCTAGATGATTCGTATAATATCATCTCAGCACCACGATGACCTTGCTGGTACAAAAGTCCATGTTGGTTGCTTATAGCATTAGAAATAAAGCTGTTAATTTTCGAAATTATGATTTTCAGGTAATCTTCATAATATATATTTAAGCTAAATATTGTCCTATAAGACCTTGTTATAAAAATCTTAATTTTCAAATAAGTTATAAATATGTTCATGCCAGTATCAGTAGACTATTTCCTTTCTGATAAAGTATAACTACTATAATTCTCATAATGCACATATAAGCAAAATTTTACTATCATTTCTTTCCTGTTAAAAAATCTTTAAATTCAACTCTCTCAACAATATTACTCAAATTTTATAAAATATAATGGTGAAATGAAGTAGCGTTTTGACAAGTATTTTAATATTTTAATACATTATGATACTTTAAAAATAGTCAAATTATTAATTAGTCATATAATATTCATTTTCGAAATAAGATTCAGGAAATCTAACCACTTAACTAACACTTAAGATTTCAACTATCTAATTTCATTTAAGATATATACCAATTCACATTGTAAATATACCAAAATATTTACGCTTACTTTATCTCTAAGATTTGGACCAGTTTCGGCGAAAATGGGTCAGCACAACATTTAATTTTTTAGCAAAAGTTTGTAAAAACGCTGTTAGATACTTCATGTTCTTATATCCTAACAAACTGATTAATATAAAAACAGATACGACATTTTTCCTCAGTCGTTTTTACGTTGTGGGGATTAACGTCCCTAAATCATACACGATAAGGCTCGGGTTCTAATCCCAGACAAGGCATGGAGGATTCGCTCTCCGTTGTCTCTGTTTGGATTTGCCATTGGGTGCCCTTTACAATCGGGATCATTTCAGCGGCTGATTGGCCAAAATTGAAATAGCAAACGCTGCGCCTAAAAAAAAAAAAAATAAAATAAAATAAAAAAATTCTCATGCATATAGTATAATTGGGAATTAAAAAAAATAAAGGACACACTATCTTTGTAAATGGCAAAAATTATTAACGTTAAAATTAGCATTCTTTTATATATTTGAATGCTACCAATAAACTTTTATTATGTATTATTCAATTATTTTCTACCAAGCCTATAAATGAATAAATACGATTATCAAAAAATATTCCCTAATTTTCTTCTTTATTTAAGAAGTTAAATAAACTATACTGCTACATTTAATACAATTAATACTCTTTGTAAATACAATATATGCATCTATGATTCCTGTAATGATTAATTTTAGATAACGATGTATTAAAGAGGCTAATTTTAAACTGCCTTCACTAACTTTAATCCCAACAAAAATTCCTTTTACATCATTTTAAAATGGTTCACAATCAATAGAATTTCACTAAAATTTCATTCTTTTCTAAACTTTTTAATTTCTGCTTGCCGGAAACATAATCGGATTAAATCCAAATTCAAGACAGTATGTTTTGATTTGGCGTTTGCTTAACGATATTTTAAAAGAATTCTCAAAGAGATTGTAAAAAGAAATATATTAAAGCTTTTCTTAAGATTATAAGAGTTTGAACATCAACGAAAATTGAATAGAGGCGCTGTATATTTTATTTTATTTTATTTTTCTTTACAACAAAGAATTTGTGATTATACTAACATTAAACATTTGCAAATTTTCTTAAATTTATTTTGTTACGTATAAATATTTTTGTTTCGTATTTTATTTTAATCTGAACAAAACAGTCAGTGATAATATTTTTTTATTTTACTCCCTCAAGAAAATTTGAAAATAAGTTTAAAATTTTAGCTTTTCTTGTTTATATGAGCATTTTACATTTTCAGTTTTTCATTGAGCAGTTGGAACATTATTATTTAAAAAGCAAAGGATTTCGGATGACCCTTTCCTTTAAAAGTGAAGATTTGTAGTCATCCCACATTGTTTGTTTTGTAAAATTTTAACGTTCGTAAATATTCTTGATGTATTTACCATTTTGCTTTGTATAGTGTGGCATTTTCTCTATAAAATATCGTGTTTAAATTTTATAGAGAATTTTTCTGCTATTTTTTACACTTAATAATATATGTATATATATATTAAGACTAATTGACTACATATGTTGGAAGTAATACCTTCCTTATATATTTTAAATTTCCAATTTTTCTCATTTATAAAGAAACAATAACATAGAGTAAACAATTCTTAAAGATTTGTGAAATTTCTAAGAAAATTTCAAACCTCTAACAGTTATGTTATCAATGGATATCAAACTCTTGATAATAAAACTTTCTGTTGAAGACGCGTTTTATTTTTCAGAAACTACAGGTGTTGGATAACATAAAAGAAGCACTTTTAATTTTACACGAACTAAATAATCAGATAAACCATCTAAAGATTACAGAGAAAAACTAAATCTGAAAAAAATTACAGATAAATTATCTAAAGAATTTCTAGAATTTCGGGAGTGAAGGAAACATGCTGTACTTCAATATTTCATTGAAGGGTTTGTAAGAAATACTTTTACTGTACTTATACTAAGAATAATAGATAATTAAAAGAAACGTCGAAAGAATATGCTGCACTAACAGCGCATTTGGAGAATTATTATCTGATTAATATTTATAGCTTTAAAAATTTTTTTCATTAAATTTTATGAAACATTACATGTTCGTTGCATACATAAATGTTCAAGATAAATGTATTTTATGTTTATCTATGTTACGCCAAAATCTTTGCATACGACCATCGAATTCGCAGAGAAAATTGAGCATTATAATGTTTCTATTTATGGGAGAAGTAGTTGTATTTTATAGTGAAATGTCTTTATCCTATGTGGGAATTTACAAGAAAATGGATTACCCGAAATCACATATGGTGAAAGATTTTTCCTCGAGCCTAAAAATCGAATATTGTCTATTATTATTTCCAGTTTATTGGAAGAATAAAATTTAAAATGTTTCGATTTATTCCATCACTTCTAGATTTCTGAATTTACTAGGCTGAATTTAATGTTAATGAATTTAACATTTTAATTAAGTTATGCATTACTTGAACTACTTTTAAATTCAATAATTTGTTTTTTAACTATCTTATTGTTGTTGGGTTTTTTCCCTCTGTTATTCTCTGTAGTATGATTTAGCATTGTTTTGGAGTAAGGTCTTTGATCCAGAATCGCAAATGTTGGTATTCGTAGGGCGGGAGTGAAGAACGATTGTTCAGTTGGTGATAAAACTCCAAATTTGGTGAAGTTAACGTTTAAAACACGCAGAATGCAAATAGAACCAGAAGCACTTTGACTGGAAACTCTTTTTTGGTATTTCCGGCAAAAACAAAATGGCCCCAATAGGCATTATTGTATTTGGTTAATGGCTGCATTTTCGATTGTTTTAATGATAAACAGATATTTTTAGTTTCGAATACGACATTTTCAGGGTTAAGGAATGTGATTCAATTAAGACTGATTTGATAAAAACTACCAAAAATACAATATGGTTGCGAAAAACGGGGAAATGCTTATTAAAATTATAAATTTGTGAGATAATAAGAGTATTCCCATATTATTGTAATTTTTAGAGAATAAGATGTTGAAAAATTATCCATTCACTGTTAATTACAGTACTGTGACTGCGTTTAAGTGGATCGTACTTTACAAAAGCAGAGTTCAGTGCACAATAATTCGGCACAGTAATTAAGATTTGCAACCCCAACAGATGTGTTTATTACGTCAAAATGCAAATGCTTCTGGCAAAGCAATCGAACACAGGTTCATTTTTTATGTACCTTATGTCAATCAAAATCCAGAGTATCTTTATAAATAAGGTTTGAAATGTGCCTCGTCGACCACACTGTGACTGTAAAGAATTTTTCAATATACATTGATACAAAGCCCCCTTATTGGTTGAAGTATGTCTGCTACTACATTTCTTTATGAAAATAAAAGCTTTCGAAGTTTGTTTACTTCAATTTCGCCATTAGTCTTATAATACATGATCAAAAATAATTTCATATTACGAACCCATGTCTCAGTTAATTCTAGGTTTGGTGTCCAAACTTCCATGAATGTATTGGTTATCAGTGGAAACAATTAACACGCTTTTTATACTCATGTTTTTCCATGTGAATAAATGCTGTTAGTGTGTTATAACCTTTAAACACAAAAAAATATAACAATTCTTTTGAACGTACTGAACCAATATGTTGAGCGATTTCTCTTACATTAATCTAGCGGAAAGTGTTACCTTTTCCAAAACCTATGTATCGGCTTCCAAAGATATCCTGTGATAATACTGCAAAGTATACAACCGAGAGTAACATACCACATCAGAATCTACAGTTCGAATGATAATCAACATGTTTAGAGAAATGCGTGAAGAATTTCCCTTGTATGGCTGCATGCCTAGCAGAACTAAAAGGAGCTTAAAGTTACCTACACCTTAGTGACCAAATAACTGACTTAACTTGCCAAATATTTGTAGAAAAAAGAGGTTTTTTTGCGGTAATGTTAAGAAAAGTTATATTTACTATAGCTGCTCGGGATAATACTGAAGAAACACAAATGTTAAACTGTTCCAAAAGTCATTTCATGAAAATTTTATGTCTTTCTTTCAGCCTATTACTTCCAATAATGAAGGAAAAAAAGTATTCAAATTGTTCATGAATGCAAAAGTTTTTGCAGAAACCGAAAAAGTTTGCAAACAGTTTTATCTTTATTATGAAGTGAAGTCATGCCCGCCTGCACAAAAAGGTATTACAGTCCCTGAAATGATGATGATGATTATTATTTAACTCATATTTATGTTGTAGAATCAACATCTAGTTAACAAAAAGAAGAAGGTTGTCTGAAACATTAGCGGAACATTTTAACGAAGAATTGTTTGTCAAAAGTTCAGCAGTAAAATGAGAATGTCGTGTGAGTGACACATCAGATTATTTTACTTATAATAGATATATACCTATATGTATTTTTCTATTTAGGGTGACATAATATTGCCAAAATGTACAAAGAAAAAATTCTGCCTTCAGACATAAAATATTTGTATGTTTTGAATGTTCTTGAACTATTTTTTTCTAATGTAACATCCTTATATGATATAAGTTTAGAAAAACGAATTTGGAGTTTCTGCTGTTATTTACATATAAACTATGGAAATAATACGCTAACAGATAGACGCCCACAGTGATCATCCGCTATAAACCTTATGCATAATTCAGGGACCTCAAAATGTATAAATATATCAAAAATCGTGGTTAGAAAATTCGGTGAAAAAAAAAATCTTCTTCTACCATACATAAGTAATAGAAAGAAAACAGGCCTGAAATAAAAAATTAATTTCTTATTTGTAATAGTATTTTAATTTTCTTCTGTCATTTCCCTTTTTTTTTATTTAACAAATAAATACTACTTTTTGTACTTTCTGAGATTATTTAAAATGTAGTCTCTTTAAAAATAAACATTATACCTTGTATGTTGCTAAAATTTTAATCATTCTCTATTTTAATAATTTTTAAAATGTTATTGAAAGGATTAAAACTTGTAATATGTTAGAGTTAGAAATATATATGAAGAATTAATTGTAAGTTCAGATATTTATTTTCTTGAAATTATTATTTCACTTACTTTAAGATTTATAAACTAATAAATGCATTTCATTTATTTTATTCATTTATTTAATTTAATTTAATTTAATTTAATTTAATTTATTTTATTTGTTTGTCTTATTATTATTATTAGGTAAAAATTAATCTGGTATGAAACTCACGCATTTTTCTGTTAGCCGGCATTTGATTATTATAGAGACAGATTGCATGTTAAAGGGAAAAATAAGTAATACTGTAAGGTACTTGTACCCAATATGGACAGTGCTCTCAATATGGACACCCCTAATATCTTTAAAAATAACAAATTTGATCGAGAGATAGCACTACATGTCCGTGAAGAAAAGCAGTTGAAAAGATAATTTAGCCTGGAAAGTGCAAAAAAGCGAGCTGTTCGCCATTTTGAAGGAAACTTGTTTTTTCGTGGTGTGCTGATCGTAATTACAGGTAAGTTTAAATTCTTATTAGATATGGTAAAATTACTTTAAATATTAAAATGTGGAGTGTTTTAGAAAGCTGAAAAAACATATTTTCGATTGCTATTGCATATATTGCTTGAAAATGCTTTCTTTGTTTATTTATTACAAGATTTAGTAAACGTACGCCCGATTCCCAATATGGACACCTAATGTCTACATTGAAAGTACAGCAAGTGAATCTTCAGATTCACAAATTTGTAAAATATCTGTTTAATGTTATTTTATTTAGCTAATTCATAATAATTTAATGTTTATATATATTTTTAATCTTAATTATAGTATCCGTACATTACATTACGAATTAAGAGTGGAAGTACAGATGCTGAAGATCTTGTTAACAACATACCTTCTCCTGTTATTGACCCACCTTCATCACCTGCGAGATCATTTTCCATGGAAAATTCTTTCACCAGCGTGTTATGAACTCCAACTGTAAGAAGGAAGAAGAAACAACATCGTAAGGCGATAAACTCAAAAGGCATCAAAGAGGTAAAATCCTTGTTCAACAAGATGCCATCTGAACAATTCTTCAAGAAACCTCCTCCAAGAAAAAAATCCTCCAAAAAACACTTACAATAAAATCAGAAGAAGCCTCCCCTCAGTAGGGTATCTGTTGGCGAAATCGCAGGTACCAGCGGTATCACTTCCTCAACAGAGGAGAGCTGGTACTGCTTCTTATGCAGTATTGGTGCTGTTGCAGACATGCGGCCATGCATCAAATGCGGCAGATACGTCCATGAGGACTGTGTGGGACTTAGCGCCCATGATGAAGAAGTTTTTATTTGGCCATCCTGTGAGGACTGAGTTATAACAGATGTAAATTCTGCAGACAGATGCAATAAAGCTAAGCAAAAGCAACTATATTATTTCATAATATTTTTTATAACTGAGGTGCTTTGCATGGATCTTCGAAGAGCCACAACCGAAAATGTCCCCCCTCCCTTCTAAAGTGCATGTTCTGAAGATATTTACTGTCCCCCCCCCCTCCCCCGCAATACTTTAAGATATATTTTTTTTATCCCCTCTCCTCTAAAATTCTTTGGAAGAGTGGCTCTTCCATACACCCTGTGTAGTAGGTCAATAAGGAGCCACCTGTCCCTAATATGGTCATGCATGTCCATAATAGGGACAGGTGGTTCCTTATATGGACACTTATAAAATTTTTTTGTTTTTATCATTTAAATTAAACCAGAGTAATTACAAGGTCGCTAATTTCAATAATGATAGTCAACAGTCCAGGGATAGTGGTCATACATTTTTGGAGTGCTATGACGAGTACACGGGGGTGAAAAAAAATACGTTTTCCTTAGGGTGTCCATATTGGGTACAGGTACCTTATATGGATTTATTATAGAAACAGTTTAAGAAATAGTTTTATTTCACAAAATTTCCTGTACAAAAAAAGCTACCGCCTCCTCAAACTCTCGTTTCAATATAACATCTAAAGTTATGAAACATTTAATACAGTTATTAAATTTATAAGTTTATTCAAGATTATTCACACATTTTTCATACACGCAAATTCCTAAAATTCACCTTTCTTGGCTAAAATTTTCATGTAGGATTTACTCCTTGGATCTTACACATTTCAAATTAGAAAATTTTGCATTTTTTTTTTTTTTTAATTCTGCCGATAAAAGACATGCATACATATCTCCCGCAAAATCTTGATTTTCCTCTGTAGATAATTTCGTAACGGGTTATTATACCAAAAACTCAGTGTTGGAAATTGGCGTCAAAAAAATACTTTGTTTCGTCATGTACATATGAAAAATAATCATTACTTTAAGCAGCTTTTCTGGGCTTGGTAAATTTTCGTTAAACACCTGCATTAATTACATTCACTAGAAAAAAATTTATTCACTTAATTTTGGATAGCCATGTATATTTCCTATAAATTATGTAAATTTTGAACAGTATGAAAAACACATAATAAAGCTTTACATGCACTCCCAACAATTTCCAAGTATAATCCTTTTACTATCAAATTCTTTTGTGTAACCCTATAAATGAATAGTAGATTGTTTTGATACTGTATGCTATACAAAATACGGTATTATACGCATAAAAATATTTGTTATTTTATTTTATTTAGTGTAATACTATACCCATCAGAAATTTCGCTCACATACATATGCAGAGCTGCCGATTTCATCCGGCAAATTGTTAGTACCGCCCATTTTTCTACACCACTTAATTTTTAGAGTAATTCTCTTCAAATAAATTTACGATGAATTAAGAAAACAAATACTCTGAAAATTAAGTGGTGTAGAAAAATGGGCTGTACTAACAATTTACCGGATTAGGTTGGCAGCTCAGCATATGTATTTCGTTTGTCTTATATTTTCCTGTACACGAACCATTTTTCTCATCTAAACAAAAAGTTAATTGTAGTATGCCTATATGACACAAGTTTAGAATACTGCGTTAGGAATTCCGAATAATATTTGTTGTTAGGTTATGCTGATAACAGGCACACAGACCAATATCTAAAAACGTGTTTTTGGTTCCAGGGATCTCAAAATGCGCAAATATAGCAAAAACACAATTCGGGAAATTTGATTCAAAAAGAATACTTTCTTTACGAATTAAAAGTAGAAAAAAAATAATAAATAAGTGAACATAAATTTTAGTATCAGAAGAAAAAATTGTCGATTATTAATTTTAATAAGTTTCAAAAACTAATTATATATGTAAACAAATTGATTAATATCATTATATTATTTATTGAGTTATAATTAAATTTTTCGTCTTTAAAAATAACAAAGCTTTAGAATGTACAGCATAATAAATATGAAACATATAAATTAATAAAAATAATGAAATTTTAACAATAAATTATAGGAAGATATTGTTTACAGGAAATTTTACAAATTAAAAATTATTAATCCTTTAAGTAACATATTAATTTTGTGAAAATATTCTTTTTACGAGATATATTAAATTCTAATAATAACATTTTGTATAATAGAAAATCATATGCAGATTTATATATTAATTACTTTCAATTAATATCACAAAAGAATAAAGTTCAAAATAAACAAAATTCTATGTTTAACATTTATAGTATTTTCGAACTTATATTTAAAATAGATATTTTCCGGAAAAAAAAAAATCTTAATTATACAAAATGTTTCAATATACAATTATTAGTCTTTATATTATTTTTGATTCCTTTTAACCAGTAATATGAGAAAATTTCGTTAATAATTTGGTAAACTATACTAATTTGGTAAACTATACTAAATCTTTTAATAGCATCTTCAGTTGTTTATAAAGGATACTTTCTAAATCTTAGTGTTTTATTAAATTCTTAAGATTCATTTTAATTTAACTTTATTTTTGGTATTTTGAATTTTTTTTCTTATGATTAAAATTTTAAAGAACATAAAAAGACTATCACCGTTACCCTGACATTTGAATAACACACAATTACATACAGGTTTATGCAATAATAAGAAGTTTTACATTAAATCCTTAGTAAAGAATATTTATATAATAAATTTTTATATCTCAGAAAGATTAACTTTTATTACGACTTTTATGATAGCAAAATATTCTTCTTTTGGCTGCAGTTTAGCATTATATAAGGATAACACTGAAAGCAAAAGTAATATTTCATGCAGATTATTTGGATTATGTAATTTATTTCTGAGTTCAGAAACTATTTTCTTTAAATTTTGTAAAATTCAGAAAATATTTGGTTTGGACATTCATTTACAGTACTTATGTTTTATTGATTATGTTCAATTTGAAACAAACATTACCGTTTTCAAATAAAATATAAGGTGGAACCCAAAATTTTATAAACAACCGTTTTTTGAGGTTTAAGAGCAAACGAGTAAGAAAGACGAAATAAATCATGCAAAAAAAATATTGAAGTAATACAAATAATAAAATGCTTAAAGAGCTTTAAACAATCATAAAGTCAATATAAAAAAGTAAAAATAAAATAATGTTGTCCCAAAAATATATAGGCAACTGGTGTTAAAATCTTATCAAAGTGCTGATCTCCAGATTTACATAATCCAAGGTCATGTACTTATGACGCAATAGTTTTCTGAGATAAAAGTGAAGCTATCTTTCTTTTTTTGACTGATTTTAAACATGCCTGTCAACATGCAGTTTTCCAAAAGTAAATTTTTGCAAATCTATTGTTTGAAAGCTCTTGGAATGAAAGTTGTGAATATTGCAAGGAAAATTGGGAACAGTAGGGCTGGTATTTACCAAATTCTGTCAAAAGGTAACAATTTTGAAACAAAATTACGCTATGTGCGACCAAAGAAAACAACTAAACCGGAAAATCCAAAGAGATTTTCAGATTAATTTTAACCCAGAACCTGTCTGCACGGTCAAATTCTAGAGAAATGATTGTTTCAGTATCAAAATCCACAGTGCATTGACTACTGTAGGTAAGTAATAAATTGCTTGCTTATCGCAAAATGCGTCGGTTACCAAAGTTGACAAAATAGCATAAAAACGCTCGTGTTCAGTGGGCTCGAAATCATATGTATTGAACATATAAGTGTTTTCTTTAGTTTTTTGTTTAGTGATGAAAAGAAGTTCAATTTAGATAGCCCGATGGTTGGGCATATTACTGGCATGATATTCGCAACGAACCACAAACTTTTTTCAGCAGACAATAAGGAGGGGGTTCACTCATGGTGTGGGGAGCATTTTCCTTAATGGAACTGCCAATATTGTTTTTTAAAAAGGACGTCAATGTTCCGAAGTTTACCAAAAAATTCTCAAAGTACAGTACCTTCCATTGGGAAAGTTTCTAGGTGGGAACGAATGGATATATCAACAAGACAGTTGCTCCATTTACATGTCAAACTCTACAATGCAATGGTTTAGACAAAACCAAGTAACTGTTATGGACTGGCTAGCCTTAAGTACTTACCTGAACCAAATGGAGGACCATTGAGGAATATTAGCTGGAGACGTATATGCTAATGGACATCAATTTGAAACAGTTCAAGATCTAAATATGCAAACTGAAAGAATTTGGTTTTCAGAATTTCCTCATATTCTTGTTTTGAGTATGCTTGATCGAGTTTTTAAAGTGATTAAAAAATGGCTCAAAAGTTTGAATGTTAAAGAGAATAAAATGCGTTGTCTATAAACTTTTGGGACAATAAATTTTCATTTTTAGTTTCTATCACAAATTTTGTGATTGTGTGATATTATTTTTGTATAGTATTGTTATTATCTTGATGTTACTTGTAATTAAAATTGATTTTGAAATCTTTATTCTTTTTCAATTGTGAAAAAAAAGAAGTGTCTGTAAATTTCCTGGACGCACTGTATTACAAATTGAACTTGTGTGTAATGTATGCAACTGAAATGAATTATAAAATAATTTTTGTGTAAAATACTTTTTAAAATAAAGGTGCTCGAATAAAATCGATGCATAAAAACTAAACACACATTTTCTTTAATTCATGCAGTTATAGTTATTGCACATAAGTTATATTAAACGTATGAAAACGTAAATTTAATGTACTATAAATTTAGAAAATTTACCGCATATACTCGGGCACATGTTGAGAAATTTAGAACAAATGAACAGTGTGAGAAGTGAGGTTTTGACATATACAAGGCAAAGCGTTATTATGTTTTGCGTCTTACAATACACAGTCAAAAAATAGTCCTGTTTGATGCAGTTTGCTGCCAGAAATTTTCTGTAATACAGAAAAATACGTTCTATCAAAAGAAAAATTTCGTTGATAGAACGTATTTTTCTGAATTAGAGAAAATTTCTGGCAACAAACTGCAGCAAACAGGATAATTTTTTGACAGTGTATGTCAAATACAGATAATTTTACTAATTGCAAATATATTAAATGCTTTTATTATGACTTATATTCATAACATTTCGCATTTTTGAATTTATTATGACATTTATCTCTCATTTATAACCTTTCTGCAGTTTATCCCCAATTTTCATTATACACGAAACCCGTGACACTCATTTCTGCAGATAATCAGGAACATTCTTTATCTTTATCTGTAGATTATTTCTATCTGTGAAAGGGCATTTAAAACACACACGTATATATATATATATATATATATATATATATTATATATATATTATATAATATTTTAGGTATAAACTTGAGCTTAACTCTTCATTACATCACCTTCAATGTAGTAACCCATTTCAAAGTTGTAATTGAAGTTTAAAGATGAATTAAATGCTAGAGTAGATTGCTTAATGTGACTGTGTTAGCATATGCTGTTTTTACACAGATGCGCAACAAAGACTTACTGAACTAAAACCAGACGAATAGTGTATGATATGCAAAGTATGAAAATGTAACAAAATGTGAATTTAAAGAAAATTAATTTACTTTTTAAGTTTGCAATTTTAAATTACTAAATTTAAAATGAACTATTTGTATTAAATACTTACAGTCGGTAACAAAAGTGCCCGAACACTAGCAAAAATTCGTATGTAAAAAAAGTACACTTCATACGGTTTTGTTAAATCCTTGTCGAATCCTGTTCTTAGTCAGTGTAAGAACATGATTCGATAAGGATTTATTTAACAAAACCGTATGAAGTGCACATTTTTTTACATAGGAATTTTATGCTAGTGTTCGGATACTTTTGTTACCGACCGTATTTTGGAGGAACACAGTAAAAATATTATTACACCGTACTTTAATACTGTTTACAGTGAGAGGTGTCAAAAGCCACATTACAAATGTTAATTTCAAATTACTCTCTAAATTTAATATTTTCTCCACGATTAATCTTTTGACATTTTGTACAATTGCTGTTAAATTAAGTCAGATATATCATATCCCTGCAGCTCATTGTATATTTTAAAAAGTAGCCATGATGTGTCTTTTGATACCTTAAAGATTGTATATCAGTGTCTAATTTTAATTAATTTTACATGTAAATATCAAATACATTTTACAGCATCATATTAATTATAATCAGATCAGAGAATTTTGATGTCAATTGTGACGGAAAATACAGAAGTTGCTGCATGACGTTGACATTTGCCATGCTGTATTTTCGTGTAGATTATTGCAGTGACTAGTTAATGTATATATATAACGCGTTTAATCATAACGGGATCAAAGATAATAGGTGAAACATATAAAATGGTATATTGCTCTCCCAATGACGCAAAATAGATGTTCAGAAATATTTATTGGGTTAACTTTTATTAGTAAATGGTACTATTTTATTGTTCTAACAGTATTTGATATTTCTATAATGCAATAATTTGCATGGTAATTATTCATGAACTTTTGTTTATATGAAAAAAAGTTATGTACATAGGTAATAAGGAGTATTATTTATTTACATTTAATTGTGAGTTGCCTCGCACATACCGATTAGTGTTTCATACGAACATATAATGCATATTAGAACTTTTCATATGCACTAATATATTTATGATATTTTTTTTCTATGTGATTAAGTTATCAGATAAATTTAAATGAGTAAATTTATGGTTACATCTGGCGCGATATGAGCACATCAATTTACATAAAAGATTATTACTAAATAAGCTGGAAGTGTTGTCATTATAAGTCTTTATTTTTGCAACCTTTTTTTTTTTTTTTTTTTTTTTTTAAAGTAAGCGGAAATGCAAAGATATTTTTATGTAATATTTAATTCTTATAGTTTTACGCAGTAAAATAATTTTGATACGCAAACACACGCACGCCCGCAAACACACACACACACACACATGCACACAAAAGATAAAATGCCCTTCTACAATTAAAATTTACCGAGTTATTTTATTATAAATTTTGCGACTTTTTCTGTCGAGCAACGTAATAGCGTTTCGCTCCACACTGGAAAAAAATATATACCATCTTCATCTAGAATGAATTAAGGGTCACTTTCTAAATCCCTTAACTAGAAAAATAGATTTCCGAGTTATGCGCATAAGGCACGCCAATAAACTGAATAGACGAAATGATCGAGAATTTATAGTCTACACATTTCTAGAGGGTGAAACAACATTCTGAATGTACTGAATATTCTGAATCTTTTGTATTGAGAGAAATTCTCACTTGAATTTCAAGAATTGGGTAATAAACTAAGATTTTAGTTGATGAAACCTGCCTCTTGTATTCGCATTTATTTACAGAGATTTTTAAATTATTTTGCCCTCGGGAATATAGGCAAACGCTCTAGAATTCGTATAGGGGTTTCTAGAACTCGCTTTCAATGGGGACTGGAATTTATAAGGATGACATGGAACTATTTTTTCTGGAGTCACAATTTAGATTCTAGATGTCAGTTACAGAATTTTTTTTCAGTGCGAAAAGCTAAAACAAAACAAAAAAAGAAAAACAAATGAAATTTGCAACACAGGAAAGTAAAACTGTGAAACGCTACTAATGTATATTACGTCGAAAGAGCTTCTTGGAATTTTCGACTACATATGTCTCAGCTCCATGGCCTCAGAACTATGATGTTTTGCATAGCTCTTGAGCTTAAACTCAAAACACAGCATACCGATTTGCTAGTCGATCCGAACGTAAAGGACCGAGTACTGTCAATTTGAAAACGTGAAATTTGCCAGTTAACGTCTTTATCTTCTTCCCTGTGACAAACATAGAGCCTGGAGTTCTGAATATTTTGAGCTAAAAGTTCGTAAAAACATTCCTCCTAACATACATTGCTGCTTTATGCAATAAAAAAAAATTTAGTCAATATACAGGGTAGTTATTTTAAATTTAGTGATGTTTAATACAAAAGTTTCCTGAAATGGTCAAGAGATGACGTTCGTTACGAATGAATTTTAGATGGAGAGACATTTAAAAAGTTTGATAAATTTTCGAGGCTTATTAATAAATATTAGAATTGAAAAATTAAGACCTAATTTCTATAAAAAGAATTATTATAAATAGAGTGAGCAATGAAGCGAGCAAAGCCAAGTAGTAAGTTAATAAAAGTAATATTAAATTTTTTTATTTTATTTTTTTTTAATTTTAATTTTTTTTTTTTTTTTTGTATTATTTCTTACATTCTTGTATTTTTACTATTAAATAAGCAGGTTATCTTCAAAATTTTAAAACTTATATCATATTTTATTAAATTTCAAAAAATATAAATATCAGTATTATGAAACATACATACTCTTTTGTTTATGAAAAGGAAAAAAAAAATCAGCATTTTTGATTGCAAGACGAAGAAGATTATGAAATAAAAGTATGTTCCACCGAGATTTAAATCTAAAATATTTTTTCTGTTAAGCTCGTTTCCCAAATAGGCTTACCTTATGTATCTGATTCTTAAAACTCGTTATCTTCAATACTGAGAAAAATCTACTTTCGTTAGATGTATTCTTTTAAAAGTTAACTAAATTCGAGTAAAATGAAATTATTATGTCATTTCCGAGTAACGTCAAATTAATTTAGCATTAATTTAAATATTAAGAAATAAGAAGCCTTTTTTTGTGTCTAGGGATTTATTCACAAATAATAATGTCCTAATTCGTGAGAAAAGTTATAATGGAGCCGTAAAAATTTTCAACTATATATTTTTGACGGTTTAAATTGCCTAATTGCGTTTTGACTTTTATTGAAATAATGTCTCTACGTGCATATATTGCGTGATAAAATTTTGACTGCTTCATACAAAAAACTAATGCACATGATTATATGAAAATTTATATTTAGTTAGATCTCTGTATAAACTGGTATCTGTCAAATATTGATCATCAATTGGCGCTGCAATGCTGCAGTTTCTTTTCTTAACAATGAAGCTCTATCTCAGCTACTATAGAGTATGAGTGCACAAAGTATGACATATCACACGATCAGTATGTAAAATTATGCTGATTAAATTTAAAGCAAAGCGGTTTATAGGTGGCGCTGTTATTCTGCCATTTTCACAATTAATGTGAATGTTATATTGTAGCTTCTTCCTTATTTAACGCAGCAAACTTGATATAAAAGATAATTAATAAAAAAGAAAAAAAAATGCTGAATAAATGCAAATCGACGGCGTATGTTGAATCAGTGCATACCGACCGAAAGGTGGCGCGAATTTTCTGCAACCTTTCCAACTTACGAGAAAACTCATATCTCAGCTTCTTTAGCATATAAGTGGGCAATACTTGATATGTGAGTTGATCACAATGAAAACATTTGCTGATGTAATTTGTACACACGTCGGACGACAAGTGACTTTGCCATGCTTCAATTTCTCCACTTTTTAAATAGCAAAACCATAAAAGGTTTCTCTCTCTCTCTCTCTCTCTCTTTTTTTTTTTTTTTTTTTTTTTTTTTTTGATGTTGCTATAAATTTTTAATTGTAATGTTAATTTTCGGTCTAATAATTTTTATAGAAAAACTGAGTAAAAACTGATTTTGGAAACTAAAGTTATATTTGAAATAATATGAGGTCCCATAACTCATATAGATTATAAATTACTTGGGAAAAAGTAATACTAACCATTTGTTATTTTAACGTAGTGTAGCCCCCTTTCTCCACACATTAATTTCTTGACATAGATCTATACATTTATAAATAAGTATTTGAAACTTTTTAGTTATCATAATATTTTGGTTTATGCATTCTACGTCTAAATTTCTATCTACTAAAATTTTTAATAAGATTAACATAATCTATTTTTACTTATATATTTAATGACTATTTAATCGGTTAGTGGATTCCAATCTGTATATTGATATTAAATATATATATATATATATATATAAATTTAAAACAAGTATCTATAGTGGTTAGGATTAATAATTTTAAATATCAAATTATTATTAATTTATTAAAAAAAAAAAAAAAAAAAAAATCATTTTTTTCGGAAACGATTAGAAATTTAAAATTACTATGCAGTATACTTGAAAACAGTAGTAAATTTCAATTTATAGTTGTTCTCTATAAGAATTAAATTTCTATATGAAATAAAATTGTTTCATAAACACTTGTTTTGAAATAAGCAATGCATTCACCTGAAATACACATGGCAGTTCGAAGTTTGCAATTTAGGAATATTTCCAACAAAATGGAACATGAAATGTGGAAAATGGAACATGATATATAAAATATATTTCTAGCTTTTTGAAAATTCCTTTACATGAAAAGTTAAAAGCTAGAAGATGCACACGCATAACTAAATTTGCTGTCGCTCAAAGTTACTTAAAACTAGTTTTAAAAACGTAGAATAAATAAACTTATATACAAAAATGTTGAAAAATGAATAATCATTCAAAAATCAATTTTGTAAATATTTTATTTACGCATAGTGTGGTAAACATAATGCAAGCTTGATCATTACCATCTTTATGAAATGAAATACTATTGTGGGCACCACAAGACGTTCTTCTGTATATATAAATTAACGCAGTACAAGTTATTTATTAAATTATTATTCATTAATATTGACTTCCATGATGAATGAAGACGATTTTAATCACAGATAAGTATAATATTAGATGCTGAAAGAAAGTAAATTTTTTGTTAATACCCGAAGAAATGAGATATTTCTTTCTTTTCCTTTCTTTCTTTCTTTTTTTTTTTTTTTTTGTAAAAAATGATAAAAGGCTATAATTTTACTGTAAAGTAGCAGGATTCGCGTACTTCGCTGGTCGCTATGTTTAAAAGAATAATTAAAAAAAAATCGCTTTATTTTATTATATCATTTTATAAATGTAAACTAAGAAATGACATTGAAATCATTCTAAACCTCGTTTCAGGTACCCTCTGCCTGCGGCACCGCTTTTCCCCACCCACACTACATCAGGTTCAGGATCCCACTGCCTTAAAAACCTCTTTTCACTACAATTTAGTACTTTCAATCTTCTAACTTCAATTTAGTATTTATACTACATACCCGCCTTGGTGAAGGTTTTTAACGGTTTTTTGAAGTAAAATGGGCTACTTTAACGCGAAAACAAATAAAATTAACATTTTATAACCTGACTAAGCCTCTGAATGAATTTACATAAAAATAACTACAATTATACAGAAATTCGTATATATATATATATATATATATATATATATATATATATATATACTATGTAATGCAATTTCTTTGTCCACCACTGTATTATTTGATTCATGTTTCCCTTGCAACGGTGCTTTGGATATTTTGCACATCGAAATTCTCAGTGATCGTTTTATAGAGTTAATACTGTCTACTATCGCAAACTATTGGATGATACTAAGCTTGCATTTTGACGGAATATCCGGTCAGATTTTTGATCATAAATACAATTCTGTTTCTCAACAAAGCTCGTCCACGCACACCACATAACAGAACGTTTTAGGAAATTCATTAGATATTACTGGAGCACCCTTTTTACGATACCGACCTGTCGCCATGTGGGGCTGTTGCAAGCATTCAAAGAAGAACGAGGACACGAGCGATTCGGCGAGATTGTTGCTGTTGAGGCTTTCGTGTGCGACTAGCTGGAAAATCGTGTCTTCTTTTTATGAACATGAATAAAAACATTTTAATCCGTAGAAGAAGATATATATATATAAAAAAAAAAAAAAAAAAAAAAAAAAAAGCAGATTATGTAAAAACATGATGTGTAACTTCTGTTTGTATCTTGAACGAATGAATTAAAACAGAAATTCCGGTTCATCTTTTTTATTTTTTTTTTTCCCTCGTATATTCACTATAAAAAAACAATTAATATATACCTGAACTGTTAAATAAGAAAAAATGTCCTATTTAAAGCAAAAATAATCACATGAAGGAGACAAAAATTAGTTAGCTATATCATAAAAAAAAAATATATATATATATATATGATAGGTGGTATATCTAAAGTATATAGGGAATTAAAAAATAACAACCTCTAATATTGAAACGTGAGTATAGTTTTTAGTTAATTTTCCTTTGATAACAGGGTTTCAGCAGCGACTATAGAGTCCCAAGCAACAGTTTGTTCTTACATTGCATAATTTGTCGTTAAGCAATACATAACGTATTATATTCTTAATTTTCAGATTATGCTATTAGAAGTTAACTTTAGCTATTTTTTTTTTTTTTATTTAACCCGAATATGTCTTAATTTCTGAAAGTTTCTAAATCTATACTATAGGTAAACGTTTACATCACAATTATCTCATTCTTTTCAAAATCTTTCATCTGTTTTGAAAAACGTGCCAAAACTACTATTATGGCGATGCAATGAACGTTTCAATCGACAAATATTTTAAAACCATCTGTTACAAAAGTCTCCTAAAGGGGCAGTTGCCAAAATCTTTTCCTAGAAGTTAGAAAGTCATTTTTAGTATTATTTACCTTTATTAATAAGTGGTTAGTTAAAAGATTACTCAGGTATATAATATTATAAATCTCTTTCAGGAAAATTGGAACAAGAAATACGTATTACAGAATAAACTTTGAACAATAATTTTAGTTTATCGATTAAATAATTTTTGTTTAACAAAATTTTTCATTTGTGGCACATTCAGCATCGTTATAAAATTTCATGCGACATTTATATCAAAAATTGTCACTTAACGATATCAGTTTTACTTTGTAGTGCTGAATGTCTCTCTCTTTAGATTTTTATTCTCAGTTGACAATATGTAAGAGATTAAAAAGTTCGATGAACAGTAATTGCCAACTTGCGCAATGAACATAATGTAATAAAGTTGAGCCATTTAGTAAACAATTAAAGATCTCCAATATATTTACAAAATAAGTTTAACATTTAGTTTTATTCTTTACTAAAATGTATTATACTAATTAAACAGACTTAATTAATGTATTAAACAGACTTAATTAATTACCAAAATTAAAACCTAATAATTGAGTAGTCTTTATAATATTGCATTCAAGTTATATTTTAAGGTAATTAAACAGAAAAAGATTATCGCATAGCAATATTATATATATATATTACAATCATCTTTGATTTATTAAATTTAAGTATTTTTTAATTGTATTAAAAATTACACTTCAAACATTCTAGGTAAAATACCCTAACAAAATAAATAAGATCCTACACTTATTTCCTATCTCCCTATTTTATCAAAAAATAGACAATTTAGGAACAAAAAAAATAAAATAAAAGTAAAAATAAAACATTTTTTAATATTGAAAAAACAACGAATTGCTTTACCTTTAATATACGACCTCTTAAAAGTCAATTTTGTTTGCTTTCTTGCGTCATAAGCATAATATGTCTCCCATTACCCTTTTATGAGATTACTTTTATTAAAATATACTGCCCCTTTTTTTTATAAAATCTGCAATATGTATGAATTATGCGTTTAGAAACGACAAAAATGAGGATTATATGATTTTCTAAGAAAAGTATGAGCTTCGCAAGCCTTGTTATAAATTAATATAAGGAAAAATGAAATGCGAGTTATGAAGAACTAGAGGAAAAGATTTTATAAAAGTGCTTTTTTAAGTAATAAGGATTACAAGGTGGATAAAATTAGTTTAAAGGGAAAAAATGCAGTATAAAATGAATTTTAAGGGAAAAGATAACAAAATGTATACTTTAAATAGGAAATAAAGAGCTTTATATTATCCAGTATCATTTTTTTTTTCATTTTAAGCACAGTAATTGAAAATATTTTAAAGTAGAATTTCATAAATAATTACATATATCTGTAAATACTTATAAATGTGAATTTGAGTGTCATAACTGTAATTTAAAAATAAGGAATTTGAAGGTAGTTTTTGTTATTTAGCACCTACTTACTTTTGTTTTTAAATATAAAAATGAGTTTAACATAGATAAATTATTTATAAAAACCTGTATTTTTTAAATTTGTCATTAAACATTATTTAACAGTATTAAAAATTTTAAAATATAGTATCGGTTCATATCTATATAGGTTCATATCATAGGTTCTTTCCCCGACCGACCTCAGGATCGGAGCGGTGAATGAAGTCTAACAGAAGATTTTCAGCACTGAGAACGCACAGTTAAAAATTTTAACAGAAAACTCTGTGTAATCTATTATCTTAAGTCTTACGTAAAATTACAGAGAAAAATAAACGGAGGTGTTAAAAAACTTATTTTATATATTCATTTTATAACTAATATTAATTTTATTAATTATTGGTGAGAATATATTTCGGACTTGGAATGCTTTTTCTAAAGTAGATATAGTCATTTTTAATTTTAATTAAATAATTAATTAATAAAATTAGGTAAAAATACAGAATAAGGATCGAGAATCTCAATTATTAACTTTTAACGAAGAATTACTGTAAATTTACATAGACTCTGGATAAATATTTTCATTAAATTTACAGAAATTTTTAACAGTGAGGATCTGTGAAACGTCATCGTAAGTTTCCAAGCTTCATTGTAAATTGGCTTAATTCAGCGATCCTGGTAAATAGCCTCATTACAGACATAACGAGTGTCTTGAACAATACCTACGTAAAACCTTGTTTTGGAAGAAATAAATTTTTATTAACTGAGTTTTCGAAGCCGATCTTTAGCTCATACAACCATAGCTGATGATCGGACGAATCATAGATTTGTATAACAGTAATTTATTTTTAATATATACGCAGCTATTCCAAGCTAAAAAAGAATGAAGGTCTACCGTGGTTTTGTTAGCTCTTTTCAGAGACTCTGAAATGTGACGAGTTCACGTTAATTTTGAATCTAAACATACTCCTAAGTACAAATAACATTGTTCCCAGGGCATGGATTGGTTATTTAAAAGAAAGTTAGTGGAGGTGTAATAGTTTCTATTTATGAAAAATACGGTGGCACTTTTGAAACTATTCACTTTTATTCTCCATTTTCTGAACCAGATCGAATATTTACTTAAAAAAATTAAAGTACTTGAAACGCAGTGTTTGGAATGCATTGTCTACAACAGATGGCAGTGTCGTCAGCGAAAGACACTAAAGTGATATCAGAATCAAACGGTAGATTGTTGGTTGTTGGCGTGGATGTTGAAGAGAAAAGGACCGAGCAAACATCCTTGAGGCACTGAACTTAAAATGAGGGAGGTTTTATAAAGAGCATTTCTGACATCAACGGAAAAAGGCCTATCGCTTAAATAATCGTAAATTATTTTGATTAGTTGGCCAGGCAAACCAATGGAAAGGAATTTATAGATAAGGCAGAATGCTAGACCTTAACAAATGCTTTTTGAACATCTAAGAATGTAACTCCAGTAACACCACCAGATTGGATTCCGTCGTATATGAATTTAAAAACTCTCCCCAACTGCTGTTGCGTTGAATGACACGGACGAAATCCGAACTGCTTTTGCATAATCAGGTCATGAGAGACAACAAATTCATTCAGGCATTTTATTAAAACATATTCATAGATTTTGCAAGAGAGAAAGGAAATGGTCTATAGTTTTCTGGAACATGCGGATCAGTGCCGCCACCTTCTGACAGAAGCATGGGTAAGCTTTTCTTCCAGCAGTCAGGACAGACATATAAGATAAGCATCAAACTAATTAATAACGTGATATAAAAATTAAAGTTAATGGGAAGGTTGATAAGCATGTTAGTAGTTATATGGTTCTCTTGCGGTGTCTCTTTCTTTTTAAGACATGGGACATTGTTAATAACTTCAGTGGCGGGGCAAAATTTAAAGTATTAACAATATTTTGTTGGTTGGTTGATTAATTGTAGGATTTCAAGCAGATTAACGTCGGTATAGTCCTATGCCTATAGGTGGGATACCCTCAGTGTGGGGTCTTTGTAAAAGTTCCTAGCCAATATTTACTCATGTTTCGAAAAAAAAAAACATGGCAAACTCCGAACGGCTAAGTCAATGAACGTGACCTGGAATTGAACCCAGCCGTTCCCATCTACCAGCCAGTATTTTAATTAAATACATTTTGAACATTAATATTGACAATTGTAGCAATTTTAGGACTTAAAACATCGTGATGGGGGTGTAAACTGACTTCTAAGACTAGCGCCAATTGCCTCTGCCTTTTCAGTGTAGAGACTTCCATGCAGTTGGGGCTATTAGTAGCCGGATTGTTTGTTTGTGGCTTTCTGATACGGGAAGAGACTTTCCAATTTGTGTTATCGTTAGTCTATAAAATGTCGAAAAAGTTGATGAATTGCTTTTTACTGCACTCTTGAATAGCAGCTTTCGCCCTCATAGGAAGTTAGTTATACCTGCTTATAAAAAATTGCGTCCTATTAACCTGACATATTTGGCGACCACGACTCCTTTCTCTGACCATTTATCTGATCTTCAGTAACCGGATTTGTCTGGTAACCGGAAAAAAAAACTGCTCTCTTCTGAGGCGCTAAGCTTTGCTTAAATGCATCTTGAATTGAATTTTCAAACATGCTAAGATCTGTCTCGACTTCGAATTTTGAAGATGGAAATAGTGAGGGTGACTGAGTCTCACAAGGAGAGGTCACAACATGCAAAATTCAGATCGGGAAGAAATTGCGCAGGATTGTTGTATACTATGAAGGTAACAACATATTAAAGCATTAGGACCCACTAGCTACATAATTTCGAGAAAAAGCGTTTAAAGTTTCAGTAATCTTTAAATACAAGTTTTTTCGCAACGTAGACAACGTTCTAGTGGCATGGTCAGCAGAGTAAATGGTTGCCATGTGAAGGGCCCGGTTTCAACGCTACCGATGAGATTTTTTAAGCTATTGTATAGCTTTTATCGCGGGCTTTGAGCGCGGCGACCGAATCAAAAAATTCCGTAACGAAAAAAAACCTAACACAGTTCGGCAGACTTCGGTAGACTTCGGCTGTACGAAGCTCGCACGGATCGAGACGAGCTGCTCCGAAATCGGACGAATACGTAAGCAGCTGTTTGTGAGAAAGTATATAGGTGTATAGGTATCTATCATCTATGTACAACAGTGAATAGCTGTACGCGTAAAATTTGTGTATAAAGTAGATCAGATAAAACTTGAATATCCCCATTCGACTTGCAGGCCTTTAAAACCTATTAAATACCTTTTCTCCATTAAAATATGTTTTCTTATCGGTCACCACGCTCAAAAAGTGTAACTTGAATTAATATCAAAGAAAAAACTTGAATATCCCCATTCGACTTACAGGCCTTTAAAACCTATTAAATACCTTTTCTCTATTAAAATTTGTTTTCTTATCATTATCGTTATCTGATCATTATTGTTATCTTATTCATTAGTATCAAAGAAAAACCTTGAATATCCCCATTCGACTTGCAGGCCTTTAAAACCTATTAAATACCTTTTCTCTATTAAAATTTGTTTTATATCGGTCACCACGCTCAAAAAGTGTTAACTTGAATTAATATCAAAGAAAAAACTTGAATATCCCCATTCGACTTGCAGGCCTTTAAAACCTATTAAAATGCCTTTTCTCTATTAAAATTTGTTTTCTTATCATTATTGTTATCTTATTCATTAATATCAAAGAAAAAAACTTGAATATCCCCATTCGACTTGAGGGCTTTTAAAACCTATTAAATGCCTTTTCTCTATTAAAATTTGTTTTCTTATCGGTCACCACGCTCAAAAAGTGTAACTTGAATTAATATCAAAGAAAAAACTTGAATATCCCCATTCGACTTGCAGGCCTTTAAAACCTATTAAATACCTTTTCTCTATTAAAATTCGTTTTCTTATCGGTCACCACGCTCAAAAAGTGTAACTTGAATTAATATCAAAGAAAAAACTTCAATATCCCCATTCGACTTGCAGGCCTTTAAAACCTATTAAATACCTTTTCTCTATTAAAATTTGTTTTCTTATCGGTCACCACTTTCAAAAAGCGTAACTTCAATTAATATCAAAGAAAAAACTTGAATATCCCCATTCGACTTGCAGGCATTTAAAACCTATTAAAATACCTTTTCTCTATTAAAATTTGTTTTCTTATCATTATTGTTATCTTATTCATTAATATCAAAAAAAAAAAAACTTGAGTATCCCCATTCGACTTGCAGGCCGTTAAAACCTATTAAATACGTTTTCTCTGTTAAAATTTGTTTTCTTATCGGTCACCACGCTCAAAAAGTATAACTTGAATTAATATCAAAGAAAAAACTTGAATATCCCTATTCGACTTGCAGGCCTTTAAAACCTTTTAAAATACCTTTTCTCTATTAAAATTTGTTTTCTTATCATTATAGTTATCTTATCATTATTGTTATCTTATTCATTAATATCAAAGAAAAACCTTGAATATCCCCATTCGACTTGCAGGCGTTGAAAACCTATTAAATACCTTTTATCTATTAAAATTTGTTTTCTTATCGGTCTCCACGCTCAAAAAGTGTAACTTGAATTAATATCAAAGAAAAAACGTGAATATCCCCATTCGACTTGCAGGCCTTTAAAACCTATTAAAATACCTTTTCCCTATTAAAATTTGTTTTCTTATCATTATTGTTATCTTATTCATTAATATCAAAGAAAAAACTTGAATATCCCCATTCGACTTGCAGGCCATTAAAACCTATTAAATACCTTTTCTCTATTAAAATTTTTTTTCTTATCGGTCACTACGCTCAAAAAGTGTAACTTGAATTAATATCAAAGAAAAAACTTGAATATCCCCATTCGACTTGCAGGCCTTTAAAACCTATAAAATACCTTTTCTCGATTAAAATTCGTTTTCTTATCGGTCACCACGCTCAAAAAGTGTAACTTGAATTAATATCAAAGAAAAAACTTGAATATCCCAATTCGACTTGCAGGCCTTTAAAACCTATTAAAATACCTTTTCTCTATTGAAATTTGTTTTCTTATCATTATTGTTTTCTTATCATTATTGTTATCTTATTCATTAATATCAAAGAAAAAACTTGAATATCCCCATTCGACTTGCAGGCCTTTAAAACCTATTAAATACCTTTTCTCTATTAAAATTTGTTTTCTTATCGGTCACCACGCTCAAAAAGTGTAACTTGGATTAAAATCAAAGAAAAAACTTCAATATCCCCATTCGACTTGCAGGCCTTTAAAACCTATTAAAATACCTTTTCTCTATTAAAATTTGTTTTCTTATCATTATTGTTATCTTATTCATTAATATCAAAGAAAATCCTTGAATATCCCCATTCGACTTGCAGGCCTTTAAAACCTATTAAATACCTTTTCTCTATTAAAATTTGTTTTCTTATCGGTCACCACGCTCAAAAAGTGTAACTGGAATTAATATCAAGGAAAAAACTTGAATATCCCTATTCGACTTGCAGGCCTTTAAAACCTATTAATTACCTTTTCTCTATTAAAATTTGTTTTCTTATCGGTCACCCCGCTCAAAAAGTGTAGCTTGAATTAATATCAAAGAAAAAACTTGAATATCCCTATTCGACTTGCAGGCCTTTAAAACCTATTACATAACTTTTCTCTATTAAAATTTGTTTTCTTATCGGTCACCACGCTCAAAAAGCGTAAATTGAATTAATATCAAAGAAAAAACTTGAATATCCCCATTTGACTTGCAGGCCTTTAAAACCTATTAAAATACCTTTTCTCTATTAAAATTTGTTTTCTTATCATTATTTTTATCTTATTCATTAATATCAAAGAAAAAACTTGAATATCCCCATTCGACTTGCAGGCCTTTAAAACTTATTAAATACCTTTTCTCTATTAAAATTTGTTTTCCTATCGGTCACCACGCTCAAAAAGTGTAACTTGAATTAATATCAAAGTAAAAACTTGAATATCCCCATTCGACTTGCAGGCCTTTAAAACCTAATAATTACCTATTCTCTGTTAAAATTTGTTTTCTTATCGGTCACCACGCTCAAAAAGTGTAACTTGAAATTATATCAAAGAAAAAACTTGAATATCCCCATTCCACTTGCAGGCCTTTAAAAACCTATTAAAATACCTTTTCTCAAAAAATAGAGTTAGATCATTCAAATTTGGTACATCGAGGTTTTCGATACCTACAAATCGATTGCAGATATTTTTGATATATTCTCATTGCGGATATATTCTCATTTATTCAATAAAAGAAAAAAAAAATTGTTTTCTTATCGGTCACCACGCTCAAAAAGTGTAACTTGAACTAATATCAAAGGAAAAAAAACTGCATAAATAAAATAAATAAATAATTATAATTGCATAAATTGATAAAAAATGCTATGCAATAGCTTTACCGCGGCAGTCCTCGAGTGCCACACGTATTTTTTTTTTTTTTTTTTCCCTTTTGTATATTTAATCTAAACATTTTATTTTACGGTAACTTTCTCTTATTCAAGTTTCTCTTCTTACAATTCAAATTTTGAAAATTTTAATAAATTATTTAAATTTCTTAAACTTAAAAAAAGAAAAAAGAAACATGTATGCTTCAAAATATTCTATTTTTTTATATTTATAATTTTCTAAATAATAATAATAATAACTAATTTTTCAACTATATAGTTTTACCTATAAAATAAAGTAAAAATAAAAGTGACTTTTTTCAAAATCTGAACATTGTGTTTCATTTTAAGTATATAACAATGCTAAACTTTGTTTTTTTAAATTTCAGGGGGAAAAAATGTATATATATATATATATATATATATATTACAGAGAAATAATGATTTTAATTTTACATATAATTGCGGCCCAAACAATATATGTCAATTTTTTTTTATTTTCATATTAGTTATACAGGGTTTCGTTTATGTATTTATCTTATTTATTTTTATTTGATTATTTCATCTATTTACTTATTTTGCTATTAAAGCTGGAGTTGAACGATCGTAACTGATTCTAAAATTTAATCTTTTGAATAATTAAGCCTGAAATTTTAAAAATTTAATGAACAATAATTATGGAATTTTTGTGGTTTAAAAAATATGTGGGTTATATAGTTATAATTTTATGTATGTAATATTTATTACTTTTTGTAACTTAAATATATATATATATATATATATAGCTTGTTTTAATTATAAAATAAATTATAAATCAAATTTTGAATTGAATTATAAGAGAAAGTGACAGTTCAAATAAAATGTTTAGATTAAAAATAAATAAATAAAGGAAAATAAAATAAAATAAAATAAAACATTCTTGTCAGTGGCATTGAACGCAGGCCCTCTGCGTGTCAACCATTTACTCTGCTGACCACGCCACTGGGACGTTGTCTATGTTGCGAAATAACTTGTATTTAAAGATTACTGAAACTTTAAACGCTTTTTTTCTTGAAATTTTGTGGTTAGTGGGTCCAACTGCTTTAATATATTGTTACCTTCATAGTATACTACAATCCTGCACAATTTCTTCCCAATCTGAAATTTGCATGCCGTGACCTCTTCTTCTCAGTTAAGATTTGGCTGTAGTGGCTGCATCTAGTGGAAAGAGACGAGGTAAATCCAAATCATAGGTATTTGTCCTGAAACGAACAACTACAGGTTGATGATCAGAGCTAAGGTAGTGTATCGTTTGAATGGTATGCGTGAAGGGAAAATTTCAGGTGATGGCAAAATCATTTATGTTATTACTTCTTAGTGAGGTGGGATACCGGGGCGTTAAAATTTGAGCGTAATTTTGAGTCACCCATCTCCTGATGATATTTCCTCTGTTCACATTCGTCGTATCGAGTGAGTCATTGAAGATTATAGGACACAAAATGAAATTCAACAAAAGTCGAGTTGTTAGCATCTTTTATTCCCTAAATGTGGCAAAATATCTTGAAACATACTGGAATATGAAAAAAAATAATGATGTCACATGAAATATAGAATACGTATAGTAAGCATTTCCATTACTTATAGAAAAAAATCCCTGTAGAAAAATATCCGAAGGATTTTACCTTTCATATATAAAGAACATAAATACCTAAAATCCAATTTCAGAAATCTTAGAAATTCAGCCCCCAAGAGGCAAAATATGTTTTTACACGGTAAAAAATGATTTCAGTTAACCATTCATATTTTAAAGAATAAAAGATATATCCTGAAGATTTTTGTTTTAAAATATGGCAATTCCCAATTCCCAAAAACAGATTCAGCTATTTTCACAATTTGCTGGTGACAAAGTGATTTTTAATAATCGATAACACGTAGTTTTGGAACATCTTTTACACAAAATAATTATGTGCCAATATATTATATAGTTCACTTACTTGATATCGAATATACAAGTTGTAGCCGTTATTCGCAGTGTAAACCCTTATAGCACATCCCTTCATTGAACATTCTCAAGATATCCCAGGGATGTCGTGTGAACCACTGTGGATTCTCAAAATGTCCGACGCAGAAGATGCATTATATGGGACATAATGTAATTTTCTTCTTTCGTAACACAAATATTGAAAGAGTGGTAAACAATAATTTGCATATACGAAAATACGAAAAGCTATTTTCAATTTTTATTTATATTTATAGATTTTTAAAATACATATTTATAACAATACGCCTTAAATTCATTGGATTTCACATTTATGCTTATACAAAATTTATTTAGTATTTATTTGGAAGAATTATTATTAAATGCATTAAAATTTACATCCTTTCTGGTTTACATTAAGAAAAAAAAAATACACCGCCTTCACCAAGAACAAAAAAACAGTCATTTTCCGAGTCCCTAAACTAGAAATATAGATTTCCAAACTATGTGTATAAGGTAAGCCAATAAACTGAATGGATGAAATGACTGAGAATTACTAGTCTATACTTTTCTAGATGGTGAGACAAAATTATGAATATGATGGATGTTATGAATTCTTTGTATTGTAAGATATTCTCATTCGATTTCCGTGAATTGTGTTCTAAACTTGCAGTATAGTTGCTAAAAATCGCTTCTTGTGTTCACATTTATTTTCAGAGATTATTAAATAAACTTGATCCCTATAATATGAGCGAGCGCTCCAGAATTCTGATAGGGGTTTCTAGAACTTGCTTTCAAAGAGGGACTAGAATATATAAGTTTGAAATGGAAACATTTTTAGCAGAGCTCAAATTTATTTTCTAAATGACAGTCAGAGAGTTTTTTCTTTGCGAAGTGCATGTTTAATGTGTAAATGCTTTTCTTATAATAAAAATGCTTCCTTTTACATACTATCGTTAAAATATTATGTTAATAAAAACTTATACATATATATTTAAACTTGGAATAACAAAATTTTAATAAAAAAACTTATTTTTGGCAATCATTAAAATTAATTTATAGTTTTATTTTTAAAAGTTAGAAGCACAGTATTTGTTTATACAGTGTATTGAAATTCCCCAAAACACATTAGCAATATATTTTATATACCCAAACTCAATTGTTTGGAGATGTGTAATTAAAAATATTTACATTGTTGAAAATATTTTTACCGTTATTTATTTTATTAACCATAGAAACTACTAAATTTCAATTTATATAAGTACAAGATATTCTAATACTTCTTGTTTACATTTATACCCAAATATTTGCTTTTTTAAATAAACGATATTGAATGAATGTTTTTACAAAATGCTGCAAAATATAAATTAACTGGCTCGCTTACATTTGTAAATATTTTCCTAAGTATAATCTTAAATATATCTTAATTAATTCGAATCCCAATTTTGAGAAAATAAGTAAATGTTAATAGACATTTCAGTATTTTTATTCGATTTTGTTATTACTATTTGACCTTTATGTAATCATACAAAAAATATTTTGAAGAAGGTTTGAAATATTGAAAATATAATTTCAATTTAAGTCATACATATATATATATATATATATATATATATATATATATATATATATATATATATATATATATATATATATATATTTCAATTTTAGGTAACTGCTTCTCTGAAACTGTATTTTTAAATTCAATTTCATCATAGTGAAGAAAAAATTTAATATGTTTTTAATAAGTTCTCGCTAAACTAAAAACAAAATAATTCAACAGTTTTTATATGATTTTTAAATATTTATTTATAACATTTTAATCACAGAATTTTTTTAACTCTTGCATAAATCTATTCTATGATTAAAAAAAAAAAAAAAGTGACATTTCATATACATATTGCTACAATGTTCTTTTCTTTATTTACTGAACGTTCATTTTATTTATTTATTTATTTATTTTACATTGTTTTTACATTAGCATTATACAAAGCTATAGAAACCTTTAATTAAACACAAGTATATAGATTTATACAAGATATGTATAATATATATATATATATATATTTAGAGTTTTAATTACCTCTGAACGTGTGAGTTAGTTGTAAAATATAATAAAATGTTAACTATTGCTCTCTATTCTTTTCCTTTACTTTATGAAATTAAAAGCAACTACTTAAATGAAAAAAAGATGGAAGAAGAAATCTATGTACCTATGTATGTTTTATCATATGATAACATTATTATAACGCATTTATCTATACATATCGGGACATTTAGAGAATTCATAGGCATGTTAAGTTATTAATAAGCCATTAAGTGATTACATGGTTTCAAAGATTAAATAAATAAATAAGTAATAATAATAATAATAAAATTTTGTCTATTTTTATTTCCCTAAAATATATATGAGCCCCTTAGCTGACAAGTGGTGTAAGTCCAAAATTTACGAAATTGAGATAGAGATATAATATTGTTCCTCGACGGGTCCTCTATTGCCAGGCGGTGTAAGTCTTAATTTATATTAAATATAAACTAGGACTAGGTTCCCTCGGCAAATGAATTGAGGACCCCTCGAGGAACAATATTATACCTCTAACTCAATTTCGTATATTTTGGACTTACACCACTAGTCAGCTAAGGGGCTCTTAAATAAGGAAATTACTGCAATCATGTCAAAACTCCGACTTTGATATTTTGGTGTTTCTATACGTTTTGAGGTGCCTTGAATTAATTTTTGCATTTTCACGATGAGTGAACACGATAGCGTCTAAACGCTTCGTTCGAATGAGCTGAAAGTTGGTACATATGTTATAAGTCACCATAGAACGAACTCTATTGATTTTGGTGAATATAGAACTTACAGTTATTTAAATACACAAAGAAATATTCTTTACCATTACCCAGATAGCAATTTAAGTTTGCAGCAAAACTGCAGCAGTCTTGCTTTGTAAGTCAACAAACTTGCAGCAAGTTTGTGGAGAACGAAAGTTCTCCATGCTTATCTAACTTTAACTTGAATGCTGAAACTTGCTTAATTAATAAAGTTATGAAATAACACAAAGTCAGATTTAACAAAATGAATGAGTTTTATTAAGAGCTTAAATAAAAAGGGGGGGGAGGCGCTGAACTTTAACTACCTAAAATATCTTTATGACTTTCAATGGGCAGCCTCCTTAAATATTTTTACCCTTACTTCATTAACCACAATTAATTTTAACTACTACATTTACTCCGTTAACTTTTCCTGCTGCTACTAATCTTTCGTACCCGGGAGGATTCCCTAACCACGGTACTACTCGACAACCATCATCTAACACTATTCTAAGCAGCTACCTCCCTCTAGCTAACTCTCTTTCCAATCAACTCCAACTAACTTCCATCATCCTCTCTCCTACTCACTCTCTCCAACTCACTCCCAAAAGCAATCTTCTTTCTCCTTTTATACTATCTTACTTTCCAAAATATTTGCATATTTCAATTTACAAATTTAAGTTAGGATCGGCACTAATTCTATTACTCAAACGACTTGAATCCTAAAACAGCAGATTCACGTTTTACCCGCAAAGTGCGAGTTTTAATTGTAGCTTTTTGCTCTACCTGACAGTTCCTCCCCCGAAAAAAAATTTCGCGGAAAAAATCCCCCAACGGGTTTTTACCCGTGGAAATTTTAAATTACTGCAATACTATGCAAAGAAAAGTTAGCTGCAGTGACTTACTGCTTAAAATTCAACTATATAATATTTTAGAAAAAGAAAAAAAAAAAAAAAAAAGAGGGGGGAAACTTAAATTTAACTAGACTGCCCAAGAATAATTATTGCTTGTAAAATATCATAAGGAAAAAAAAGTAAGAAGGCCGAGCTTAAAACTGCCCACTCAAGATAGATTTATGATAAAAATACTTTTTTTTAAGCTCATCTGAGATGGTTTACGGCAGAAACTCCATGCCCTAACTTAGTTTAAACTTATTTTAAGTCCAGCGTAATTACAGCGGGGAAATACATTCATCTTTCCGTAAAACAAATGGAAAGGAAAAAAAATTGTATGAATTAAAAAAAATGTAGTACAAATGGGATCGCCTAAACAGAACGTGCGATCAGTCAGCATTCAATATAGCTTGTGTAAAATGATTCTGTAAAGAAAGTCTTTATTTCAGTTGTTCATAAAAAAAAAAATCAGTTTTTATCAGATTTTATCTTGAAAATGTCAATCCAGACTGCTGTTGGCTTCCAAAAAAAAACATCTTTTACGTCAGAAAAGCAAAACTAGCTCCTAATTCAGAGATACAAAGTCTTTGGCAAACGTCCAAAAATTACCGCATCTAGCATCAAAAGTAACATTTGTAGAAATTAGCGTAGATTTTCAGACCCACGACTGGACGGAGAGTTTGAATCAGAGAACTTCTAAAATACAAAAGTCTTTTGAATGTATAAATCAAAAGAAGGTACACTACACTTTTATATAGGTAAATGACATAATTTTAGACATAAGCAATATTTTAGCTAGCTATTTGCATAAGGGAAAAACAAAATGTTAGTGGGTTAATAAGTTTAGTCGTTAAACGCGAAATTTACATGCAAAAATAGCTTTAAAAAAAAAGAAGTCTTTTAACCCCAAGCGCATATATACATACATTGACTTTTAGGTGACAATAAGAAAATTCGTTTTTTTCAACCTTTAGAAAAACATAGATAAGGATACCAAAATTTTCAAAACTGCAGTTGATGGCTTGGGAAAAAAAAGATTAACGTACATACATATTTACATTACATTTACAAAACTATAGAGAAAAATGTTTATACACTTATAAAAGTTTATTTTATACAATTTACGACATTTAGAAAAATATATATAATGAATAGATAGATATACAAAGTTATTCAAAAAGGTTTTCAATACTCCGTTATTGGCTAAAAAATAGAAAAGTAGTAGTGTATATACATATTGATCATGTAAAAACTTAGAGAGAAAATTTATATACAAAAGGTAAGAAAATTTATCTTACGAATCGCTGCAGGTGATGGCTAAAACAGAAGCCATTTAAGTACAAATATATATAGATCATTCAAAAAACTAAAGAGGGGGGGGAAAAGTTTATACAAAAGTTCAAAAAGGTTTTTTTTCCAAAAACTGCTGGTGTTGGCTTAGAAATAAAAAAAAGACATTAACATACATACATGCATATATTATATACAGAAAAAAATTTATGACATGTAATCCAAAACATGAAATTTCGGTAGTTGAAAGTTCATGCAGCAAGTTTAAATTTAGATTTGTGATATTTTAAAAAGTTCATCTCTTTGAGATAATGAGTGAAAGTCCAGAAGAAAGTTCTACATGTCGAAAATTTTAGTACAGCACTGATAAACCAATACTTGAGAAAAACTAAAATACTGAACGATACGACCTGACAAATTGAGTCCTTGATATCAGCAAAAGTGATGCAGGTCAGACTGGCCTGTAGAGTTGCAGCGTTGGTGGCTTGCAGATTTAGGTGAGACGCTGCAGGATCGCTGGTGTCCTGAGGAGGGTTCGAACATGGTGCGTGGTCACTCTCAGGAGGGGGTTTCACACCCAGAGCCTTTTCACTGTTCGGAGGAGGTTTGAAACTCTGAATCTGGTTCTTGTGGTGAGGGGGTTTCGGGCCCGTCACCTTATCACTGCCCATAGTTATCACAGAGGACTGCGTTCGCTCCGTGCTTTTAAATTCAGGGCTGCTAGAGTTTCTCGAGACTTCACCATAGGTTACATGGCCTTTTGAAATTACCTTTTTCAAAATAACATATTTTTCGTTCACTTTAAGCGGCATGTCATTTTGACAATTTAAGTTCACGGTCTCATTAGAAATAATTGGCTCTGTCGGCTGTATAGATTCAAAACTGACAGCTAAAGGTGAGTTACAAGGATTAACCGAATCATTTACTGATTTAACATTTTCGCTTAGTTTAGCAGTTTCCGCAGTTTTCACAGTTATTTTAATAGGATTTTCTTTTATAATTTCCGTCGCAACATGAGAAAATTCTTCGGATTTCTTATGCGTAGCTAAAGGCTGACTAACAGAGGTAGATTTGTCTGTAGTGCTATTTAAAGGCGTGGTTTGCTCGTTTTCATTCACTTTTATTTGACGTTTGTCACTAGAAATAATAGTTTCATCGGTAGTTTTAGGTTGGTTTAAATTATAGGAGCTTGCTTCCTGCGACTTAATAATTTCTTGTGGTTTTTCCACCGGGTTTATTACTGCTTCCCACTGACGTTCGTGTGGGGGAAGGGAGCGGTCATGTTGTAATCGTAATTTATCATACGGAGTGGCGAAAAGATCGATCACTTTGCGTTTTAAATCCTGATAAGTTGGATTTGGGCCAAGTGAATGACAGGCTATTAACTTATGCCACTGTCGCGGTTCTCCTTCTAGGGAACATGCTAACCATGCATATTTTTTGGATCGATCAATGTTATAAAAATTAAAAAAATGTTCAAGCTGCTCAAAAAATTGCAGCACACTATTAGTGCCGTCAAAAAATATTTGCTCGGGGGGGGGGGACTCGACATTATTTGGGCGCCAGTGTAGAGAATTAAAGTTCTCTATGCTTATCTAACTTTAACTTGAATGCTGAAACTTGCTTAATTAATAAAGTTATGAAATAACACAAAGTCAGATTTAACAAAATGAATGAGCTTTATTAAGAGCTTAAATAAAAAGGGAGGGGGGGGGGCGCTGGACTTTAACTACCTAAAATATCTTTATGACTTTCAATGGGCAGCCTCCTTAAATATTTTTACCCTTACTTCATTAACCAAAATTAATTTTAACTACTACATTTACTCCGTTAACTTTTCCTGCTGCTACTAATCTTTCGTACCCGGGAGGATTCCCTAACCACGGTACTACTCGACAACCATCATCTAACACTATTCTAAGCAGCTACCTCCCTCTAGCTAACTCTCTTTCCAATCAACTCCAACTAACTTCCATCATCCTCTCTCCGACTCACTCTCTCCAACTCACTCCCAAAAGCAATCTTCTTTCTCCTTTTATACTATCTTACTTTCCAAAATATTTGCATATTTCAATTTACAAATTTAAGTTTGGATCGGCACTAATTCTATTACTCAAACGACTTGAATCCTAAAACAGCAGATTCACGTTTTACCCGCAAAGTGCAAGTTTTAATTGTAGCACTTTGCTCTACCTGACAAGTTCATCATGACAAGTTTGTAAGTTCATAACAAGACTTAAGCAAGATAACGCAAACTCCGAAGTTACCATATGCAAAATTTGAAGCAAACTTGTCGTGAAAGTTGCACTCTTAGTGTATCAAATTTGCGGCAAATTCGTTGCAAACTAGTAGAAAAGTTAGCGATGTCGTATCAAGATTACTGCAAATTCATTGCAACAAGCAAACTTGTCATGTCACAGCAACTGCTCACGCATTGCAAACTCAAATTCTTGTTACGTCACACTATTTGCAAACACACATAGAAATATGTAAACATAGCAAATATCTCACAGAAGTCTTGTCAATACAAGACTTCGAATATTTTGGAAGCCACATGGACAACGCCACGCTCCTTTCTCCAATAAACACAAGGAAGATAACGTTGCGGAACCGTTTTAATATCATTCTTCAAATGCTATTGTTGAATTTCAAATACTTTTATAGCAGTTTTAGTTTGCAGCATAAACGGTGTGAAAGGGAAAAAAATGTTAATTAAAACGAAACATGGATTTATGTTCCGTCTACTTTGCGGCAGTTTCACAGCAAACTTGTCGCGTCAAATTTGCCATGCCAAGATAATATCAAGAAGAATCAAACTTGCTGCAAATGTGCTTGCTATCTGGGTATGGCCTGAGGGTCCAAATTTTTAAAGTACGATAGCGTCTAAATGCATTATACGTCTGAGTTGAAAATTTATACACATATTATAAGTCACTGTCGCAAAGGCAGTATAGATTTTAGTGAATCTAGAACTTACAATCTTTTTACAGAGACACAAAGAAATATTCTTTATCATTATGGCTTACTGGCCCAAATTATTGAATGTGTGATAGCGTCCAAACGCCTTATTAGATTGAGTTGGAAATTTATACACATATGGTAGATCACCGTTGTACGAATTGTATTGATTTTAGTGAATCTAACCTTTATAGATTTTTTAAGGGACGCAACAAAACTTCTTTATCATTATGATCTTTGAGCTCAAACTATTTGAAGTGCAATAACGTAAAATTAAACAATAGAGAAAAATACTCAAACATCCTGTTAACTTGATATACAAAATTAGACAAAGAATTGTAATTAGAATTAACGCATTTCTTATCTGAATAAATATGAGATTTTTAATAAATAATTTATTGCTTTGCGTGCATTAACGATATTTCTTTTGCATACTTTATTAGCCAAACTAATTGGGCTATTTATATGAAAACTGTGCAAATATCTGAAATTAACATAACAGTTAATATACAATATATACATGTAAAAACTGCGTTAAGAAATTATAAGACCACTAACAAATTGTACGTTCGAAGAAGAAGAAGATGCAATATGCAAAGTATTTAGCATATGCAATTAAAAATGATCGTGAAATATTTTCTGTTGTAACTCTACATTAAAATTTAAGTTACACACTATTAAAATCTACTATTTTTATAAAAGGTAAATAAGATGACAGTTAATAAATTATACGACCATCTGAGGCAATTATAGCACATCACATCACAATCATTAAAAAATGTAAGTTTTAATTTTGTGAATTGATTCTCGCGTAGCAAATTTGCATGTATAGAATTCGTTATTCATGATACGATTGAAAATTCCATGCGGTAAAGAACCATGGCTAATTTGAAAGTCGAGATTCGAAACTAATTAAAAATATTTATTGTATATTATGTCGCAAAATTTAAGCTAATAATAAACAATTTTTATCTGCCCATGAACTAGAAGTAGCCATTGTAAAAGAATGGCACAATATTTTTGAAACTGAACTTAATCACTTGGTCATTTCTTTGACATGCAGATTACTTGATGTTATAAGGATTGGATTGGATAGAATTTGGAAGTATGGCCGATTGACCACTAGGCCTGAGGCTACTAGGACTCAGGGTCCTAAGCCTGAGGAGGAGTGCCCTCTTTCGGTGGTCTTTCTAACGGATTCTAGCCCGTATTTGCACAGATTTCGGAGAAAACCACCGAGGTTATAAGGCAAACTGGCGGACCTATATTAATTTAAATAATACTTTTTTTTATAGATAAGTGGTATTATAATTTGCTAACAATGAATTTTTCAATTATTGCTTACTCATTTTATAACTTAATCATGCATTGCATTAATCAAATTTAATGAAAATTAATTAAATATATATATATATAGATATATAGATAGATAGATAGATAGATAGATAGATATAGATATAGATATAGATATAGATATAGATATAAATATAGATATATACATATGCTGTATTTTGATAATTCATGTGTTTAAATTATAATTAAAATATTTATTTACTTCATAATTTTCAAAATCAAAGTTGTCTTTGAATATCTTTACGTGTTGTATATAGAACGCACTGTATGTATAATAAAACTGACACACATACACACACATATATACATAAGTTTTATTTACTTTTTCTTCTTCATCTCTCACTTAAGAGCTTTTTACACGGTTAGTTGATTCTGCAGGCTGAGCTGTCTGAGTGCAGTCTTTCTGTAATGCCTTCTAAAATGGAAATAAAAATATTAAAAATTGCTATTGAAAAACCAAAAACCTGAAACATTCCAGCTGTCACTAGCCTTTCTATGTGTTGTGTAATGCTACACTTAATCTTTTTTTTTTTTTTTTTTTTTTTTCTGATAACTCCAAAACCATTTTGTATTTGTATTTACATGTTTTCTCTTTCCCTTTCAGTAGTGAAAATAAATTCAGTTTTCCAACCCCATTGCAACTATCCTTGTGCAACAGGAGATGTGTCACTGTTACTTCCGGTCGAAAATCATCGGTTTTGTGCCCTCTCGCTTTGTTTGCTACTCTCGTGCCTACTTCATTTACCTAACAAACGGTCATGGTTTTATTGCAACTCGAATAGAAAATTGTGAGTTTTTGGAAATGTATGGTGTTTATATATCTTTTACTTATTACTTTTAACGTCAGTCTTCTGGTGCAGTTGTATATATGTTAAACTTAACTAACTTTGTACAGTTGTTTAATTTATCTATTGTAAGTAATTAAATACAAAGTATTTAAGTTCAAATTTAGCAAAATTTTGATATAGCAAATATAAATTCTTTATTCAAATTTTATTAATACTTAAGAAATCGCATTCTTAATTTATTTAAATTAATTCAGGAGTATTCCAACTCTGTTTAATTTGATTTTGTAATAAATATGTCTTACATCTTATTATATTAAATCATACACTTGTAATATTAAAATAAAAATATCCAAAAATGAATATAAACTTAAGAAAATCGAGTAGCACTACTGATTCATTTGAATTAATAATGTACAATTAAGATTAAAAACTATTAAAAGTTTAAAATTAGAAAACATTTCACGCGTATATATAATATATAAAAAGTAACAAACCACTTTAAAAAACACGTAGATAAACAATTTTTATTAAAAACGACACAAAGCTTTCCGCCATTAAAACTATAGCATCACCAGGTGTAATTGCGTTACATAGAACCAGCAATATATAAAAAAGAGAAGTTCAAACGGTTTAAAGTTACGGTTACAATAAAAAATTTTTAAAGTTATGGTTACAATATATATTTTTTTTAATTTCAATATCATTTTCAGTATTTTTTTCCCTCTATATACAATACTACTATACTATTCTCTATATACCTCTACGTACAGTAAAGTTATTAACTCCAAGGATGCTGCATCACTTCATAAAATATGGCACACGTCATGCTCTTAGAGGAAAAAAAATACTGAAAATGATATTGAAATGAAAAATTTTTTATTGTAACCGTAACTTTAATTTTTTTTTATTGTAACCGTAACTTTAAACCGTTAGAACTTCTCTTTTTTATACATTGCTGGTTCTATGTAACTCAATTACACCTCATGATGCTATTGTTATAATGGCTAAAAGCTTTGTGTCGTTTTTAATAAAAATAGTTTATCTACGTGTTTTTTAAAGTGGTTTGTTACTTTTTTATATAATAATGTACAGTCAAACTGTTTATTCCTCCCATAAAATTTTCATAAAGATTTTAAGATTAAATAGTAAAGTTCTGAGATTTTTCGTGTTGCTTCAAAATGCAACTTTAATTAATGGGTGTAAAATATTTATATAGAAAATATACAGTGAAGCTTCTTACATAACATATTAAGCAGTTAAGTTTAAAATGATGTCTAGAAATTAAATTATGCATTAAAACAATGTATTATTGCAAAAAATCACTTTAATTAAAGCTGTTAAGAAGCGAAAAAATCCCAATTTTGTTTGTTTTAATGATTGTAATAAATGAACTATTAAATGCAATACACAAAAACTTACAAGTGACAATTGTTAAAAAAGACAGAAAATACATAATTAAGCTTCACATATTTCCTAACCTTTAATAACTCAAGTACAAGAATAAGAAATTTTGTAACATTTCACATATGTAAAAGTTTCACGAAAAAAAAGAAAAAAAAAGTAAGTACTATTATTAAAAAGTCAAACAAAAATTATTGTAAACAAAGAAAAGTTAAAATTTTTGCATAAGTGCCAAAAAGATAGCAGTAGAGATTTAAGTTTTTTCTTCAATATGATTGAAAATATCATTCTATAGTTTTCCTTATCCTGTAGAGATATTTTAATATTTTCTTAATGTTTCATTCAATAACTTAGTAAATATATATATATATATATATATATATATTTACTATTGCCAGCAGTTTTATACTATTATCGTTGTACTATGCCTTTGTGTAATTAATTCACTTCATTTTTAAAACTTCAGATAATTTATTTTTTAAACTCTAAAAGCAACAATTAGAATCTTTATTAAAAGTAGTGTGTTAAAAAAGTTTTTAGCTTATCTTTAAACTACCGTATATTACTTTAAAACTGATTAAAAATGCAATATATTTGAAAAGTTTTAATAACTGAGCTACATACAATATAAAGATAATAAGGAATTTTTAAATCAATTTTACTAAAACAACACCAAATACCAAATATTTTCAAACCCAGAGATTAAAATAATTAGCACAAACAAATGCTTAAATTAAAATTTCTCAGAATTAAGGATATAATAAGACATTTTTGAAATTACAAAACTGTTTCAAAATTTAATTAGCATAGGATCTGCTAACTTTCAAATTTATAATCAGAAATATTGTTAACATTTTGCTCATGCATATAAATATTAATATAATTAAAAATAAACAAACTGCAATAAGAGGAACGCTGTCAAGTGATGTCAAGATCCTTAATTTTGTAAATGAACTATTTTATTTGCATTTGTATTTGCATTTTTGGGAATCTAAATTTAATTAAAGTATATTTGAAAAATTTTAAATGAATATTTGGAGGAAGGAAATTTTAAATTATAATTAACATTAGAAATAACGTGTAAATTTAACATTTCTGAGGTAATTGTAACATGAGAATAAATAAAAATCTAACTTGTGTTCTTTTTATATTGCTAAGTGGACGTGCTACGCAATAAAAATACTCATATAATACTCAATAAAAATACTCATACTAAAATTTAGCAGTTAATATTAAAAAATAAATAAATAAATAAGTCAGTTCTATAACACGTGAATTAACTATAATTTTAATTAATTAATTAAATTATTAATGAATAAATATTGTATTAAGTACCAGTTTCAAAATACGTATTGTCGATATAAATAATTATATAATAAACATAATACATATAATAAATTTACATGTAAAAATACATTTAAAAAAATTAACCATTCATCAATTTTGAAGTTGAGTCGGTTACTAGTGCTACATTATGGGCAACTGGCGACGATCTGGGACTCTCTCGAAAGGGGATCCGGAAACATGCCATGAAATTTTAATTGCTCCACAGGTTAGTCCGGAGACATACCATCACAGTTTAAATCCTCCACAGATCCTCTCGCGCTTTGGTGATTTTCAGAGGTATAATTTGTATGGGATTACAGAGAGTATTGCGACTCGAACGGAATTTAAATGCACGGCATTCATCAGTTTTGAAACCATGATTCTTAATGTAAAAATGTATTAAATAATTCTGTCAATCAATGTTTAAAGAATATTGTTGGATTTTATAAATAACTAGAAGAAAAATTTTTACTTCTTTCTTGTATAACAGATTTTTAAATGACATAATCTAGTTATTCACTATAAATGTAATAAATTTTTAAGATATGTTATTCCATTTCCCTAATAAATACATCTTAAGATTCCACTATCAAGTAAATTATTCTGAAATACATGTTTATAGATAGAAGATCTCAAGATTTTCATGGCGACGTAGCGACAATGGTTGTCAAGTCTTGAACCATAGACCTTCAACTCCCATTGGCCGCAATGGAAATTTCTTCTAACATTGAAATCACATAGACACTAGCGACACCACTTAGTTTGTAAGAATTCTTGTAGCAACCGTGGAGTCAGGTTCCAATGTCTGGCGATTTACCGCTCTTTTTGGCGATTTAAAGAAAAATAACAACCTTAGCAGATTATGGACAGACGGATTTTATAATCCATTTATTTACAAACTTTACTCCCTCCTCCCATTGCCGGAAAGCAAAACGGCAGAATACTTCCTTTTCAGCCTTTTCTTATTTTTAGTAAACTTCGTTTTTTAAAACAGGAAACTGATAATTTCATTGTAATATATTTCAACTTAAATGAATATATATATATATATATATATATATATATATATATACATACATATATGATTTTTTTTTTTTTTTAAATAGGAAATTTATGATTTCTTTGTAATATTTCACTCTATTCTTTTTATATTTTCAACTTAAATGAAATATATATATATATATCACTTTTTTTTTCCAGTTTATTCCATTTAATTGAATTTGAAACTTAAAAATAAGAGAAAAACCGGAATATTTATTAAAAGCTGAATAAATTGTGTAAAGTACTTCATTTTTTCAACATTTAACGTTTAAAAAAAAATAGGAATAAGGAATTATTAAATATTTTCACTTTCTAAATATGTCATATCCAGATTAATATTTATTCTTTAGCTTTAAATATGTACTTAACAATTTAGTATTTTCTTCATAATAACAAACGAAATTTTATATTTTAATTATTAAAAATACTTCTTTTTAACTTTAAAATATTTCATCCAGAAATCTTGCAATATTTTTCTTTGGACACAGTTAATATTTTTCTTTGGAAATTAAATGTACTTTTAATAGAAAAATATTAAATGTATACTTCTTTTTTTGCTTTCTACTTTTACATCTACTGATATAAAACAGTATTTAATCTATCTCATTAATAAACAAAATCTACTTAATAAGTATAAAACTTTGAATAAACACCATAAAATGCAAGAACTCTCAACAATAGTTTAGGGTTGAAAGAAGACACAACCCTTCGTCAGGCAAACAAAATAGGCACAAGGGCTGCCAAAAAAAAAAAAAAAAAAAAAAGTTGCATTTTATGGTGTTTGTTTATTCAAAAATTTGTACTTACCTTTAAATTTCAATTTTTCTTTTTTTTTTTTTTTTAATCTTATCTTGTTAAAATTTTAGAACTTTTTCATGTTAATAAGTATCATGGTAATAAAAAAACAACTATAGACACCATTTTTTTTTTTTTTTTTTTTTTTGGGGGGGGGGGGATCTTAACAATTGTTTCAGATTAGAATAAAGCACGATAATTCATCAAGAAAACAACATAGGCATGAGTGCTGCAAACAAAGCATTTTATTCCAACCCAAAACACAATTCTTGTTTTTGCTTTTTTTTTTTTTTTTTTTTTTTTTTTCTGTGATTACTTCTTAATGTTAGCTCACTGGACACTTTTATAATTCAAGCTTATATATATTTATCAGAAATTCTTGCGATATTCATTAAAACTTTGATTCAACATTCTTCATAATTGTGTGTTGAAATTTCATTTTAAAAAGAGGAGGTGAAAGGAAGGAAATAGGTGAATGTCCTCTTTTGTTTAGAGTACTTTGTTTATCAACCATAAATATTTATTACAGATGAAGCATTAGACAATTTTTATATCAACTGTGCAAAAAAGCCACAGCCGGGAATATAAACACCTGTTATATCTTTAGTTGCATTCTGAACTAATGCCAAATCGGTAATCAGTCAGAGTGTATGTTTTTTTTTTTTTTTTTTTTTTTTTTATTTATCCCAGTTCTGGCATTTTTTGCAGAGCTGGAATAATAATTCAACCTTTCATCCTATCTTTAATAACTTTTCATTTTACTTATAATTCAGTATTTAAGAGGAGACAATATCTAATTCCGTCAATAGTGAAATCCTATCGCATTCTATGAGAAAATTTATTCACACAATTACTTACTAATATAGTTGAACCTCGTTAACGTGAATCTCAAGGGGAATGAAAAATTTATTCATGTTATCAGTAGTTCACGATATCAATAAAAAATCTTCATATAATTAAACTAATCTTCATTTTGATGGGTGTTGTGGAAAAAGTTCATGTTAAAAAAAAAAAGTAATTCACGTTAACGAGGTTCGACTGTATATATTTTCTTTTAATTCTGTTTTTTTATTCGGAAAATTCATAACATTTAAATTAGCACTCATTTAAAAAAAAATTTAATTTTGAGTTCAAAAATACATATTTTCACTAACTGCATTTTTACCATTCTTTTATTTGCAACACAAAAAATTAAAAAAATCAATTTTTGCAAAGTGAGTACTAACTGAACGATTGTGAATTTTCTGAATGTAAAAACGGAATTATATATTATAAATGAGTAATTATGGAAGCTAATTTTAACACAGAATAAAATAGGCCACTGACATTAGCGAGTGTAGATATTATCTGCTCTTTCATGATGTATGCCCAGGAATGGGCAATTGAAATTTGTAGCAATTAGTAATTTGATGCTTTCTTTACTTAACGGCCCTCTTCACTCACCGTCGCCGGAAGCCCGAGCCAGTGTTATGCTATGGGGAAATTTTCTTTACAAATAACTTATTAACTAATACATATTTTTAAATTCTGTTTTCACATTTAGAAAATTCACAACTGTTAAATTGACGGACCTTTTTTTAAAATATAATTTTTTAATTTTTAATTTTTTTTTTCGAAATTGCAAAATGGAAAAATTTCACATATTGAAAATTCGTATTTTGCAGCTTCAAAAGAAAATATAGTGCATCAATTTAATAAAGGTGCGTCAATTTAACAGCTGGGAACTTTCAGAATGTGAAAACAGAATTTAAAAATATGTATTAGTTAATAAGTTATTTGTAAAGAAAAATTTCCCATAGAATAACATTAGTTTCAGCTTCCGGCGGCGGTGAGTGAAGAGGGCCCTTAACACCGCATCTACTTACAATTGTAACAACTGTCAGATATCATAATTTTTAAAACCCTGCAAAATGATTTTTTTTTTCCTTTTTTGTAAGCTTTGCTTTGAATTTTTTATAAATACATGTCTCCGTTTGCAATTTTATTAAATAAAGTTGCATATTGCACTTTAATTGTAGAAAAGTGTTAATATTTTGAAATGGAACAAGTCATTCATTCATTTACCTTTAATGATATAAAAAATGTAATTTACAGCAAATAATGATTTCATGCTTGTCCGCTGTACCATCCTCATCTACTTGTAAATTTTATTAAACTATGTAATCTACAGTTTAAACTACATCAGTGCTGAAAAAGTAATAAGTTAAAAAGTTTGCGAAAACACCATAAATTTAAGGGGGGGGGGGATACTCAACAATATTTTAGGTGTGAATTAAAATAATCACTGTCAGGTAAACTTACGGATTGTGGTTTTAATTTGATAAAAAGACAATTGTAAGATTTTTGCAATTTATGGTATTTCCATAAACTTTGACTAATTATGGAATCCAAAGTTCATAAAATAGTTAAGAGATATTTACAAATAATACATTGGCATTTTTTCCCTTCACTTTTTTAGCATAATTGTGCAGTGCAGCGTGCTTAAAAATACAAAATAAGAATTTAAAAATCTGTCCTATTTTCAATAGTAAAATTCTTTTTGAAGTAATAAATAAATCCTTCATTAGAAACAATGCTATAATCTTGTTATATAGGAAGTAATATTCTTTAAAACAGGATTTGGATTTATTGTCATCAAAATTACTTCTTAATTTTTACATAATCACATAATCTTTATTTTCCACAATCTTTTTCACTTATTAACACATTCGCGACCGCTGATGTGAATTCATGTCATTTCAACTTCTATAGCTAGTTGCCGCTGACATAAATGCACGTCTTTTCAGATTCTATTCCTGGTTACCGCTGACGTGAATTCGTGTCATTTTAAGAATTTCTATGGAAACAATACTTCAGTATTATTTCGATAGTATTATTAGAGTATCAATTCTTTGATACTATTATAGGTTTGTTCTATTACTATATAACTAATCTTCATTCCAAGCTTCAGGTAATTATAAGACTAACATTTCAAAACATTACATTGAACTTTTATTCATGATTAAACATCAAAAGTTTGCAGCAACTAGCTGTAGTTTACTTCAATATTCCCCGGCAATCAGTGTTAAAAAAGGCAAAAGTATGCCGGTCACGAAAATGTTAAGTTATGAAAACATGCTAATAATACTGATTAACTTTTTAATTGTAATTTTTATTTTATTTTAGGACTATTATAAGAAATATATCTCTTCACACACAGGTGATCATGAATTAATTAAAAAATACCTGATATTTTAGCAAGAAATTTTCATGCAAAGAGAAAACATTCTTATTGCAGGAAGGTACAATTCTCTCATTATAAAAAAATTCTAACTACGTTTAGAAGTCATGTGAAATTGAGATTTCAGTCCTACTTTATGAATTTCAATATCAAATACTATAATTTTGGTACAGAAAATGATATATGTACATTACCTAGACACAATCACCTCTGCAGGAAAGCATCCATCTCCCCCCACCCCCCAAATAAATAAATAAATAAAACTTTAATGCCAAATTTAATGATTTCTCAAGAACATCACTGCAACATAATTTTATTTTTTCTCTTTACAGAAATTTTAAGAATAAGGAAAATAAATCCACATTTAAGATATTTTGAAGATTTCATTTTATTGTAACAAAAATTGTATAGTCATAATACACTTTATATTTTTACATAATTATTATCAGATTACATGGTTTTAGCTAAAAAAATAATGAGCTGATTGTGACATAAAAATACAAAGTGACTTGATGGGAACTCTGAAATTTATACGCTAATTAAATTATGAAGCTATTTTTTTGACCAAACTTTTAGTACACCTGATATTTTGCATGTTTGTAGTCCAAACTGCTGAAGAACAGTGTCAGGCCTTATATGCAAACCTGTAAAGAGAGGAGAAAAAAAAAATAAATAGACGAATGTGACCACAAAATTAACATAGTTTACAAACGTAATACAAAGTATGTTGCATGCAACTTTAAAAACTTTTAAATTTTTAAAATAATCAGATAACCTAAAAAAAAAAAAAAAAAAAAAAAGATAAGATGAAAAAAATTATCTTTTAAAAAAACTTTCATCAAAACTGTAAAATGCATGATTTGAAGAGTCATTGCCAGTTAAATTAATACATAACCTGTAAAATAAATAGAAACTGATCAGAGCTTCAACCTAAGAATGAAACTTTATTTTAAACTTTTGTTAATAATATAAAATTAGTCAGAATTAATAGGTTATAATATTAGTTGTAGTCAGCTCTAAATTTAAATTAGATGCCTTAATTTTTAATATGTTTAATTTTAAATAAAACAAATTACTTTATTATCCTACAACAGTATTTTAATACTGAATAATCCTAACCACTTTTACCAACAAAACTTATTTGAATACAACAGCAAACATTTGAAATAATAAATGTACTTGAAAAAAATTATTTGAATTAAAAAAAAAAAAAAAAAAAAAAAAATCCCTTCCAATAAATCACTGTCTTTTGGTACAAGTTTGAAGATGCTGCGACCATTAGTGCTGTCAAAAAAGCTAACACCACACAGACACACGAACACAGATTTTAATGTTATAAATATTTTATTGAAAATTAATATATATATATATATACATATATATATTCAACTTACGATATGATCTTATGCTTCTCCTTTATCACACCTTTCAGTTTGTGTCAATACCACCAATACTAAAAGAAATAATTACAAGGTTAGAATTGAAAACTAGTTGGTATAGGTGGACTCTGCTCAGTTCCCCATCATATATATGTTCTCATAAATTTCTAGTGGGAGACATATTATAATCATGTTAAAAGAAATGAATTTGACCAAAGCTTCATACAGTGACAGAATAAAATCCCCGCCTAATAGGCTAAGTGAACGTTTAAGTGAATTTTTGTCCTATTCTTCCATGTTAAGAAAATCATAAATTTCTAATAACTTACGAAGTTTTTAAATTCGAATGCTGCAAATGAATAGGGTTCTTGCCGTATCGAAAGTAATATTTTAAAACTGATCTGACCTCTCTGCGACGATTTGTTCTTGAGATATCGTGTACACAGACTAACAAACTAACAGACTAACAGACACCCTACAAATTTTGTCATTTTCGGATTCCTCACACCTGAAAACGTGTAAAAACGTCAAAAAATCGAGGTCGAAAATTTTCACGATTACCTAAGTTCCCCATATACCTATAGTATGATGGGGAACTAATATTGACAAAGCACAAAGTTAACTTCAATGTTGCACAATAATTACTCACAGATATAGTTATTTAATATTTAATTACCTGTTTGAATGACAGATGTGGATTTTCAGCAAAGATGAAAGGATATTTTTTTCAGAATTTATACACCATATAATTATACAGCTTGCACTTCAGAATATGCAAATACTTGAAATGGGAGAGAAGTAACATAAAGAATAAAAGTTTATGCATATTGAAAATGTCACGTTTGTAACCCTAGGCAAGGGGTCCCTTAATGGGTGCTCACAGTCGGGACAGACTGTTCCCATGTTTATTATAGAGGTATGCTCCTCTATGTAAATTGCATTCAATTATTTTGAACATGCTTCATTTTTTTAGCTGTGTTTTGGGCACAAAATTCATCATTGATAACTCTTACAGAATGTTTTAGCATCATAGTTACATAAGAATTTACAATAAAATCTTTTGCATAATCCTGATGATGATTGTCGAAGAATTGAAAGTTCACATTTTTCAATATGCTACACAATGTCTTTCGTATTTTTGGTTTTTTGAAGAGGGATGCTTTATTGCTGAAGTACATTTCACTTAATTCTATCATGTAATCATAAAATGCATCTGTAAGCCAATTTAAACCATGTGGAGCATCCTTATATTCCTTGAAATATAACAATAGTTTATTTTTATCTAACAGCTTTGGACCAACTAATAACTTCTCACACTCCTCACACGGTGACTTTTTAAGAAATTTCCTGGATAGTACACCAGATATATATGCTATAACATTTCGATCAATATCACTAACACACGATACTTCCTCCCGGTCAAGATCTATTACTAGTTCTTGATCTGTATCTTCCATATCCTCTGTAAAACACATTAAAGCATCTACATTTTTTTTAGTTAAATCTAGAAGATTTACATCTGAATCATCCTCACAATTTTTGGATTCGCTATATTTCATAATGTTACACACAATTACATTTCGAATTGTACTACGAAATTGCTTAACATCTGGATTATCTCTGAATCCTCCCTTTCTTCTTATTGTAGAAAACGTATTTTCAATACAGTCCTGGTTCTATCTATTTGTCATCAAGAAAGATAATTGGTCTTTAATATGATCCCAAATTGCAATAGTTGCATTGAGACTCATAATCAAACCATTTTGGCAAGGCATTCTAACAAGTTTTCCACTTGGATTTTTGAAATTCCATAAATCTATCCATTTTTTCCACTTTTCCCATTCTGACACATGTATTGATTCAGATGTTACAGCACAAGCATATGGTTTTGATGAGAAGCGTGTCTTTGAATTCATACTATCAAATATCTTGTCCATTTCTCCAATAAATTCAGCAGTATCCAAATAAGCTTTATCTTGTGTATATGAATGCACCAAACACAGAGCGCCTGCTGTTAGATATTGTCCATGTTTTATTTTATTCTCTGGTGGATATTGTCCATGTTTTATTTATTTCTCTCATTTTTATATTTTAACTCACGTGATGTATTTTTGTTATTGTAAAAAAAAAAGGTTATTGAGATGATGCTCGTGAGCGTGCATCTAGTTTGTTTTTTCTGAGTATTCAAATTTTTCAATGGAATAAAAGCAGCAAATAGATTTCGTTGTTAGAATTTATTTAGTTTTTTAGAAAGCTTAGAAGTTTAAAATAACTTCTTCTGTATGCTTTAAATTTATTTGGCGTCCGCGATTATATCTAGTAAGCTAGAGAGTTAAAATAACTTTCTTTTTGTACGCTTAAATAACATTTTGTGGCGTCCGCGACAGGACGAAGTAAAACAATATGTTTCAAGTAATTAAAGGTTTCAGAAAAGCCGATCTGAAGTTTGTAGCGGAAGAGCTTGGCGAAATAATTCCTCCTGAATGTACTATTGCTACTTTAAAGGAAATTATCTTGAATAGCAACGAATATAAAAATGATCCCACTTTTGTGCAAGAAATTTTATCAACGGCTGTTGTTGAGAGGCAAGAAAGAGAAAAATTGAAACTAGAGCAAGAAAAAGATCTACAGCAACAAAAATTTAAATTTGAACAAGAGGAGAAACTTAAGCTTGAACAACAAAGACTTAAACTTGAACAAGAAGGAAAAATTCAATTAGAAAAGCTTAATCAAGAATTAGAGATAAAGAAGATGGAATTAGACCAACAGTTGGAATTGGCTAGAATGCAGTCCCAGGCACACATTCAGGGGGAGTCAATTTTAACTGTTAGTGAAAATAATTCATCTAGAAGAAAAATTTCCTTACCCAAGTTACAATTCCGACAATTTGATGGGGATTTAAAAGAATGTCTACCATTCTGGAGTCAGTTTGAGCAGATAGATAAAGATAACGATATTCCTCCAGAAAACAAATTCCAGTACCTCATTCCAGCAACGGTCGCTGGTTCCAGAGCACGAGAAGTTGTAGACAGTTTTCCGCCAACTGGCGCCAACTATGCCAAAGTTATAGAGAGTCTAAAAGCTCGTTATGGAAGAGATGATCTTCTAGTTGAAGTGTACGTTAGAGAATTATTAAAATTAATTATAGTTGCTCATACAAGAGAAAATTTTCTCTTACTTCATTGTACGATAAACTTGAATCATATTTAAGGGCTCTTGAAACATTCGGTGTCACTACTGATAAATGCGCTTCTATATTATATCCTATGGTAGAATCCTGTTTTCCAGCTGAATTTTTGAAAGCTTGGAATAGAAGTAACATTGTTTCTACTAGTTCTGATGCGAAAGAACGGTTGGACAATTTGAGGCAATTTCTCAAATGTGAAGTTGAAGGAGATGAAAGAATAAATTTGGCGGTCGCCGGTTTTGGTCTGGCAAGGAAAAATGATGACCGAAATTATAGAAAAAGAAGGACTTATACTGATGTTGTTAAGCCTATACCCACTGCCTCTACTTTATTAACGACTTCTTTTAAACAGGATCTAAAGAAAAATTGTGTGTTTTGTGATGGAAAGCATATGAGTTCAGACTGTTTTACGGCACGAAAGATGAGTTTTAATGAGAAACAGAATGTTCTAAATGATAAGAAGTGCTGTTTCCTCTGTTTGGGGTCAGGTCACACTACCAAACAGTGTAAAGCTGTCCTGAAGTGTTTTATCTGTGATAGAAAACATTCCACCGTGATGTGCCAAAGTCTTGATAAAGGCAAAACAAATGAAAGAGAAAAGAAAGAAAAGTCAAATGAAAGTGAAGTAAATATGGCAAATTTCAATAAAAATCCAAGGGTATTTCTTCAAACTCTAAAAGCAAAAGTCGTCTCTGATAGTAAAGAAAAGGATATTCGTCTAATTTTGGATACTGGTTCACAAAGATCGTATATTTTGAAGAAATTAGCAGAAGAAATGAAATATGCAGCAAAAAGAAAAGGTTGTACATTCACTTTTTGGCGGAGTCTCAACCAAAGAATATGAACATAACTTTTATAAAATAAGATTAAGAGATTTGACAGGGAAATTCAGATGCAATTTTGAAGTTTTGGATCAAAATATTATATGTAAAAATGTTAAGCCTGTGGGAAAAGGTTCTTGGCTGAAAGAATTGGCCGAGAAAGGCATTGTTTTGACAGATGTTGGCGATGCAGATGAGTCTATTCAAGTACTGATTGGAGCCGATATAATCGGTAAACTATTGACAGGTCGAAGAGAAGTGTTGTCTTCTGGGCTAGTTGCAATGGAAACACTTTTTGGCTGGACATTAATGGGAAAAGTTCCTCAAGAAAGTTCATCTAAAGAAAATTTAGCTCTATCAGTTACTTCCAAGTTTGTAAAAGAAGCAGAAATTTCTGACTTATGGAGATTAGATTTACTTGGAATAAGTGATCCAATCGAAAAGCTATCTAAGATGGAAGTAGATCGTCAAGTAAAAGAGCACATTCTACAGACAGTAACACGGAATAAAGACGGTCGTTATGAAATATCCTTGCCATGGGCTGAAGATAAACCACCTTTACCTGATAATTTGTGTTTAGCCAAGAAAAGGTTAACGAATGTCACACAAAAACTACTTGCGAGTAATATTTATGAAAAATATGAGGAAGTACTTTTAGGATGGCTTGGCGACAAAATTATTGAAGAGGTCCCTGAATGTGAAAGGTCCTTTTATGGACACTACTTACCTCATCGACCAGTTATAAAGGAGAATAGCACTACTCCAATTCGTCCAGTATTTGACGCATCAGCAAGAATCCAAAACCATCCATCTTTGAATCAATGTCTACACTGCGGTCCAAATCTCATTGAATTAATTCCTGACATACTTTTGCGATTTAGAGAAAATAAATTCGGTGTCTTAGCTGATATCAAGAAAGCGTTTTTGCAAATAAGCATCCGGAAAGAAGATCGGGATTTACGTTTCCTCTGGTGGAGCAATCCAGAACAAAGTGAGCTTAGAATATTTCGTCATGCTAGAGTCGTTTTTGGAGTCAAGAGTTCACCTTTTTTGCTAGCTCCAGTAATAGAATACCATATTAAAAATGATGAAGAATACGACCCAGAACTTAAGCAAAGATTGTTGAGAAGCTTCTATGTTGACAATGTTGTTACGAGTGTCCGTACAGAGGAAGAGTTAAAGAGATTTATTACTTGCTCTAAAAACCTAATGTCTAAAGGCGGATTCGACCTAAGAGGATGGGAACATACAGAAGAGAGAAAGGACACGGAACACGGTAAAGAAGCTGTTGTACTTGGATTACACTGGAACAGATTTTCGGACATTTTAAAGGTCAATGTATCCTGGACGAAAGATGTAAATCTGGAGAAAATAACAAAACGTACTATGTTATCAGTGGCATATAAAGTTTTTGATCCAATTGGTTTTACTTCACCAGTCATGATTTGCCCCAAGATGATGTTACAGAAAACCTGGAAAATTGGTTTAACCTGGGATGAAGAAATTACCGGGGATCTAAAAAACGAGTTTATCGGATGGTTTCGTGAATTAAATATATTGGAAGAAATTGAGATTCCGCGATACATTCAAGTCACTCCAGATAATTTAAAAAAATGTACTCTTCATACATTTTGTGATGCTAGTAATGAGGCTTATGCTGCTGTTGTATTTTTGAGAATAGAAAAAGCTGATCATATGAAATTATTCCTTCTGGCTGCCAAATCCCGCATCAGTCCTTTAAAGTGCCCAACTATACCTCGAATGGAGCTTTTAGCGGCTTTGATTGGTGCTAGATTATCGAAATCAGCAACAGATGCATTCAGTTGGGAAAATATGGAAAGATATTTTTGGAGTGATTCCACGACAGTTCTTGCATGGATAATCAGAGAAGAGAACTGGTCAGTTTTCGTCAGGAACCGAGTTCAAGAAATAAGGAGTTTGACTGATCCTTCTTTATGGAAATATATTCCCAGTGAAATTAACCCATCGGATCTACCCTCTAGAGGTTGTAAAGCCAAACAACTTGTCTCTCTCAAATGGTGGGAGGGTCCATCGTGGCTTAAGAATCCATATGAGTATAATAAACATATGAATTTCATCTGCCAGAATATAAATGAAGAAGACGTTGAAAGAGAAAAGTTAAAATCTACAAAATTACTGATAAATGTAGATGAAAATTCACAGAATACTTGGTACTATCACTATTTTTCATGTTATGAGAAAATCGTTCGCCTTATGGGATGGATTCTCCGTTTTAAACATAATACTTGTAATACAAAGGATAAAGTGAACGGAGAATTGACAAGTCAGGAATTTCACAAAGCAGAAATGTAAATAGCGTGGATGATCTAGAAAGAAGCTTTTTCCTCTAAAGATTATGAGAAATTGAAAACTCTTGAGACTTTCAAAGATGAGGAAGATTAATACGCGTGAAAACTAAAATTTTGTACAGACAAGACAAGAAGGATTTTCTCACACCTATCGTTCTACCATCTAATCATGAAGTTGTTAAACGACTAATTTCATATTTTCATCTGAAAAATTGTCACGCAGGTCCTCAGATACTTTTAAATTTGATTAGAGAAAAATATTGGATTTTGAATGGAAGAAGAACTGTGACATCTGTTTTAGCTAAATGTACTACTTGTAAAAGATTCAACTCTAAGAACGTGGAATCTTCGCCTATTTCTCTACCAGAAAATCGAGTAAAAGATGCAGCTGTGTTTCAGATCATTGGTATTGATATGGCTGGTCCTTTGTTTCTGAAAGACAATCAAAAGAGTTGGGTTATCTTGTTCACATGTGCTATCTATCGGACAGTACATTTTGAGCTTGTTACATCAGCATCTACCGAGGTGTTTTTGATGGCTTTAAGAAGATTTATATCTCGTAGAGGAAGATGTTCCATTATATATTGCGATAATGGCTCTAATTTTGTTGGTGCAGCCAACTATTTGAAACGACTGAACTGGAATCATATACAAAAGGATGGAGCAACCAATTGAATTGAATGGAAATTCAATCCGCCAACTGCGGCGTGGTGGGGCGGATGGTGGGAGAGGCTCATCAGACTGATGAAAGATCTATTAAAAAGAGTCCTTGGGCGAGCGTGCTTGAATTATGAAGAAATGATTACTGTATTGTCTGATTGCGAAAGCATTATCAGTTCTCGACCTTTGACTTACATGTCAGAGCAAGAATCTATTAAGCCAATTTCTCCTGCCATGTTTTTGAAAGATATTCATGAATATATTGTACCAGACATTGATGCAGTCGAGGGAAACTCTTTCAAACGAAGGCTTAAATATAGACAAGCACTTCAGAAAAGTTTAAGAAATCGATTTAGATCAGAGTATTTGGGTTTACTTATTCAGAGACCGAATGTGAGAAGAAGCCAACAGACAGTTTCTGTAGGAGACATTGTATTGGTGGGAGCGGACAATAAAAAAAGGATGCACTGGCCATTAGGACGCATCATAGAGCTTATTCATGGCAAAGATGGAAAAGTGCGCCTCGTAAAGTTACAAACATCTCATTCAGAGATACTTCGACCAATACAAAGAATCTATCCTCTAGAAGTATCATCTAGTGACGGTGCTGAAAATACGTTTCCTAATCCAGCTGTGAAGGAAGCACAAATTGAAAAGCCTTTGGAGGATAAGTCCTGCAGGGAACTTAGAAAGACTAGATCTGGAAGACTAATTAAAATGCCAGATAGACTGATTTTATGAAGTTTATGAAATCTTCTCGAGATGTCAAAATGTAGAGTTTTGATTATAAGATATAATCAAAAGGTGGGAGGATGTTAGATATTGTCCTTTTTTTATTTTATTCTCTGGTGGATATTGTCCATGTTTTATTTATTTCTCTCATTTTTATATTTTAACTCACGTGATGTATTTTTGTTATTGTAAAAAAAAAAAAGTTTATTGAGATGATGCTCGTGAGCGTGCATCTAGTTTGTTTTTTCTGAGTATTCAAATTTTTCAATGGAATAAAAGCAGCAAATAGATTTTGTTGTTAGAATTTATTTAGTTTTTTAGAAAGCTTAGAAGTTTAAAATAACTTCTTCTGTATGCTTTAAATTTATTTGGCGTCCGCGATTATATCTAGTAAGCTAGAGAGTTAAAATAACTTTCTTTTTGTACGCTTAAATAACACCTGCAACTGTGTGGCTGGAAATTTGCGTGGCGAGACTAACTTTCATATTACCTAATCCAGAACTATAAAAATGATTTTTTGTGAGCTTTGGAGCAGCCATGTACATATTCTTTGAACTCTGTTCATAAAACTGTTTAATCACCTTCCAAGAAGCAGTTTTTTCTTCGTCTGTTTCTGAACTCACAAAAATTATATCATATTTCTGAAGATTGTTTCGAACTGATTTAATCAAGCTCATCTTTGCACTTTATAATTTCAAAATAAAACATAAACAAACAAACAAAAAAAAAAACTGTTTTTGAAAAACAAGAACAAATTTAACAATTGTGAATATTCTAAAACTAAACAGAATTTAAAAAAAAAAAAAAAAAAAAAAAAAAAAAGAAACAGAGGTAATTATCATAACAAATTTCTGTTTAGAATAATATGGGGTTTGGCTAAGATCATGACTCAATAAATATTTACTTAACAAAATTATATTAGGTGCACATCTTTTAAATAGAAATTATTGCTCATGAGTAATCTTGCTGCCGACTGTACAAGCAGTGGCGGATCCCCCCCCCCCTCACACACACACACAAAAAAAGCACTGAAATTCACAATTGAATATTACAATTGTAAATTTTTCATTAATCTGGGATAATATATTGAAAAATCTTAGCACCCCCCCCCCCAAAAAAAAAAAAAAAAAAAAGTTAAGTTCTGGATCTACCACTGTGTGGACTAGGTAATTAGTAAGGAATGGCTCAGACCATGCAAGGGTTCATTTCATCAAAATTCTTTTGATTTTTACTTTTTTCAATTTGTTCTATTTTTAAGCATAGTTTGCGAACACAAAATCATATTTTTTAATAGTTGGTGGTATTGGAAAATAGATGTAATCCTCTATTCAAAAAAATTAAATATTGAGTTCTTTCAACTAAACCTCCAGTTACAAGATATGGAGTTCATTGTGATAGTCAAATATTGTGATTCATTTTATCTATTTGATTTTCTTAAATTTTAATCAAATCTGGCTATTTATTTCTTTAGGCAATTAATTGTATTTCCTGTTGCTTGCATTTAAAAAAAACATTTATATATGTTAGATATGTAACCGTAACTGTATATATATATGTAAGATATGTAACCGTAACTGTATGAATAAGATGTAACCGCCACTGCGTGGCAAGAGTCAGATTGACTGCAGCTGCTCTTAAATAAAGACGCAACAGATATAACATGGCGCAGCCGAGCGTCGAACCAGAACTGTTCCGAAATTAATTTTCGAATAAATCCTGAATGGATTCTTTAAAAGTTCCAAGAGGTTTGAACCTCTCCGGTAATATCGCCGGAGCATGGCGAAAATTTCGACAGAACTTTGAAATTTATTTAAAGGCAGGAGGCCACACGGAGAAAGATGACGACGTCAAAGTAGCAATATTATTAAATTGCATTGGTGAAGATGCCGTCGAACTCTATAATACATTTGAGCTAACAGATGAGCAGAGAAATACCTTAGAGGATGTCCTGAATGCCTTTGACAACTATGCAAATCCACGCAGAAATGTTGTGATCGAACGCTATGTATTTAATAGCAGAAATCGAGAACAGTTTGAAAACTTTGATGAGTTTCTAACAGATTTAAGAAAACTAATAAAATTCTGCGAATATGGAAATTTATCTGACAGTATAATTCGGGACCGCATTGTAATTGGAACGAAAGAAAAACAGCTTCAAGAACGTCTATTAAGAGAATCGGATCTAACACTCCAAAAGACGATTGACATTTGCCGAGCAGCAGAATTAAGTAAAAAACAGTCTGAAGTAATACAACGGAAATCAGAAGTAAATATTCTAAACGAAACGAGTACCGTAGCAGACGCTGTGTCTCTAATAGGGAAAAATAAACAAGCAAAAAATAAGACTTCGAACAATTCGACGTCGCGAACGCAGACAGCTGCTGGAAGTGAAAATAAAAAAGAAAAGATTTATCTGTGTAAAAAATGTAATTATAATCATGTTAGAGGAAAGTGCCCAGCTTTTGGAAAAAGATGCAAAATTTGTGATAAGTTAAATCACTTTGCTAGTGGGTGTAGAAATAGGTTTAACTCCAAGAGAGTTAATAATATAGAAAAATGTATTTTTGTAGATTCAGTGCTGTGTGCTAAGGATTCAAGCTGGATACAATCGCTAAAGGTAGGAAATAAAATCTTATCAGTTAAATTAGATACTGGTTCGTGTGTAAATATAATACATAATGATTTACTTAAATCGCTAAAATGTAATTATTCCTTAAGCCCTACTGAGATTATTTTAGAAGCGTATGGTGGTAATTTAATTAAACCCCTAGGTATAGTTAACTTAGAATGTAAAATGAATAGTTGTACTAAATATCTAGATTTTATTGTTGTAAACTGTAATAATTATTCTAAAACATTGTTAGGATTACCTAGTTGTATTGAATTGGGTTTGATTAAAAGAGAAAAAGTAGATTCTACTGAAATAAAAAATAAGGATGAATTTATTGAGAAAAATAAAGATGTTTTTCAGGGGTTAGGAACATTTAATTTAATGTGTTCTATTAAAATTGATGGTAATGCTAAGCCAGTAGTTAAACCCCCCAGAAGGATTCCAGAATCCTTAAAACCAAAATTAAAAGAGAAATTAATTGCTCTTGAAAAAGATAAAATTATAAGTAGGGTAGAGAATCCAGATGGATGGATAAATAATTTAGTTATAGTAGAGAAACCTGATAAGTCAATTCGAATATGCTTAGATCCACAGGATCTTAATAAAGTTATTAAAAAAGAATGTCATTTAATACCAACGATTGAAGAATTAATGCCTAAGTTATGTAATAAATCTATGTATAGTGTGTTTGATTTAAAGGATGGATTTTACCAAATTAAATTAGATGAACCTTCTAGTAAATTATGTCAGTTTAGTACTCCCTTTGGTTGTTTTAAATTTAACCGCCTTCCGTTTGGTTTAAATATTGCACCTGAATTGTTTCAAAAAGCTAATGAAAAAAATTTTGGTGATATACCTGGTGTGATTATTTATTTTGATGATATGTTAATTTGTGCAAATTCTGAAAAGGAGCATGATGAAATTGTTCTTAAAGTATTAGAAAGAGCAAGAAAGTTAAATGTAAAATTTAATCCTAAAAAGTTACAATATCGCGTTAATGAAGTTAAGTATTTGGGTCATGTATTTAATAAAAATGGAATTAAACCAGACCCTGAACAGGTTAAAGCTGTAATGAATTTACAGGCACCTAGTAATAAAAAAGAGTTACAAAAAACTTTAGGATTAATTAATTATCTAATGAAATTTATTCCTAACATGTCAGAGATAACTGCTCCTTTGAGGGAATTGCTCAAAACATCTGTAGTATTTGATTGGTTACCAGTGCATACAAAAGCTCTTAATGAACTTAAAGAAAAAATAAGCACAGCCCCTGTACTTGGTGTTTTTGATTCTAATAAACAAATTGTATTGCAATGTGACAGTTCTAAAAGTGGACTAGGGTGTTGTTTGTTACAAGAGGGACAACCGATTTCCTATGCATCACGTGCTTTGTCTGAGGCTGAGCAGAACTATGCACAAATCGAAAAAGAGTACTTAAGCATAGTATTTGCTACGAAAAAGTTTCATAATTATATTTATGGTAGAAAAATAACTGTTCATACTGATCATAAACCCTTAGTATCAATTCATAATAAAAGTGTTGTAAATGTTTTATCTAGTAGGTTACAAAGAATTAAATTAAAGTTACTTAAATATGATCTTGATGTCTCTTATGTACCAGGTAAGCAAATGTATGTTGCTGATCTATTATCTAGATCTTATCTTAATGAATATGATACTGATGAGTTTTAAAAAGAAATTGTTCATTGTGTAAAAACTACAAGGCATATGCATGTAACTGATAAAAAATTAAATGAGTTTAAGAAATGTACCTTAAAAGATCCAGTATTAAATAAATTAGTAACTTATTGTAAAAATGGTTGGCCTAACAGTAAAAAAGATGTTTCAGAAAATGTAAGATTTTATTATAAATTAAGACAGGATCTTTTTGAAGAAGATGGAATAGTCTTTTATAATGGTAGAATAGTTGTTCCTGTTGATCTTAGAAAAGAAATGCTTAATAAAATTCATGTTGGACATTTCGGAATAGAAAAAAGTAAATCTAGAGCTAGAGTAATTTTTTATTGGCCTAATATGGGAAATGATATTGAAAATTTAATTTCTAAATGCTCTGTTTGTGAAAAGTACAGACCAAAAAATTGTAAAGAACCACTCATTTCACATGACATTTTGTCATTACCGTTTGAAAAAATAGGGTGTGACATCTGTGAATTTAGGAAAAATAATTACTTAGTCTTAATAGATTATTTAACTAAGTGGTTAGAAATTGTTCCCTTAAATAATAAACAAGCAGATGAAATAATTGGGAAATTAAAAGTGATATTTAGTTCGCATGGAATTCCTAAAATTCTAGTCGCAGATAACATGCCCTTTAATTCGTATCAATTTAGAAAGTTTTCAACGGAATGGGATTTTGAAATCGTAAATAGTAGTCCGAGATACGCGAAATCAAACGGTCAAGCCGAAAGCGGTGTAAAAATTGCTAAAAATATGTTGAAAAAATGTTATGAGTCTAATCAGGATATTAACAGTGCGCTCCTAGAATATAGAAATACGCCCATAAAAGGGTTAAATTTTTCTCCCGCTCAAGCCTTAATGAGTAGACGAACACGAACTAAATTACCAATAAATAGAGAATTATTAAAGCCAGAACTCCAAACGAACATCAGAAATAAAATTGTAAATAAACAAAACTTAAGTAAATTCTATTATGATAGAACGTCTAGACCCTTATCGGAAATTTCAAATAATCAAAATGTTTTGATTCGTTCTGGAAATCAGTGGGAAAGAGGCATAGTTATTAAAAGAGATAAAAACCCTAGAAGCTATTGGGTAAGAAATGAGAAAAATAACATTTTAAGAAGAAATAGAATTGATTTAAAACCTTCTTATAATGAGACAATTTTTGAACAGGATTTTGAAGTGACTGGTTCTACTTCTACTAACAAAGACTCTGTAAATATTAATTTGAATGGTAATGGTTCTAATAATGATTATTCAAAAAAGAAATCGGACTCTAAACAATACATTACCAAATATGGTCGTATAATTAAGCCCCCTAACCGGTACGGGGTAGTAAATAAGTAATTGTTTTTGTAACAAAGTAAGTGTTCTTGTGTATTTGTTTGTTTATATTTGTATCTTCCTTTTTTTTATTCATAGTGTAAATATTTTAATAACATTTTTTGTATGTCATTCTTTGTAAAAGGGGAGATGTTAGATATGTAACCGTAACTGTATATATATATGTAAGATATGTAACCGTAACTGTATGAATAAGATGTAACCGCCACTGCGTGGCAAGAGTCAGATTGACTGCAGCTGCTCTTAAATAAAGACGCAACAGATATAACAATATATATATGTATATATATATATATATATATTTCACATTAGAAATTAGTTTTAAAAAGTGATTTTAAAAAATATAATGTTTTTATATAAGATTTTTCTCTAAAATTTTCAACAATGCCAATTTTGTAATTAAAGCATTTTTTTTTTCTAAGTTTTGCTCTGTTTTTTTTTTTTTTTTTTTTTTTTTTTTTTTTGTTTTGTTTTTCAGTTGAATATTTAACGAAAATTATGACAATATCCTAACTTTCCGAGTCCCTCTCAGAATCAGAGACCATAAGGTGACGAAGAGAATTGCTGTCTGAGTTTGAAAAACATTGGCGTATCATCATTTATCAAATAAATATTTTGAAAAATAGATACACATGCTCAGCAGAATAGCATTAATTTATCAATATATTCTTTTTTTGTTGTTGTTATGTTGCCAAATGCTTTATAATTATGTTCTTACAAATTTATTGAATGGATATTTAAAATTATGATTAGCAACCGTAGATCTCCTGTATTATAATAAATAACCTCTTTCTCCAGTAAGTTGCTCAAAACATATATCTGGTAACTTTCTAAATGATGACTTTAATCAACAACTTTTGTTTTTCACACTGTATATAGCAGTACTATGACTAATAAAGAAAATTTAAATATTTCATGCAAATGATTTACTAAATAAAATTTTTTTTGGTTGGAAAATTTTCCGAAAAAACATAGTAGAAAATTTTCCAAATAAGAAAATTTTCCGCGGAAAACTTTCCACCCTACATCACTATTTATACTATACCTGAAATCAAAGAATGGTTGGTTGGTTGGAGGATTTAAGGCCAATTGACTCCATGTGTGTCCTAGGCTAATAGGGAAAATGCCCTCCATGGGGGTCTTTCTAAGGGATTCTAGCCCATATTTACGCGAGTTTCAGAGGAAACCATGGAAAACTCTGAACGGTTAGGTCGAAGAGCGTGACCTGGGATCAAACCCGGCACCTCCCATCTACCAGCTTTGAGCGCAGAACCGCTCGGCCGCTGGTGGGCCCTGAAATCAAGGAAGGGAAATATGCAAACAAATAATAATCAAATTGAAAATTTTCGAACTTTGATAGTAACATGCTGGTATTCATAATTAGCTGAGTAAAAAATTCAAAACATTGAATACAAAAAATGTATAAAAAAACACTAAACAATTCTATAAATCTTTTTTATTTTTCTTGTATATGGCAGATAAATCAAATTCCAGAATCTTATAATGAATCAAAATTTATATAAAAATTTATGGGACAGATAAATGCAACATCTTTCCAATACCTTAAAAATATTACCTGTAATTTTTATTTATATTTATTTTTTCCCTCTTGTAACCAAAAAGTTACAAATGGTAAACATTGTAAGACAATGTCAATTGTTTTAAGTATAATTATATTATTAACCAAACTGAACTTACAAAAAATTATAATATCAAATTTTTTCAATCTGTCATTTACATAACAATTTTAAAGAAAACTATTTTTTTTATATTTACCAAAAACATATCTAAAAAAAAAAAAAAAAAAAGAGAGCTATTATTCCTCTAAAAATAAATAAATAAATAAATAAATAAATAACAATAAATAACAATAAATAAATAAAAGTTTAGAAAAAAAAATAGAAAATTTTAAAGAGCAAACATTTGCACTAAAAATACATTGTTATGCATTGAAAGTATAAAAAAATGTATTTAAAATCTTAAGATATTCAGGGGTGAGGTTACTAAAAAGACAAAAAAGCTGAAACTATACGCAAAGGCAAAACATTGAAATGATATTCTAGAATTTTGATGACAAATTCTGCAATACTAAAGTAATAAATGCTTTTTTTTTTTTCAGTCTATTTAAAAAAAAAAAAAAAAAAAAAAAAGAACAAATGATTATGTTTTAATATTCTATCAAAATTTATTTCGTTAGTTGATGTAACAAATGCACATCAGAAACACACACACACACACACACAAACTGTGGAAAGTGAGAAGTTAAATTTACAGAAAAGCTAAAAATTCTCACCCCTGGTTATTACACACATTTTTGTGAAATGATGAAGCTTCTTATTAAACAAGATATGGGTCTTACAAAGAATTAAAAATGTTTGAAAAATGATTTAAAATTTAATAGGATCAAGCTGAAATTGATGTCGAGTAGCGAAGATATTGAGCTTATCTGTACGAAAATTTATAGAACATAAATCAACACTTACTTCATATATTTAAATGTAAACAATAAAAGGTAAAAATTTATATTTGATACTTCTCACAATCCAAAATTTAGTTGTGTTTAAAAACACAGATAAACAGACGATAAATACCCTTGTTTAAGTGTAAAAATAAAATTTGCACATCAAATATTTCTAAATAATATGAGATTAAGTATACCGGAAGCAATTTGCATGTACACATAAACAGATTAAAATTTCCATTAAAAATGATTACTCTTAAGCCACAGCATTTTAACAAAGAAAAAAAAAATAGCTGTGACAGGGTGGAACAATTATAATCGATTGGACATAAAACATGATTAATTTTTAACGTTTAAAAATACACAGAGTGGGGCAAATGTCACTCGACATATATGTATATTTTCCATTGAAAAACAGCTCTTGCAAATAAAATTTATCGTGAAAATTATTTTTATGAAAATGAAATATACTGATATCTAATAATAGTACAGGATAGGTAGAGCAGTTTCCATAATGAATGCGATTAAAAGTTTGTACATCAAGGTGTTTGTATTCAGTCTTAAATAATAATAATAATAATAATAATAATAATAATAAAAATTAAAAAAAATACGTAAGACCTTCACAAAGCATCTGATTATACAGAACTAAATGAAGAATGCAATAATTTATATAATTAGGTGGTAATAATTATAAAATTTTGTAAGCAGAAAAAATTTCTAAATCACAGATGTTCTTTGTTTCGTTTTCGCTAAACAGTAGGACCGATAATATGTTCCTGAATGTCAACGAGTTAATAGACAAAAAAATAATTTATAAAAAGGCATAAATCTACAAAAAAAAAAAAAAAAAAAAAGTAGAAATCTTTGCAAGAAATACCTCAAAGGATCTTTGGGGAACATAATAATTTCTTTTGTGAAGAATCAGCATTGCACAACAGACACCGGTCACGTTTCAGAGAAGACATCCTTGAAAGTCAAGTCTTGTGAAATAATACCTGAAATAAATAAATTAGCAGTACATAATATACATACACAATAAACAAAATATATAAACAAAAAAATTAAAATTAAAAAAATACTCAGCTTTCAAGAAAATTGTTCTCAAATAGCCAGATAAAAAAAATACTCAGCTAAGCAAGAATTCGAAGATTCGAATGAAGTCACAGTGCTGGGAATTGAGAATTGGCAAACGTCCAAAAGCGCCAGGCTGCCAAGGAATATCGCCGCGGCGGTTTGTTTACGATATTAGTTTCTTACAAAGTGAGTGGGGGCGCTGGAAGTAAAGGGTCGAGTTGAAGGTCTAATTCTACTTGTCTATGTCTTGAACAAAAGTCGACATTTTATTTTTATTTATTTATTTATTTATTTTTAATATTCGTACATCATACATTGGTGTACAAAATTAAAACTACATACATATATATTTTTGAGGAGGAGACGGGGGGACATAATTTTCAAGCAAATGGACATATGTTTCTAAAATTTGGATAATATGTATTTTATCAAATGATTAACAGAATTTTATATAACTTTAGAAGGACGAATATTTTCAAATTGATATGAAATCAAATTTTCTTAAAAGTAAGCTTTGGAAAAATATAAAGTTTAAACAATTTCAGAAAAAAAAATCAGAAATGTTGTTAAGGATACATTACAGACAGGTGAAAATACACATACGTTAATTTATAATAGACTTTTCTTCTTGTGTTCACGTTTTTACGTATTTCTCGCTTTTCTTTTTCTTTTACACGAGATTAAATTTCCAAAATATATACCTATAAACATGAAAATTTGGTAATATATTCATTGTAAATTAATTATGGAAAATTTTGTCATTTTGATTATGTTCTTATTTTATAAATTATTAAAATATTTTTTGGAAAATTGTGTTATGAAAGAAAAACAAAATTAATACAGGAAAAGAACTAGAGCTTTAATTTAATATTTGGTCTCATTTTACCTTCATCTGTCTGCAATTCATACTTAATACATGACTTGCTTTTAGTTTCTTCTCTAAAACTGTTTAAAATTTACATTTCTTCCATTGCTTATTTTTCAGAAAATAGGAATTAATATCAAAAAAGATATTATTACTTATCGTAAAGTTGCGTAAAAGTTGATTAATGATTTCGTAAAGAGCATGCCATTCAACTTTTATGTTTAAATGTTCATAAGTTAAAAAGCTATAAGGAAGAAAATAAATACGAGAAACCAGGTCGTTGTTTTAATTTTAATTTTTACAACAGTGTATTTATTATAACTTGAAATGAATATATTTTTATTTCCATAAAATGCCCGTAAAACAAAATTTTTTAAGTATCGTAATTCCCATACTTAAAACAAGCTTCTGACTCGAATATATTTTGGTGGTGTAATGAACGTCAGTAATGAATTAATAAGATTTCAAGGTGGTGTATTTTTTATGTTTGTATCAATGCTGTTTCAGAATGAGAAAAAAATATATATACTGCCTTCCTCTAGAATGAATAAGTGGCCATTTTCTAAATCCCTTAACTAGAAATATACATTTCAGAAGTATGCGCATAACGCACGCCAATAAATTGAATAGACGGAATGGTCAAGAATTTCTTGTTTACACATTTCTAGAGGGTGAAACAATATTCTGAATATTCCGAATATTCTGAACATTTTATATTGCGAGAAATTCTCGCTTGATTTTCTAGAATTGGGTCATATACCAAGATTATAGTTGCTGAAACCCGCCTCTTGTAGTCTCATTTATTTCCAGATATTTTTAAATAACTTTGCCCTCGAGAATATAGTCAAACGCTCTAGAATTCTAATAGGGTTTTGTAGAACTCGCTTTCCAAGGGGACTTAAATTCATAAGGATGACATGGAACTATATTTTCTAGAGCCCCCTTTTATATTCTAGATGTTAGTTACAGAATTTTTTCTCAATGAAAGAATTTCCGATTAAGTCAGACCGGCGTGAGATCACCTGACACTGAAAATGTGTGGTAAACGAAATCAAAATTAGTTTAGAAATTATTTTTAACATTTTTTGTCAGTAATATGCATGAAATTTACGAAATTCGATCCATACATTTTAACAACAGTAATCTTTCAAAACCCTTTTCGTACGTTTCACAGCAATGTTCAAATTCCAGTGCTTTTCAAAGTTCACCTGACACAGTGGGAGTACGCATAAAGTGGAAAAGTCAATTGTAAATGATGCATGTGAACTGCTCAAAATCTTGCTACACAGATTAAAATTACATTTCTTGAAATTGTAAGTTTGTATGTCTGGTTTTTGAACTTCATCTGCGCAGTGAATACTCTTTAAGCACATCCTTAAAATTTAAATGATAGCTGTAATAATTTGCAAAATGATACATGTGAACTATACAAGACATGATTAGATTACTGATAAATTTTTTTGATGAAATTCCAACTAAAGGTATTGTGCCGGAAATGGCTCAGTACTTTATATCTTGTATTGCTTTAACAATGCACATTTTGCTAGATAAAAGGCAATATTTCGATGGACTCTTCCCACCTGACGTCAGAGATCACATGATAGAGGAAAAACAAATAGCAGACGAAGTCTTGTTTATCTAGAGCGGTTGCTGAAATAACCTATTTTCTATTCTTATTTAAGATCAAACGTATTTAATATGTGTTATTTTTTATCCATCATCATTTTTAATCCATTTTATATGATTATTCATCATCTTTTGTTTGCTGTATACATTTACAATCACCATTTAGTTTATGTTTGTTATTGATGTTCATGAAGAACATGTTTCATACTCTAATTTTTGGTACTTAAATCAATGACAGTGCAACATCGTATGGCGTATGTCTATTTAGACCAGTAACTAAGTTAATTAACTTGCTGTAACACCTTTATGCAATTAAATTAAATGAAAACATTTTAAAATTTCAAATTATAATCCATAAACATTCCACAAGAAGCTATTATTTATTGCTAGATCAGTTAATGTTACAGTTACACTACAATATACAAAAATCGATTCTTATAGGTAAAAATAAATAGACACATAAAATGTTTTTAAAAAATTATTAAATTTACAAATACAATTATTCTACTGTTTACATAGGCACAATATTACTTTTATTTTATTTTATATTAAATATTGACATTTTTGTTCTTAAGAACAATATTTAATTGAATGCGAATCTCAGAATTCGATTATTCGTTTTCCTATCACGTGAATGAGCAGACGACGGTGGGAAGAGTCCATTATTTTAATATGAAACAGTTGTTGGTGTGTTTTTCAGTTAATCATGTTCATTACTTTTTTTCATCTTTCAAAACCAGCTTAAATAAAATAAATTAGTTTCACGGGTAATTACAATTTTTACAATACTGAAAAAAGAAAATATTTTAAGAAAAATATATCATTAATATAGGTAATACGAATATTTTAGCGAACAAAAATCTTAAGTCACAGATAAAACGTCTGCTGCAGTTTTTTAGTTGCAAACTTGTTATTAAATGAAAATTTTGTAGGTGTAGTTATTATGGGTGATTCACTTACTTGAGTTCTACATCTGGATGGAACTTTTTCCGCTGAAAGCTTTTTAAGGGGTTCTAGTCAATATTCATACAAGTTTTACTTGCATTGACAAAATCTAAGCTGACAAAATTTGAATTCCGATGTTTTTATAAATTAAAAACAAACTATATCATTAATTGTATTATTCTTCAATTCTTCAATTATTAAATTAAAAAGCGTCTATAATTAATATATATATATATATATCACAAAAACAGTTATTCAAACAAAATTTTACCGCTATTTTGGCATTTTTTTATGCAAAGAACTGAGCGGAAATAAAAGAAATTTAAATGAGATTTCATGTTAATCCATGATTTTTAACTTTTATGATAAAAAATACATTTATCATAAAAGTTAAAAGTTTTGGATTAACATGAAATCTGATTTAAATCTCATTAACATGAAATCTCATTGCATTATAGAAGTCTAAAATTATACCTTTAGAATTTAAATGAATTTTTGTGACTTTACGATAAATGAAATATTTAACGATGAAGTTAATAACTTATTTGAAATTATAATTTAATTTATTGTGTAACAGATTAAGCGGACACACACACATACACTTTCTGAAAGATTTGTTTTTAAAGGCTAAAATTACTTTTCCAGATAAGTATATTTTTATTCTATATGATACATTTGTATAATTTGTTGCCATGTGCCTAACATTATGTTTACCACTTTATTCTGTAAAATAAAATAATGGTTGAAATAATTATCATTTTAACGCTAAAGCTAATTATTATTAGCCAAAGTCTGAACGTACTTATTCTGTATATTAAATGTCCTTTTCATAAAATGTGGTAGTGACAGCTAATTTACACATGAAATTGTTTTCCACCATCATCTAAAGAATAATAAGGATAACTATAATAAATTCATAAAAAAAAAAAAAAAGAAGACATATTTAGTATATAAAATTTAATGACAATACTATTAATCTTTCTACTTTTACCAGTTAAAATGTTTTATTTTGTTTTGTAAAGTTCTAAAAATGATAAATATTATTTATTTATTAGATTTCAAATTCTTTTTTGATAAGATAGTCTTTTTAATAATAATAGCACAAGTTCCACAGGGAATAATGCTCAAATATAATGTCATAGCTACAACAGTGTATTGAAATTAATATTTATCTCTTGCTTGGAAAAAGGAATAAAATGGTGGAAGGAAGCTGATTTAGCAGAAAGAAATGGCCTAAGAATTGCAACAATGTTTTGAGAAAAATAAGTTTTATCCCTGATTTGAAAGAAGCAAAAAAAGTGTAAACTGTAATTCAAAAGAATATATATAATGCTACACCTTTGTGCAAATTAATTGAAACAAACTACTTTTTTCTTGAATTTTAAATCCATTCCTATTATTATTTTATAATCCTACTAAAATGTGTTAAAATATGGGTGGGATGAATAAATCCTTCCCCTAGCAACAATTTCCACCAAAGAGAGGGGCTCGTCGAGCGCATGCGCAGAAACTTCTGTAGATGAAAGCTCCAGCTATGATCACATCAGTTGAAAGTCCGCTGTCGTTAGAGATGTATGTGACGCCGCGAAAGCTTGAAAAGATTGTTACTCTCTCCAAACATACACCAAAGACTTATAAAGAGATTTCGAAGATAGTTGGCATTAGTATTGCAATTGTGAGCCGTATCATAAAACAAAATAAAGAAACAGGATCCATATCTCCAAAGCAGAGAGTAAAATTTAACCGAAAAAAAACAAAACAACGCCAAGAGATGACTATTTACTACTTATACAAAGTAAAAAATACCCTCAAAAGACTAGTGCTGCACTCAATAGAGATGTAAAAGAGCAGGGAATAAATATTAGCTCATCTACTGTTTGGAGGCGACTTCTTGCAGCCGGTCGGCCAGCCTATAAGTCTATGAAGAAACAGCTTCTGACCTAACCAATGAAGAAAAAGCCGTACTTGTGGGAGTTAAATATAAGAATTCGACATTCGGGAATTGGAGGAAAGTACTATTTAGCGACGAAAGCCATTTTTTTGTCTAAGGCAGCGAACTCAACACGTGCAGAGATCGCCCGGCGAAAGAATTCGGGATTGACACATAACCAATTTGATAATCACCCTAAAAAGAAGATGTTTTGGGGTTGTTTTGGTCACAATGGAGTTAGTTCTTTGTAGCCTGTTGACGGTTTGATGTGTTCTGAGAAATATATTACAATTCTGCATAAAAAAGTTGTTTCAGAATTGAAGAAACGATACCCTAATAGAACGGGGATTTTTCAGCAGGAATTTGGCCAGTGCCATACGTCCAAAATGGTGAAGAAATTCATGTCTGAGAACCAAATTGAGACACTGGAATGGACTGGGAACTCTCCTAATATCAACCCAATGGAGAATTTCTGGGCTATATGCAAGAATCGACTATTAAATATGGACTGTACAATTATGGAAAAGCGCTAAAATCACAGCGCTAATTCATATGTGGTGCAAAAACACAAATATTATAAACGATTGTAAAAAACTGGTAGGATCCATACCAAATCGTGTCCAAATGTTAATAAAGAGTCTTGGGGATCATATTATGTACTAAAAACATTTGATTTTGTATAAATTAAAATAAAATAGCATTTCTTCTTAGTTTTAACAATTTTTCGAGTTTGTTTCAATTAATTTGCACAAGGGTGTATGTATTATTGCTACTTGGTAATTTGACAGTTTTCTCTCTCGGCCCCAAATAAATTCTGCCAAATTTTGATCAAAATACTAAACTAAATTACAGGAAAAACTAAATAATTGTTAAAATGTTTATAATACATAATTAAAAAAATAATAATATTTGGATATCTCGACTGATAGGCAGGTGAAGGCGGACTAGTATATTAATATTTTATACGCTTACTATATAATACCATTTACATATATGTGGGTACATATTTTTCGTTCTCATGATGAACTCAAATACAGGTTTCATACAGTCCTAATATTTCGGGAACAATAAAATTTTATAGCAATTTTTCTCATGAAATAAGCTTATAATTTTAAATAAAATATTATTAAATAAAAATTGTGGTGGAAAAATCCTCACAAAATGACGGATCTGTAAGAACTCTAAAGTATGTTCTCAAATTATATTATTTGTCATACTTAAAAATATGTTTAAGACTTATTTGGTATGATTCATCAAGTAACATATTTTACCGACTACATTTGAATAAGTAATAAGACACTCTGTGCATGTCTGTTACACATTTTCAAATAAAAATGATGAGCCTAGTTCCACCAAATTTGCGTACTAGCACGTCTTTGCTAAATATTATCCTCTACGCAATCGATTTTTCATTTTAATTTTCAGTTATTTGATATTTTCCGACATCTGTGTAACCTGAAATCGCTATTGTTTAGGGACAATGTCATGAACATCAATTTAAAGAGTATACGTTTGTATTTTGTTACTCGCATCCACATCCCGCGACAAAAAGATAGGTACAAAGGGTTTTTCCTTTGATTTTTCATAAAATATCATTACCTAAATTCTGCTTATCATTTATTATTTTTATAAAACAACACTATTCACGGACTAATTTTTGTTTTAAGACTAATTTAGAAAAATATTAAGACTAAAGTTTTTCTAATTTAAGACTACACGCGGCGACAAAAAGGTAGGAACAAAGGGATTTTTTTATTTTTTATTTTTTTTTTTAATTTTTGAATATGATTATTTTCAATATGAATATTTTGAGTATGATTCAAATATTTAATAGATTTTTGATATGATAATATTTTCTTATGATAATAAAGGATCAGCAGAATTTAGATAATGCTATTTTTTGAAAAAAAAAAAAAAAAAAAACCTTTGTTCCTATCTTTTTGTCGCGGAGTGTAGTCTTAAATTAGAAAAATTTTAGTCTTAAACCTTTTCTAAATTAGTCTTAAAACAAAAATTAGTCCGGGAATAGTGTTATTTTATGATAATAATAAATGATAAGTACAATTTAGATAATGTTATTTAATGAAAAATCAAAGAAGGGACCCTTTGTATTTATCTTTTTGTCGCGGGGTTAAAATGTACGCCAAAAATTTTTCGAAATAAAACTTGTTAAATATATCTAACGTACACAAACATCAAACCGTCTCAATTATATATAATAAAAACAAAAACTATTTTATTTACGAGACAAAACGTAAGTTAAAAAACATTTAAAAACAAAATATACACATAAAAATAATTAAAATCTAGACGTTTCGAAACCCGTCCGGGTTTCCTCATCAGTATCAATTACAACATAATATGCAAGCATTACATGAATACCCAAGAAATTTAAAAAAGTACCGAATATTGACCAGTGCTGAGGAGCCAGAGTGTTAATATTGTATTTATAATATTATATTTATATTTATATTTATATTTATTAACATTATATTTATTGTATGGGTATTGTTTGTTTTCCATTCTAAAGGCGAAAGAAAATTTGCTACACTCAAAATTTTCATGAGTCACAAAGCATCTGGTCGCTGGAGGAAGCCTAGCTTAAAATAAAGTAATTGAGAAACTAGATGTAAACTATTATTTAATAAATATATATATATATATATATAATTTAATAATAGCTCATATATATATATATATATATATATATATATATATATATATATTGTGCCAAATTAAGTAAATAAATACAGTTTTGTAAAAATATCAGATTTATTTAATGTCATAAAATTCCTGTATAAAACATGATAGAAGTTAAATCTTTATAATGTTTCACAAATTTCCATTTTCATGTTTTATATGTTTCATATGTTTATGTCTTTGCTATTTTCTTTCATAAGAGCTCTTCGACATAAATTACATAGCTTACTATAAAGCAATTACATTTTCACCCATTTTTCTTTAAAATAGCTATTAAAATGCAGAAGTTGAATACAGAAATGTAAAACTTTTGATAATATTGCTTCCGCGTGATCGCGATGTTTGTCTTACAAAACAGCTATTCGAAATAAATTTGGGAGCATGCAATGAAAAAATGTCCTTTTTATTTGATTTCTTTAAATACAGTTTTTAAAATGCATGAGTTGAAAATAAAAATGAAAAACTTAATCAAATATTGTTTTTCATGTGATTACGAAAAATTAATGAGAAACTTTTTTTAGACTGAAAGTTTACAAGGGAAGTATATATTTTGGAATTATTTTTTTACCATTAAATACTGTACATATTTAACCGTGCACAAAGATTAAATAATGTTGCTGTTTCGAAGAAAGCTAAATAATGAATAAATTATATACTTTATCAATTGATAACAAACAATTTATTTATTCAGTAATTGGACATTTTATCACGTTAAAAAAGCAAACAAAAATAGTGTATTATTATTATTATTATTATAAACTGATAAAGAATTTCACAAGGCAAGTAATTTCTTCAAAAACTGTAGTAATGTGTGTTGAGCTATTAAGAAATATTTTTCTTAAATAGTAAGTAATCTATTTTTACTTACATATATATTCAACTGATTTTTTTTTTTTTTTTTTTTTTTTTTTTTTTTTGATTCAGAGAAAGTATCTATAAATTTAAAAAATGTATGTAATAAAAGCGTTAAAAAAAATAAAATAAAATAAATAAATAAATAAATAAAATCTAAAATTTATAGGAACTTGATAATAAAATAACAATAAAAAAAATCTTTATGCGTTGAATTTCAAGGGTGTTGCAAATAAACGCAATTAAAATTATAAGAAGTAATTAAAAAATAGATAAATAAAACTAATCTAATTTTGCAGCGTAAAGTACTGCAGATATTCTAGCAAACACACACTTTAAATAAATTAGTAACTTTGATCAACCAGGCATCCTACCAAAGCCACCCTGTAAGAAATGATCAAATCATACATCGATTTTTTATATTGTTACTTAACAATTTTATTGATAAATTAATTAAACTCGTTCAAGAATACTCGTAAATTGTAAAGCTTGTCACATGTGCTTCGGTGTTTTCTGGTTCACATTTTTGCTACCTGCGCGTTTGGCACTGGTAGGTGTTCAGATAGTCCAACATGTCAATTTCTGGACAAATTTACAGCAATTTATGCTGTAAAATTTCATGAATTTATTAGCTGTTCTCCTTAAAAATTCAAATTTATTTATAACACACCGAAAAATGAGTTGCCAATTTTTTTAACCTGCATATTGTGGTTTATTCAACTTTTTTTTTCTTTTACTTTAAAGAGCTTATTTGTTTTTAATCTAAGCCTTTGTAAAACTTAATGTTAGATGATAAGTTTTTCCACAGCAAATCAAGCCTTTGCAAAAATATGCATTTAATTTTTAGAAATTTAATCATAATTTAAATTTTGTTGTGTTTAAATAACACATACTGTCAAATAAACTATTTATATATTTAAAAAGTGTATGGAGTATAACTCTATAAAATGTAACTTATTTTTGTTTAACAACTTATATGATAAAGACTTGTAAAAACACTTTTGTCGGTCATATTTAAAGCATGCGACTTCATAAATCAATTTCATTTGCATATATAAAGGATTTCTTTTACAGCGAAAGTTGAAAACTTTCAGAAAAATGTCTTAAAGAAATTCAAATGGTGGTTAAATCATGTTTATTATCAATATCAATGTGTGAAATACATTTAAATAAATTTATTATTGCACAGCTAGAACATATGCATACAACTGTCTCTAACATTTTATCTGGAAAACAGCGTTAGGAATACTTTAGACTACACACATACTGCACTCACATTTTGCACTAGCATATTATTCCTGAATTACGTGAGAATTATTATAATTTCCGATTAATATATGTTTTTTAGAATTCCATAATGATTATTACAAATATGAAGAATGTGTGAAAAAAGTGATCACTTAACAGATGTTTCTAAAAATGATTTTATGAATTTAGAACTTACAATAAAATACAAAATTTTGAAAGAATAAATATCTACAATTATATATTTTTGAAAGCACTTTGTATGCATTTTTTTTTTTTTTTTGTTAGTTACAAATAGTTATTTACTTGAACTTTAAAGGAAAATAAGACGAGAAGATAGTATTTAGCATACTGTCATCCGTGCATAAAAGAAACGAAACGAAAAGGTTTCTGTATATGAGAAAGGAATCGGATTTACGACTGTTTTATCAGCCAAATGTCTCTCTGTCTTTATTTTCATGTATTATGTCAGTAATCATAAAAATTATCCGATTTACTTGAAAATAGATTCAAATAGTCATAAACTACATGAAATTAGTTGCATATATTTTTGTTCGAATTCACCGACAAATAAAATATATTGTTTTAATAAAGTTAATAAGAAGAAAAAAATTATTAAAAGAATTTTAACATGGCAATGCTAAATTCATCACAATAAATTTAACATACTTGATTGAGATGCTTAAAAGCACGTTTTCTGTAGAAAATTCTGTGCATAGAACTGCAAGCGTATTGCAAACTATTCAATACACTCGATAATTGATGAGTATGCATTTTTGGTATGTTATAATAATTTTGGTTAAACAAAACTACATTATTCAACAGTTAGTTTTAAAGGCAAAATCCCCCCCCCCCCATAATCCATATGGCTAAACAAAGAAATTTTAATAGTTTATTAATTATCCTATAGACTTAAAATATAGTTATAATACTTTTACAACATGTCGTGTTTGGTGTATGTATGAATAAAGCAAATGAAACACACAGGACTTTAATTTGTAAATCCACAACTTATTGGAACAGTAGGTATTTCATAAATTATTTTGCAAATAATATAATTATTTATAAATAAAATAATTTTCATTGTTCTGAAATAATGCTTGATAATTTCAACTTTTGTACCGTTTTCTATTTCTTAAATAATATAACGTTTATACATGTTATAAATTACAGTTACGGATATATATATATATACATACAAATATATAAATATGTAATTTATAAAGAGCTCTAACTGCTTTGAATTCACAAGTGATTATTTTTTTGGTACATAGATATATTATTTTTAATATTATATGTGCATTTTAGAAAAGAAAAAACAAAACAAATAACCTATTAAACGCGCCATGAAAAATTGAAAACACAATTTAGATATTATATTAGATATTATAAGAAAAAAAACACTATTTACAAATGTAAAAAAATATATATATTAACTAGCTTTTATTCTCAATTTTGTACATTCTTTATCACGTTCTTAAAGAATTAATCTTTATGACAAAGAACGACATGTTTTCTTGACACAACTCCGGAAATCTTCAAGAATTCCTTAATTAATTGTTGTTTTTAAGTAGCCCTTCAAAAGTACTAACTTTAAGAAGTTTACGAATACTTCAGAGACATTATAAAGAATTTTATCAACCACTTCTCAAAGGCACTAATTAAAACGAAAATGTTTAATAATTTTAGTTTAGGAAAATTTAAGATGAAGAAAATTTCTGAAATGCAACATCAACATTAATTTTCAGAACAAGCATTAACAACTTTGCACGCTGATTTGAGAGTTAATTTATAAACTTTAGAATGTGATTAATAAAGAAAAATTATACATATATATATATATATATATATATTCAATATTACAGAGACTCTTTTTATCAGGTATACTACCAAACACAAACACACACACATATAAATTAAAACATACACTCGTACATATAAAAAATGGTACGTACATAGTTTTCATAGTGTTACATAGTGCGTGTGTGTTTTTATTAGATAACCTGCGTATTTCGAGTAATTTTCTGATTATAAAAATGGTTTAGAATAGTTATATTAAATTATAGTATGCAGTTAGTAAAAAGAACTTCTTATATCTACATTTTGGTTGTAACTGTAAATCTAAAAGGTTTAAAAATTGATAACAAACAAAAGATTTAAGATACAATGGTACTCTAAATGTATAATTATTTCATAGTTATTGTTAGCTTAAAAGTGGATATATTTTTTAGATTTTCTTAAAATGATTATCTGAAATATTCAGGTCTTTCTAATCATAATCTCAGTTTAAATCGATATTTACAAACATTAGACCTATTTTTACACAAAATCCGATTTTTGTTTAGTATGTTGAATAACATACTATCTCCGTTTCATCGGTTTCTGTATACAAAGTGAATCATCTACTTAAATCGATATCACTTATTATTATATAATTTCATGAGTTAATGCATAAAAAATATATATAAATAGTAAATGTATAAAATAATCTTTGAAAGAAATTCCGTTGAAATCAATTAAAATCTCACTGTAGGTTCTAGCTGCATTCTGGGCATATTCTTTGACATGTTTTATTACTTCAAGGGGAAAAAAATCAAATCACTATTATATTTATTAATTATGTAAAACATTTTGTTTATATTATCAATTTCTTCAACTGTCATTTTATCATTTAGATTAACTTCTCCCGAAATAAAAGTGTATTCTCTTTTATCCTTAATCCACTGCTGTGAATAGTATAAGCATCCTCGTCAGCACTTTCCTCAATATAATTTTTTTATTGTTAATTTAATGTTATTCTTGATATTTCTAGAAAGTTTTCATATAAATTACCATTAGTCCTTATTTTTCTTTTTTACCCTTTTTTCCCCCAAAATTTATTTTGTTTTTGCAATACTATTTTTGCTTTTTAAGATTAACTTTCTATTCTTTTTCTAAACTTTTTTCAGCTTTTTTATTTATTATGCTCTAGCTTTTATTTTACATAGTCTTCTCATGTCTAAACACATGCAAAGGTTTTTTCTGACAGTTATTATATTTTTGATGGATTATGTTTTCACGGAATTGTTTTCAGTAAATAGTTTTTAAAATGCTAAAATTTATGCACTGTGTAGGAATTTTTAAAGTTACCTTTAACATTTTACTACTTAGAAGATACTTTGCGAAAATAAGCAAAAATAAAATAAAAATTATAAGAAAAAAAAAAAATCTGGAGTGACTCCACTCGACTTTCCGAACATTGAGTAACTAACAGTTTTGTAGATAAAATAAAGAAAGAGGAGTTGCTAAACAAACAAAAAAGAGAAAACCGTAACACAGTGTTTGAGTATTTTTCTCCATATATCACACGAGGTTTTATTTAACGCTACTGAACTTTGAGCCCTTAGATCATAATGATAAAAAATTTTTCGTTGTGTCCCTGTAAAAATCTATAAATGCTAGATTCACCAAAATGCTTATAGTTAGTGCAACAGTGATTTATAATATTCATACAAATTTTCAGCTCAATTGAATAAGGCGTTTAGATGTTATATCTGGTCTCATAGGCCATAAAGATAAAGGATTTTTCTTTGTGTCCCTGTAAAAAAACTGTAAGTGTTAGATTCACCAAAATCTATACAGTTGGTTCAAATGTGACCTATAACATGTGTACAAATTCTTTGCTGAGATTAATAAGGCGTTTAGACGCTATCATACTTTTAAAAATTTGGCAAAGAATTTTTCTTTGTGTCCGTGTAAAAAAAACTATAAGTGCTAGATTCTCCAAAATCTATACAGATTGAGTATCTGTGACCTATAATATGTGTATAAAGCTTTTGCTCAATTGAATAAGGCGTTTAGATGCTATCGCACTTTTAAGATTTTGGTCCCTTGGCCATAATGATAAAGAATTTTTCTTTGTGGCCCTGTAAAAAAACTATAAGTGCTAGATTCACCAAAATCTATAGGGTTCGTACTATGGTGACTTACAATATACGTACCAACTTTCAGCTTATTCGAACAAAGCGTTTAGACGCTAGCGTGTTCACTCACAGACATACACACATACATACACACATACATACACACATACATACACACATACATACACACACACATACATACATCATCGTAAAAATAGTGAAAACGGACTCGTTGGACCTCGAAACGTATAGAAACATCAAAATCTCGAATTCAGATTTTTGACATGATTACAATACTTTCCTCACTATAGTGTTCGGAAAGTAAAAAGAAAATCTGGAGTGACTCCACTCGACTTTCCGAACATTGAGTAATTAACAGTTTTGTAGATAAAGTAAAGAAAGACGAGTTGTTAAACAAACAAAAGAGAGAAAACCATAATAGAGTGTTTGAGTATTTTTCTCCATCTATTACACGATGTTTTATTTAACGCTACTGAACTTTGAGCCCATAGATCATAATGATAAAGAATTTTTCGTTGTGTCCCTGTAAAAACCTATAAATGCTCAATTCACCAAAATGCTTATAGTTAGTGCAACAGTGATTTATAATACTCATATAAATTTTCAGCTCAATTCAATAAGGCGTTTAGATGCTATCGTACTTTTAAAAATTTAGTTTCATAGGCCATAATGATAAAGAATTTTTCTTTGTGTCCCTGTAAAAAAACTGTAAGTGCTAGATTCACCAAAGTCTATACAGTTAGTTAAACTGTGATCTATAACATGTGTACAAATTTTTTGCTCAGATTAATAAGGCGTTTAGACGCTATCACACTTTTAAAAATTTGGCCCCATAGGCATAATGATAAAGAATTTTTCTTTGTGTCCCTGTAAAAAAACTATAAGTGCTAGATTCTCCAAAATCTATACAGATTGAGTATTTGTGACCTATAATATGTGTATAAATGTTTTGCTCAATTGAATAAGGCGTTTAGATGCTATTGCACTTTTAAGATTTTGCTCCCATAGGCCATAATTATAAAGAATTTTTCTTTGTGTCCCTGTAAAAAAACTATAAGTGCTAGATTCACCAAAATCTATAGGGTTCGTACTATGGTGACTTACAATATGCGTACCAACTTTCAGGTTAATTGAACAAAGCGTTTAGACGCTAGCGTGTTCACTCACAGACATACACACATACATACACACATACACACACACATACATACATCATCGTAAAAATAGTGAAAACGGACTCAGGGGACCTCAAAACGTATAGAAACATCAAAATCTCGAATTCGGATTTTTGACATGATTACAATACTTTCCTCACTATAGTGTTCGGAAAGTAAAAATTAATTAAAGAAACGTAAAGTTAGTATAAATTTATAAAGAGAGGAATTCCATTCGTTTATATCTTCAGTTCCATTTTATAAGAAAACTGAAAATGTCATAAATATGCCAATGTATTACACAATCCTCTCATAAATAAAATGAAAACTTCGCAGTGCACTTAAATAATGGCACCATGCTAAATATGGTTCAGTTATATGTATGTGTCTTGTGATTCAAACTTTAAGATCTTCACATGAGTAGTAATGATGTAAATTGAATAAACTTTAGAAATAAACTTTAGAAACATTACTTCTAAAATATATGAAAAAAAAATACATGTAAAAAAGTAATTATGTCTAACAATTTTTGAAACAATTGCTTTTAACTTACCTTATACTTGTGTTTACATAAAAATTTATATAGTTACGAAGACATAAACTCACTTCCTTTTCCCTTTAATATGTGTGGCTATTTTCTAACACAAGACATAGATAATTCAAACTTTTTTTTTTTTTAATATACTTAAATTTGTTAGAAATTTGCCACTAGTATAATGGATGTTCTTTGAAATACCCCAACTCTTTGTACATTGCGTAAATGATACGAAAACATAAAAAATAGTTTTAAATCGAACGGGAATTTGCTTCTTTTTCTAGTGTAATAGATTCCTGTACACATTAACATTTAAAAGTGTAATTATAAAAATAAGGCACTTTTTTTTTTTTTTTTTTTTTTTTTTGCTTTTCTCTAGTGCTTGAAAAAGTGTTCTACGTTAATTATTTCATGCATCTACATATTATTTAATTTCAAAATTGCTACATTTATGCTTTTATCCATCTATTCTAATTTATCGGTATAATTTTCTTTAAAGAAAGAAGGGAAAAATAATATAATATTGTAACCGTTTTATACCAAAATAATCTGTTTTACTTGCTTTGAAAAATTTTAAAACTTTAAGAATTTTATTTTTTTTTTTTTTAATTGTAATATAACCAGTCCAAGTTTAATAAGGCATTTGTTTGCAAAATTTAATGTTATATTATCTGAAACATATTACTGTACAAAGGTAATAATATATAGAAATATACTTCTTTCTACAAAAATTATATTTGAATTTTATGCTCAATATAAATTAGAAACCTTAAAATAGCAATTATACAAACTAAAATTTAAAAACCTTTATCATTGAAACCAGAATATAAGCAAAATTTTCTTCATTCAGATTATTAAAAAAGCAATTTTTAAATAATTGCATTTAACAAGAGGCATTTATCTTATACCAGAGTTTACATAAAATTTGATACGTTATATTTTTCCTTCTTATCGAAATAAAAGCAAAAAAAAAATTTAGAGCAATAAAGTTTCACTATGTTTATTATGAATTTATAATATAAAATTAAAAACAAAAGTTTTATATAAAACAAAAATTTTACTATATTTTATTTTGTTGTGAAAGTCTTTAATCTGTAAGAAAATATAAGTAGTTTTGAATTTCTGGAGATATTTAAAAAAATGTAATACTTTTTCTAGGTACACAAAATCTAGGAACAGTTAAAACGTGAATAACATTTTTCTTTTTTATAAGACCAAATATATATATATATATATATATATATATCATTGCATTCATCGCATTTTCATTAAAATTTATAAAGGTTTCATATTGAACAATAATATTCCTTTGACTACTTTCCGTAAAAATTTACAAGACATGGAATTAAAATTTCAAGTTTAATTGTAGCAGAAAACATATAAACATCAAATAAAAAGACCATTTAGAAGATTTATCAATTTGGCATTGGCAACACATTTTTAGGTGCGAAGGGAATTGTGAAGAAACAAATCGTTTTAAAACTTCAATGATAGAAATTAAACTGTTTACTTATAAAATCTTACTATAAAATTTATATATTTGCTAAACAAAATCATTTTTTTTTTTTTAATTTTATACATAAGAATAATACAGGGTGGTCCGAAAAACATGATAGAAAGTATTTTAAGTTTCTGATTTCAAATCTATTGATGCAAATATAATTCATACATATTATAATATCACATATAGTGACATTTCAGTTGAATGCTTAATTACCGGAAATAAAGAATAAGCAATATAGAATCACAAACCTTTTAAGATCGATTATCTATCGTAAGACAATTTTATGAGAATAAAATCGACGGGCTTGTCGTTCAGAGTTCAAAAAGAAAAGGACGCTTAGTGAAGAGATAATCGCGCAGTAAGTTATAGCACTCTAAAGTCGCAGTGATTTTTAAGCCATCAGATGACTGATGTAATGGTCCTAATCTCCCAGTGATTTTCATTGTTTACAGGTTGATGGGCAGATATGAATCTACAGGGAGTGTTTAGGATGCAAAAAGAAAGGCGTAGGGACGAAAATAAGCAGTTGTTACTGACGACATCAGGGAGCCTGCACGCGCATACTTTGAGGATCAGCCAACCACTTCCACTCGACAGGCGGCTCAAAAATTAAGCATATCCAAAACATCATTACAAAGGCTAATGAAAGCACTAGAATTGTGTCTATACAAGATCCAAATGTGACAGCCGCTAAAGGGGGGATACTGTGCAGCGGAGAGATTTCGCAAACCACATAATCGAGGAACTTAAAATTGGTTCCATCAGTGAATACAAGATCGGGTTCAGTGATGAGACCCATTTTCAGTTGAATGGTTTCGTGAACAAACAAAACTGGCGCCACTGAGGTAGGGAAAATCCTCATCTCAGCGCCATCTCTTCATTGCATCCACAAAGGGTCATGGTGTGGTGTGCCATATCGTCGAAGCAGATAATTGGTCCGATATTTATTGATTATGTGGTCACAGGAGTGAAGTATCGAGAGTTGCTAGAGCGTCAGTTTGGCCCTGAGGCAGGCCATCTCAACAGGACACGCCGGTACTGGTTCAAGCCAGATGGGGCTCGTCCCCAAAAAACTTCTGACGTCTTCACGTGGCTTGAAACGACGTTTGGTGAGCGTTTGATTGCATTGGATGCAGAGAAATTCACGGGGCACGGGATAGATTGGACCACGTACAGTCCGGACCCAAATCCGTGCGACTTATTCTTATGGGGTTACATCAAGGTTAGAATCTATAGGAATAGCCCTGATTCACTGGAGAACCTAAAATTGGCTAGCAGAAATGAGATTGATGCACTTGATTACGACACACTCCAGCGCATTATGACAGAGTTTCGGAACCGGCTTTATAACACTACAGTCGGGGACGGTAGACATTTTAAGCATCTTGTATATCAAATGTCATTCATATCTTTATTCAATAAGATATGTTTCATGTTCTTGCATGTTTTCTCTTTTCCACAATGATCGCTTACTTTCGATCATGTTTTTCGGACCACCCTGTAATAATAATATTGTTATTATATATATATACATATATATATATATATATATATATATGTATGTATGTATATATATATACGTTTAATCAGCGAAAATTTTACTTTTATGATATTGACTTATTAATGGGTCAGTTTTCTATTACAATGCACTTTTGAAATACATAGGATAATTTTATGTTTTCTAATAGGAAAATATTTCCAAAAACGTAACATACATTTGATTTAAAAATATTTTTATATATTAAGCGATTACAAAATGAAGCATTTGGATATAGGAGATATTCAAATATATGATATTTGATTTCTTTTTTAAGAGTTGAGTTTTTTTTTATGTCTTTTTTTTTAAGTTTAAAACTTGCGGGACAGATTACTTTCTGGTGGCTTTCCAACTTGTAATCACTGCATTATTAGTATTCGTTCATTTTATTAATACGTTTTGTTAATCTACTTTCTTTCATCCAAAATGATCACACACACACGTTTGTATATAAGTGTATATACATACGTGTGTGTAGAGTATTGGGAAGAAGACGGGTGTAATTAACAATCTTTTAAAAACGTAATATAAATAATCAGCTAACCATTTTAAATAATAATAATGATAGGACATACCTTTATTTTAAATGGTACCCAGGGAATATAAACGGAGTGGATCGCACTGGGTATGTCATAACCAGTGTCTTCATTTTAGCTCTGTTCTTTCTCAGCCGTTATTCAAAAACGCATTAATCGTCGTATAGTTGCCTCAAAGAAAATAACTTTGAAAGGAGAACTGGTGAAAGAATTCTAAAAGAATATCGATTAAAATCGGCCAGTGCCTGAGAAGTTATGTTTACAAAACTATTAGGCACATTAAAACAGGGCAAACAACAACATCTAGAACGCCAAATTGATAATAAGAAAGCAAACAGCTGCTTCGGTAGCACTAAGCGTACCGTCTTCCGTGCATGACTAAAGGCGGTACGTTAAATCATAGCTTCGTTAACTAAATTCCTGTCGCGTAGCTCGGAAACATAGCAACAGCTGAAGCGGTAGACAGCACCACCTGGTACAGATTTCACGATTTTTTTATTTAACAGCCACCAATAACTTTAAGAAGGGATATATGTTTTATATAATCAAGGTTTCTTCGATTCAATTTGCCTTTTATATATGTCATATCCCTCTTTAAAAAAATTCTGGTGGCTGTTGAATAAAAAAGTCGTGCAATCTGCACCAGGTGGTGCTGTCTACCGTTTCAACTGTTACCAAGTTTACGAGCAACGTGACAGGCATCTAGTTTAGGAGGCTATGGTTAAATGCTACCGAAACAGATGCCTGCTTTACTGTTATTTAAATTTGGCGATCTAGACGCTGTTATTTGCCTTGGTTTTATAATCCCACGCCAAATCCCTCATTAATTTTAAGCGCGTTGTTGTGGTATTAATTCAAATCACGCTCCTCTGTATTGACTTCCACAGCTTATTCAAAATTTATTACGAATACGGACTGGGATCCCTCAGAAAGACACCGACATAAAGCATATCATACAGGACTAGAAACGTGCGTAGACAGGGTTCCTTAATCCACGCGCGAAGTTCTATCAATATCCAAAAGATGTCAGCTTTTATTAAAACTTTTATAATTTATTTATTTATTTTTTTTTTTCACTAGATATCTCTGATAATTTTTCAGAATGAAATTTGGATATCTCTATTTTCCATTTTTTAACAAGCTTATAAAACTAATACTCATTAAGATATAACAAAATCTTAAAATATTTTAAATAAAATATTCTGTGCTGCTTTTTTATTTTAAAGAGAGGCACAGCGCGATTTATTTTTGCTCCTCCCGCGTAAACGTACCTTTAAGTAAAAGTATATTTTACATAATTTTTATTGAATCTCCTGAAAATTCATATTTTATTTTTTGGCAAAAAATTTTATTTCACTTGAAACTGAAAGTGTTTGAAGTTTTTTTCCTTAGGAGACAAGACACAGTCTAGACTTATTTGGTTTGAAAATGTTTCGTTTTATAAAAATATCTCAAGTTATGCGTTAAAATATGCAATTCAATAACTAAATGAAAACATACCAAAAGAAATAATGAATTCTACGCACGAATCAGAAAGCTTATTTTTATAAATTAAATTAAAAGTTGCCTAGTAATGGTACAGTGTTTCCATTGGAATGCTTATTTTACATAGAAATTCATATTTTATTTCATAACATAAAATTTTTTATTACGATCTATAGAAGATGCTTTAAAAATTAACTAAGTAAAAAATGTGAGATTTTCGCTTTTTTTAACAGACACAATCTAAACATATTTCTCTATTAACATTCTTTGAATAAGGTAAATATCTCAAATTATGTGTTAAAATATACAGGGTGGCCATAAAATAAATTTCCTTTCTTGAAAGCACCTACAGCCGTACTTGCAAACATTATAATTATATAGCTGCCACCATTCTAATTCATATTTCGCAAAATTTTTAGTAACTACCTCTTTTTCTATTTTTAGAGTAATTTTCTTCAAATCTAATTTCGATTAAATACGAAGAAAAATACACTAAAAAAAGACTGGTGTAAAAAATAAAATAAAAAATAAAAATAAATAAAATAAATAAATAAATAAAAAGCGGGTACTAATAATTTTATGGAACATTAATTAGAATGTTGCCAGGTAAATAATATTTTGCATTGTTATTAATACCCGCTTTTTTTTCACACCAGTATTTTTAGGGAGTATTTTTCTTCTTCTTTAATCGTTATTACATGTGTTGAATTTTTTTTAAACTAGTGATGTGGATAAAACGAGTGTATTTACTAATTAGAATGTTGCCATGTATATCTAAAGCTAAAACTAAATTCCATATGCAGACTGTGGAAGACATTGTGAAGTGATATTCGCAAAGATAAAAAATATTATTAAAGAAAGTCGCGAATAGGGGAAATTTTGGTGCTTCTGTCACGTTTGCACTGTGATATTTGCTTATTCTACATCGATTGTGCAAATTTGCACAGATTGCATGTTGTTCTCTGGTCCGAAATGTTGGTTAATAAAGAAACACTTTTCTTAAGTTTAAAGTATATATCTGTCATTTCACCCTATACATTTCTATCCAAAATTAATAAATCTTTAATATACATTTTCAGTGCATTCACTGTACTTTTCAACAGCTCAAAAATTACTTATGCACTAGGAAAGTTGCATAATCTATATTGCTTGAGAAAATTTCACATTGCTTACTTGAAGTGCCAATATCTCCCCTATCAGCAAATTTTGGTAATATATATATATATATATATTATATATATAATTTGGTTATATGCAGGGTGTTCAAAAAGTCCCATCCCCCTCCAAATTCTAAAATAAGTCGGAATTGTGAAAGATAGCGAAACACGTGCTCAATGAATTCGAGAGGGACCTCTTTTGGTGAAAAAAGTCTGGGCCCGGAGGGGGGCTAGGTGGGCCGCCAGGGAGGACAACTTTAAAAATTTCTAATTGGAAGGTATGTCTCGTGACACATCCATGGACACGTCTCTTCAAAACAATGAATTTGATATAAATAGTTTTGCCCTACGATGATTATTAAGGGAGATACATGAGTTTTTATACTTTTGATATGTGAATTTTATACTTATGTATCACCTTTAATGATCGTTGCAGGGCAAAACTGTTTATATCAAATTCATTTTCTTAAAGAGACGTTTCTAGAGATTTATCACAAGACATACTTAGCCCATAAATGTTTGGGCCCGGCAAGGGGGTAGTAAATAGTACTGCCGCGAGAGAGGGCAACTTTAAAATTTCAAACATAAAAGTATGTCTTGTGATGTATCCATGGAAGGGGGGTGGGACATTTGGAACACACCGTATAATTTGATTTTGTTCTGTTTATTAGTTTTAGTGGCAGTTTTCTCCAAACAGAATAAGTTTATTTTTGGAAAGTCGTATACTCTACTAATTAAATGAAAGCTAACCAAAATAAAAATAAATAAATAAAAAGTAAAACATAAAAAAATAAAGAACACATCATTTTCTAAACAGAACAAATTTTTGCTAAAATATCGGTAAATTATTGTTTACTATCATTTATTAAAATTAATTAAATAATAGTACACACTTTACTTTAAAAAAACGTGTAATTACTTTTTTATACAGCAAAGTCGTAAAGAAGGGAAGTATTTTAGTAATCATATCCCTTCCATTTTTTACACAATAAAAAGAAAAAGAATTGCTGTTATATTACTTAATAAATGGTGTGTAAAATCATTAAATAATCTGTAATTTTATTATAATATAAATATAGATGTATATTGCATTAAAAAAAATGTTCAGAAGCAAAGAAATGTACAGGAACTTGAACCGATTAGTTAATTTTATATTTCCTGTTTGTATTTAAACTTTTTTTTTTTTTTTTTAAAGTATATTTTATTTGTGTTTATAAGAATTGCGAAATTGTTGTTATATCTTCTTCAAATATTTATAAATATATTTTTCGCTTTTTATTATAAAATATTTCTGAACTTATTTTATATTTTTTAGAAGAAAATAAAAGTTTAAAACCACTACCATCTTTTAATGCCTAAAATCAATTTACAAAACGAACAAATTTAATATTTTTGCGGGAAACAATTTAATATATATATATATATATATATATATATATATTTTTTTTTTTTTTTTCAAAAAGATTTTTACTTATATTTTGATAATCATAACAATAAAAATGTTTTCGCGTAATTTCATATAAAAAGTTTCTATAATTTTTTTTTCTTTCAAACATTGGTTTTCTACACTAACGCTCCTAAGGCTACTTTTTCTTTTATTAATCCACTTATTCATTACATTAACAAAATTTTCTTTTCAATGATTTTTCCGTTTTTAACAAATGAAAACTTTTCAATAAAACAATAAACATGATTTTATATGGGATATGTACTGCTGCTAGTACTATTTTTTTTTCTTAATATAATAACATTGCTTTTGTAGCAAAAAGAAAGTTGATTTTAAATATATTAATTATTAGCTTACATATAGTTAATTGTGTACGTAAATTTCATGACATACTCATGCTTAAAAAAAATAAAAATTACTGCCTCCTAAATAAAATATCTATGCTAAAAAATTAAATATTAAATCGAATAATTATTTTATGTTTCAGTTTTATTTCCACTGAACATCAGATTCTATCAGCAATGCAATTTCAAATGTCAAAAAATTACAATAATGCATGCATGCATGCATGAATATATATATATATATATAATAATTACACTCACAAATATACATAATACATTTTTATTCTCAAAGAATTTAATAATTCTTTATTTGCTTAAAAATCCGTTTAGGAAACAAAAGTAATTATAGGTTGTGCAAAAGTAAATTTTATTACATGCCTTTTAAAATTCATTATTGTATGTGTAAGAGCTTCTGTGCCCGGACCATTTTAAAAAGAGATACAGAGAAACATTTTTAAAAGAAAATTGTTTTGAAAATTTATCGTCTAAATCATCATGTGAACTTGAGTAACGGGGTTAGGGGCAGACACTATTTTGGATACCACTTTTTGTTTAAATAGAAATATTTAGTAAACTTTCGCAGTATTTTTCATCATTTGAATAACATGAAGATCGCTTTATATAGATAGTCGTATTCAAAAAAGTGACTTCGACGAACCTTGATAAATGAAACAGATTTAAAAAAAAGAGCAAAATGCAGCAAATGCCACCATCAGCATGTGTAAAGGACACTCGAATGAAATCTAAAGCATTGCATTCTATGAGAGGTATTTCCATGAACTATATTTTGATAAATTTATTTTGCAAAAATTATATTGAAATTGAAATTCATTATTCATATGCACAAAAAAATATATTTTGCATTGAATATAGTCCTATTAGCATAAAGATTTACAGGAAAAAAACAAAAGTATTTACGTACACTAAGGTCTAAATCCTGAATTGCTGGAATTGTATTTTTGATTTTATTAAGTTTTTTTTTAACACTTTCTAATAATTTGTAAGGGTGATTATGATTTGAATTAGCAGATCTGGCTGTCTCTTTGATTATCGGACAGCCTCTCTGCCTCTCCGTGCTCTAACGCTCTTACATATTTATGGAATTTCTTCATAGTGATATAGGGTAAGTCTAGGATAAATGGCCATATTTTTCTAATATTCGAATAAAAATTCTTAGAATGCAAATAAAAGAAACATTTTTGCATATGAATAATTCTTATACATACACATGCTTATTATATTTTTGGGTTGTTATTGTTATGGAGATTAAGACCCTCAGTGGGAGTCATGATATTTTTGGTAAAAAATAATTAAATATTGAGAACAAAAAAGTGGAAAACATAGTTCGAAATTAAAAGGGCAGAAGGCCTTCTCTCTTTCAAGTCGAGTAGAGATGACCATCCAATTAAAGACAGAAGAAAAGGAGATAAAATAGTAAAAAGTAACACATTTTGTATAGTTACTCATGATGGAAATTTGTAAAGATGCAATTATATCGTAAAAACGAGCGAATAAAATTCTAATAAATATACTTTAAAGTATAATTACAATTCCTCACTTTTCATAACACATTTTTTTACAAGATACTGATAGTTTTAAATAAAATAACTGGGGAATATATCCATTAAAAACACAGTGATATATTCATCACGACAGTTTCATTGACATATTCAACATATAAATTACTAGAAGGGGCCAGAGCGGTCCTATATTTTTTTTATTTCTTCTATTATTTTATAACCCTTATTGCTATATAAGAAATTCGTGAATTGTTTATTGCTGTGATACTATTAAAAAATACTTTTTCATAAATGTGGTGAAAAAATAATAAAACGCAGTATAAGATCAGTTTAAGATAACAATATAAGATCACTGCGAACTTTGTTACTACAGTCATAACAAATAGAAATATTGTTTTATTATTTACCGTTTAAATTAATTCTTAACACAAATATTTTATTACAGGTCTTTTATGTCTAACATGCATTAATTACACTGAATGAGAAAGTAGATATCAGCTGCGAAAAAAAGTTAAACAAGGTTTTATTTATGGAAAACAAACAATAAAGTGAGATTACCAGCACTCTCTTTAACTTAATGAACTAAATACATATATTCAGCTATACTATCTATTTCAAGTAGTAATCTATACAACATGCAGTCACCTTAGATGTCTAATCTAACCAAACCAGTGTCAATTAAATGAACGCTATCTGGAGAACTCTATTACTGTAAAACAGTAGTTATACATATTGTACTGTGAAGCGATTGATTAATTCTACAATCAGTTTCTAGAAAGGATTACAAATTAGTTGCTCAAGATTATCTCTCTTGTATTGCCCTCCGAAATGACAACTGATCTTACATTTAATGTTTGTCCTAATATAGTATATTAAGTTATACATATATATATAATAATAATTCAACGATTAAAAACCACATATTACTATGCAGAAAAAGATATTTAATCGAATTGTTTTGATTTTACCTAACATCGACTCGTACCTTAAAAACAGTAAAATTTTTGTCATAAGAAGAATCTGTATATATATATGTATATAAAGTAATGTCTCTCTGTGTGTGTATCTTCCGACAGCCTATAACAAAAACAGTAACTCTGATAGTTACGTAATTCAACACTAAGGTTTCAATAAGGTTAACATAATCTACTTTTACTTATATATTTTATGACTATTTAATCGGTTAGTGAGTTCCAAACTGTATATTGATATTATATATATATATATATATATATATATATATATATATATATATATATATGTATACTATAACAGTTTAAAACAAGTATCTACAGTGGTTAGGATTCATAATTTGAAATATCAAATTATTATTAATATATTAAAAAAAAAAAAAAAAAAATCCTTTTATCGTAAACGAATAAAAATTTAAAATTACTATGCAGTATGCTTGAAAAGAGTAGTAAATTTCAGTTTATGGTTATACTTATAAAAATTAAATTGCTATATGAAGTAAAATTCTTTCAAAAACACTTGTTTTGAAATAAGTTGTGCATTCACTTGAAATGCACATGACAGCTCGAAGTTGGCAATTCAGGGATATTTCTAACCAATTTAAAGCTTGAAAATGGAGCATGATATATAAAATATATTTCTAGCTGGAAAATCCCTTTATATAAAAAGTTAAAGGCTAGAAGATGCACACGCATAACTAAATTTGCTGTCGCTTAAAGTTACTTAAATCTAGTTTTGAAAACGTAGAATAAATAAACCTATATACCAAAATGTTGAAAAATGAGTAATTATTCAAAAATCAGATTTGTAAATATTTTATTCATGCATGATGTGTAAACATGATGCAAACTTGATTATTCCCAGTTTTATGAAATCAAATACTATTGTGGGCACCACAAGACGTTCTTCTGTATATTATTATACAAATTCACGCAGTACAAATTATTTATTATGTTATTGTTCATTGATATTGATTTCCATGATGAAGGAAGACGATTTTGATCACAGAGAAGTATAACATTAAATGCTGAAAGAAATTCCTTTCTCTCTTTCTTTCTTCTTTTTTTTTTTTTTTTTTTTTTTGAAAAAATGATTAAAAAGCGATAACTTTAAGTAGCAGGCTTTGGTTGCTTCGCTGGACGCTATGTTTAAAAAAATAATAAAAAAAAAATAGCCTTGAAGCTTTTTAACGGTTTTTTGAAGTAAAATGGGCTACTTTAATGCGAAAACAAGATAGAAATGGAAGAAAATTAATATTTTATAACATGACTAAGCCTCTTTGAATAAAGTTACATAAAAATAACTACAATTATTTAGAAATTCGTAACAATATATACATATATTAAAACGCACACACACACACATACATATATTTCTAAGTAATACAATTTCTTTTTCTACCACTGTATTATCTGATTTATGTTTCAATTACCAGCTTAATAAAAGATGGGCAAGTGTAAATTTGTACGGATTATCTTGACTTGCATTAAAACAACATGCTTGAAATATCAGGTGTGATCCAAGTTTTGGATTTCATTATCCAAGCTGAAAGTTAGCATAATCTTTTTTTTTTTTTTTTTTTTTGTGCTCTTTGGTAAACTACTTATATTATTATTATTATTATTATTATTACTATTGTTATTATTATTATTATTATTATACATTTAGTTTTTTCCTAGTTCAGTAAATGCGCATGCTAGTTTAGAAGTTTAAGATTTAAAGATGAATCAAATATGATTTTTTTCATAGGGCACAAATGATTCGGGAAACTGAGCGTGGTAGGTGGTGATGCTACGGGACTACCTACACTGCATTAAGTTAATTTCTTTCCATACTCCAGCTGGTCAAACAGGTAGTAACCAAAAGGTTTACCCTTATAAAAATGCGCGTAATAGCCTTGTAATAATTCGATACAATAACGCATTGCGCATTATTATAAAATTTCTCATGCGTAAAATCGTCTAACCAGCCAAAATCACTGGAAGACACGAAGCCTACTCTGGGTATAGTAGCAAAAATATAAAATAAAATAAAATAAAAACCCAAGTGTATGATTGGCGCAAAATATTCCAACTGTTAGGTAAGAACTGACGGACTTCTCAGAGAGAAAAGCCGTTGCAACGGTACTTTGGAAAATTAACGAACTTTTGCACATCGAAATTCTCAGTGATCAATTTATAGAGTTAATACTGTCTACTACCGCAAACTATTAACAGAGGTGCCGCTCACCGCAAACTATTGGATGAGACTAAGCTTGCATTTTGACGGAATATCCGGTCAGATTTTTGATCAGAAATACAATTCTGTTTCACAACAAGGCTCGTCCGCGCACAACACATAGCCAAACAGAGCGTTTTAGGAAATTCATTAGATATTACTGGAGCATCCATTCTACAGTACCGACCTGTATCCATGTGGGGCTGTTGCAAGCATTTAAAGAAGAACGAGGAGACGAGCGATTTGACGAGGTTGTTGCTGTTGAGGCTTTCGTGTGCGATTGGCTGGAAAATCGCTTCTCCTTATTTATGAACACGAAAAAAAACATTTTAATCCGTTGAACAAAATCTGTTAAAAAAAAAAAAAAAAAAAAAAAAAAAAAAAAAAACAATCAGCAGATTATGTCAAAATATGATGTGTAACTTCTGTTTGTATCTTGTACGAATGAATTAAAACAGAAATTAAGGTTCATCTTTTTTTTTTTTTTTAACCTCGTATATTCACTATATAAAAACAATTAATATATACCTGAACTGTTAAGTGAAAAAAAAGGCCTACTTAAAGCAAAAATAATCATATGAAGAAGACAAAAATTAGTTAGCTATAGAATAATAATAAAAAAAAATGTATGATAGGTGGTATATCTAAAGTATAAAGGGAATTAAAAAATAAAAACCTCTAATATTGAAATGTGAGTATAGTTTTTAGTTAATTTTCCTTCGATAACAGGGTTTCAGTAGCGACTTTAAAGTCCCAAGCAACAGTTTGTTCTTACATTGCATAATTTGTCGTTAAGCAATACATAACATACTATTTTCTTAATTTTCAGATTATGCTATTACAAGTTAACTTTAGCTGAACATTTTTTTTTTATTTAACCCGAATATGTCTTAATTTCTGAAAGTTTCTAAAGATATATTATAGGTAAACGTTTACATCAAAATTATCTCATTCTTTTCAAAACCTTCCATCTGTTTTGGAAAACGTGCCAAAACTACTATTATGGCTATGCAATGAACGTTTCAATCGACGAATATTTTAAAACCATCTGTTACAAAAGTCTCCTAAAGGGGCAGTTGCCAAAATCTTTTGCTAGAAAATCATTTTTAGTATCATTTATCTTTATTAATAAGTCGTTAGTTAAAAAATTACTCATGTATATAATATTATAAATCTCTTTCAGGAAAATTGGAACAAGAAATACGCATTACAGAATAAACTTTTGAACAATCATTTTAGTTTATCGATTAAATAATTTTTGCTTAACAAAATTTTTCATTTGTGGCACATTTAGCATTCTTATAAAATTTCATAAGAAATTTATATCAAAAGTTGTCGTTTAACGATATCAGTTTTACCTCCTTATATGTCTATCTCTTTATATTTTTCTCAGTTGACAATGTGTAAGAGATTAAAAAGTTCGATGAACAGTGATTGCCAACTTGCGCAATGAACATAATGTAATAAAGTTGAGTCATTCAGTAAACAATTAAACCAATACAATCACAAAATACGTTTAACATTTAGTTTTATTCTTTACTAAAATGTTTACTAGATTAAACAGACTTAATTAATTACCAAAATTAAAATCTAATTATTCAGTTGTCTTTACGCTACTGCACTCAAGTTATGTTTTAACGTAATTAAACAGCAAAAGAGAAATCGTATAGCAATATTATATATATATATATATATATATATTACATTCATCCTTAACCCGCCAGTACACAGGCTGGGTCTGTGAAACCCATTTTATTTAGTAGAATGCAAAGTAAGAGAAACATTTTATATAATCTGTGAAATATATATATATATATATATATATAATAAACGTAAAATTTTATACTTCGTATTTTTATTGTGTGATTTTTTTTTTTTTTTTGTTATATATAACCATTCAAATATTGAAAAAAAAAATCAATGCGTCTTTTCCTCACCCGTACACTGGGGGGTTACTTTAATAAATTTAAGTATTTTTTAAGTGTATTAAAAAATTACACTTCAAAGAATCCAGATAAAATACCCTAACAAAATAAATAAGATCCTAAACCTATTTTCTATCTCCCTATTTTATCAAAAAATTAACAATTAAGGAGCATAAAAAATAAAATAAAAGTAAAAGTAAAACATTTTTAAAAATTGAAAAAACAACGAATTGCGTTACCTTTAATATACGACCTCTTAAAAGTCAATTTTACTTGCTTTCTTGCGTCATAAGCATAATATGTCTCCCATTACCCTTTTATGAGATTACTTTTATTAAAATATCCTGCCCCTTTTTTATAAAATCTGCAATATGTATGAATTATGCGTTTAGAAACGACAAAAATGAGGATTAAATAATTTTCTAAGAAAAGTATGAGCTTCGCAAGACTTGTTATAAATTAATATAAGGAAAAATAAAATGCGAGTTATGAAGAACTAGAGGAAAGGATTTTATAAAAGTGCTTTTTTAAGTAATAAGTATTACAAGGTGGATAAAATTAGTTTAAAGGGGGAAAATGCTGTATAAAATGAATTTTAAGGGAAAAGATAACAAAATGTATAAGGTCATTGTGCCTAAATGCGACGTGATTTTTGGTAAGTTTATCGCATTTAGGAAACTTATGACATTTTAGTAAACAAATAATTATGAAAAGAAAGAAAAAATGGTTGAATATTATACTCATAAGTTCTAAACTAGTGTTTTGAGTAACTTTTTTTCAAGAAATTAAAAAAATATCAGTAATTTATGAAAATATATACCAGCGTCGCATTTAGGAAATTTTTGTCGCATTTAAGGTACTATATCCTAAATGCGATGTTCAAATTCCCTAAATGCGATAATGCATTTAATGCATGGGAGTTACTTTAATGTTATTAACACTTTCCAAAGAAGGTTGAAAACTGTTATTAACACATTCCAACAAGGTTGAAAAGTGTTTATGACTTCGGTTTGTCTGTCTGTCTGTCCGTCTGTCTGTCTGTCCGTCTGTCCGTCCGTCTGTCCGTCCATCTGTCTGTCCGCGCTCTAACTACCGTAAATATTTATGGAATTTTTTGAAACTGATATATGTTATTCAAGATTACTATTGGACGTTCCCTATTGAAAATGGAGTTCATACCTCTACTAGTTTGTGTACAGGGACACCCGAAAATATTTCAAAGCATTGTGTTCTATGAGAGGTATTTTTACAAACCATATTTTCTTACCTTTACTGTAGACATATCTTAATGAAATTGCAATATGTTGTTAAAGTTTACTATACGATGTTTTCTGTATAAAATGGAGGAAATATCACCATCGGTTTATGTACATGGACACTCAAAAGTATTCCAAAGCATCGCGTTCTATGAAAGATATTTCTATAAATCAAATTTTAATAACTTTACTTTCCACGAAGTTTTTGGAAATTTAAATATGGTATTTATATGCACAAAAGAATGCTTTGCACAGAATATAGCATGATTAGCATTAGATTTACAGGGTGGCACAAAAATATCCAGTTACATTAACAGCTATTAAAAAAAATGGCTAGAATTGTACTTTCGTTTACGTTAAGCGTTTTTAACACATTCTAACATTTTTTAAGGGTGAATGTGATACCTCTTCTGGTTTGTGTACAGGGACACCCGAAAGTATTTCAAAGCATTGTGTTCTATGAGAGGTATTTCTATAAACCATATTTTCATACCTTTATTGTAGACATATTTCAATGAAGTTGAAATATGTTATTCAAGATCACTATCGGGCGTTCCCTATTGAAAATGGAGTTTATACCTCTACTGGTTTGTGCACAAGACACCCAAAGGCATTCGAAAGCATTGTGTTCTATGAGAGGTATTTCTATAAACCATATTTTCATACCTTTACTGTAGACATATCTTAATGAAATTGAAATATGTTATTCAAATTCCCTATTGGATGTTTCCTGTATAAAATGGAGGAAATACCACCACCGATTTATATAGAGGGACACTCAAAAGTATTCCAAAGCATTGCGTTCTATTAGAGAAATTTCTATAAATCAAATTTTAATAACTTTACTTTCCACGAAGTTTTTGGAAATTTAAATATGGTATATGTATGCACAAAAGAATGCTTTGCACAGAATATAGCATGATTAGCATTAGATTTACAGGGTGGCACAAAAATATCCAGTTACATTAAGAGCTATTTAAAAAAATGGCTAGAATTGTACTTTCGTTTACGTTAAGCGTTTTTAACACATTCTAACATTTTTTAAGGGTGAATATGATTGTTGTTTTGTGTATCTGCCAGTCCGCCTGTTTGTCTGCCTGTCTGTCTGTCCGAGCTCTAAATCTCATAAACATTTATGGAATTTCTTTAAAGTGATATATGTTATTCAAGTTCACTATCGGATGTTCCCTATTTAAAATTGAGTTTATACCTATACTGGTTTGTATACACGGACACCCGGAAGCATTTCAAAGCATTGTGTTCTATAAGAGGTATTTCTATTGGTTTTACTGTAGACATATCTCAATTAAATTGAAATATGTTATTCAAGTTCACTACTGGATGTTTCCTGTATAAAATGGCGGAAATACCACCACCGATTTATGTACAGGGACAGTTAAAAGTATTCCAAAGCATTGCGTTCTATGAGAGATATTTCTATAAATCAAATTTTAATAACTTTACTTTCCACGAAGTTTTAGGAAATTGAAATATGTTATTTATATGCTGAAAAAAATGCTTTGCATAGAATACAGCATGATTAGCATTAGGTTTACAGGGTGACACAAAAATATCCATTTATATTAAGAACTACTGATAAAACAATTCTAGAATTGCACTTTCGTTTACATTAAGCGTTTTTAACACTTTCTAACATTTTTAAGTGTGAATATGATTTCAGTTTGTGTATCTGTCCATCTGTCTGTCCGTCTGTCTGCCCGCGCTCTAACTCCTGTAAATATTTATGGAATTTCTCGAAACTGATATATTTTATTGATGTTCACTATCGGATGTTCCATATTGAAAATGGAGTGAATATCTCTTTTGGTTTGTGTACAGGGACACCCAAAAGCATTCGAAAGCATTGTGTTTTATGAGTGTTATTTTTATAAATATTATCCCTATAGAATGTTCCCCATTCAAAACGACATTAATAGGTCCTGTACAACTAGTTTGTTAACAACAACAACAACAACAAAAATGCCAATGCATTACGTTTTAGGACAGAATTTTTGAAAGTTAAGTCTTTCTACTGCAAAAATCATAAAAATATGGAAATGTATTGTTAATATTCTAAAATAATGTTTTGTATAGAATATGGTATGATTAACTTTCTGATTTAAAGGGCTACACTAAAATTTTCAGGGAGATCAAAAGCTGTAATTATAATTTAATATATATATATTTACGACTTGTGCAAAGTAAAATCATTAAAATTTGGTGCTTAGAAATACCTTTCATAGAACGCAATGCTTTTAAATACTTTCGGATGTCCCTGTATACAAACCAGTGATGGTATTTACTTCAATTTACATGGGGAATATCCGGCAGTGGACTTAAATGATATATTTCAATTTCATTAAAATTTGTTTAAAGTAAACGTATCAAAATACGGTTTATAGAAATATCTATCATGGAACACAGTGCTTTAGAAAATTTTGGGTGTCCCTGTAGACAAATCAGAAGAGGAATTCCCTCCATTTTCAATAGGGAACATCCGATAGTGAACTTGAATACGATATATCAGCTTCAAGAAATTCCATGAAAATTTACAGGAGTTCGACTGCGGACAGACAGACAAACCGAAGTCATTGACACTTTTCAACCTTGCTGGAAAGTGTTAAAAAAAGAACGAAAAATCATGCAGTACGCACTGGTTATTAATACTCTCCAATTGTACGTGCTTGTTGTATCGTATAACTTTCAATATTCTTTGCCTGCATTATCAAACAAAGGAGAGAAGCATAGAAAAATATACAGATTGACTAATTCAATTTAAAACCGCTCTCAGACATCGTTGAAGAACGTTAAAAAGACTTAATGCAAAAGAAAATCCAGACGTCAGATTATAATTGATCCCTCAATGTATTTGAATATTTTAGTGTAGTCCTGTAAATCTGAAAGTTGATCATATCATATTCTATACAAAACATTATTTTAGAATATTAAAACATATTTCAATTTATTTATAATTTTTACAGTAGAAAGTTATTTAGATGTGATTTATAAAAATGTCTGTCCTAAAACGCAAAGCATTGGAAGTTCCCTGTACACAAACACGTTGTGTAGGACATATTAATGGCATTTTAAATAGGAAACATTCCATAGTGAACTTTAATAACATATATCAATTTTTCAAAATTCTGAAAATATTTAAGAACTCTTGGGACGAGAGCCAGATAGAAAGACAGACAATCGGACAGAAAGATAACCAAATTAAAATCATATTCTCGCTTAAAAATTGTTAGAAAGTGTTAAAAATGCTTATTGTAAACGAAAATGTAATTACAGCAAATTTTTATTAATAGCTTATAATGTAACTTAATATTTTTATGTGGCCCTGTAAGATTAATACTAATCATACTGTATTTATAAAAAGCATTCCTTTTTGCATATGAATAACATTTTTCAATTTCATTAAGATTTGTGCAAAGTAAAGTTATTAAAATTTGGTTTGCAGAAATACCTCTCATACAACGCAATACTTGTAAGTCTCCCTGTACACAAAACAGTGGTAATATTTTCTACATTTCACATAGGAAACATCCGATAGCGAACTTGAATAACATATATCAATTTCATTAAGATTTGTGTAAAGTATATGGTTTTTAGAAATGCCTCTCATAGAAAAAAAAATAGTTTGCAGTTCTTTCCGATGCCCCTGTACACAAACCAGTAGAGGTATTCACTCCATTTTTAATAGGGGACATCCGATAGTGAACTTGAAAAACATATATTAGTTTCAAGATATTCCATAAATATTTACCGGAGTTAGAGCACTGAAAGACAGAGAGATGGGCTGACAAACAGATACACAAATTGAAATTATATTCACACTTAAAAATTGTTAGAAAATGTTAAAAACGCTTAATGTGAACGAAAATGCAATTCCAACAAACTTTTCTTAATAGCTCTTTATGTATCTGAATATTTTTTTATTGCTCTGTAAAACTAATACTAAACATACTATATTCTATAGAAAGCAGTCTTTTGTGCATATGAATAACACATTTCAGTTTCATTAAGATTTGTGGAAAGCAAAGTTATCAAAATTTGGTCTATAGAAATACTTCTCATATAACGCAATGCTTTGGTATGCTTTCAAGTGTCTCTGTGCCCAAACCAGTGGTGGTATTTACTCCATTTAATATATAAAACATACGATAGTGAACTTGAATGACATTTCTCAATTTCATTAAGGTTTGTGTACAGTAAAGATATTAAAATATGGTTTATAGAAATATCTCTCATAGAACACAATGCTTTGTAAAAGGTTTGGGTGCCTCTGTGCACAAACCAGTAGAGATATTAACTCATTTTTCAATAGGGAACATCCGATAGTGAACTTAAATAACATATATCAGTTTCAAGAAATTAGATAAATATTTACTGGAGCTAGAGCTCGGACAGACGAACAGACAGATACTTAAATTGAAATTATATTCACAGATGAAAATTGTTAGACAATGTTAAAAACGCTTAATGTAAACGAAATTGAAATTATAGCAAATTTTTATGGACAGCCCTTAATGTAACTGAATATTTTTGTGTGACCCTGTAAATCTAATGCTAATCATGCTATATTCTATGCAAAGCATTCTTTTGTGCATATGAATAACATATTTCAATTTCATTAAACTTCGTGGAAAGTAAAGTTATTAAAATTTGGTTTATAGAAATACCTCTCATAGAACGCAATGCTTTGGAGTACTTTCGAGTGTCCCTGTGTACAAACTAGTGGTGGTATTTATTCCATTTTATATATGAAACATCCGATAGTGAACTTGAATAACATGATTCAATTTCACTAAGATCTGTATACAGTTAAGGTATTAAATATGGTTTACAGCAATACCTCTCATAGAATACAGTGCTTTGGAATACTTTCGGGTGTCCCTTCAGGAATTAAAGCGCGGACAGACAGACAGACAGACGGACAGAGGGACAGACAAGTCTAAGTCACTTTTAAACCTTGTTGGAAAGTGTTGAAAAGGAAAAAATGCTTAAACTTCCCTTAATATATCAACTGTAAAATTCGCCGCATTTAAGGGATAAAATTTGTCGCATTTAGGAAAATGTTGTAAACAGACCCTTAAATGCGATAAAAATTTAGACCTCTCTTTTTTAAAAAATGTAGTATTTTTTTTTTTATTTTCTTCTGGTAGGTATGAAGGGTATTCAAGCACATGACGTAACAGTGGTTATTTGATCTTGAAAGATGAAAGGATAAAATTACAGTTACTATTTGAAAATATTTTATCGCAATTAGGAAAAGACGTCGGAAAGCCATAATGGACAATGTTTACTGCAAAAGAAAATTCTACTAGAAAAAACCTTTAAAATTTAATGAAAAGTTTCGCGAACCGTTCTTGAAATGTGTATGTTCCATTATGATTTATAAGTTTGTGATTTAAGCATTTAGATTTTCAGTAGAAGAACTTTGTCGCATTTATGGGTTATCGCATTTAGGCACAATGACCTTACTTTAAATCGGAAATAAAGAGCCTTATATTATCCAGTATCATTTAAATTTTTATTAAGCATAGTAATTGAAAGTATTTTAAAGTAGAATTTCATAAATAATATATCTGTAATTACCTATAAATGTGAATTTGAGTGCCAACACTGTAATTTAAAAATAAGGAATTTAAAGATAGTTTTAGTTACTTATCACCTACTTACTTTATTTTTTTTTTAAGCATAAAAATGATTTTAACGTAGATAAATCATTTATAAAATCCTGTATTTATTAAAAAGAAAAATCCTTTTTTTTTTTTTTTTTTTTTTTAATTTGCCATTTAACATTATTTAACAAAGTATTAAAAGTTTGAATATATATAATAAGTTCATATCATAGGTTCTTTCCACGACCGACCTTAGGATCGTAGCGGTGAATAAAGTCTAACACAGGATTTTCAGAACCGGGAACTGATCTGTGACACTTCATCTTAAGTTTCCTAACGTCATCGTAAATCGGCTTAATTCAGAGATCCTGGTAAATAGCGTCATGTCAGACATAACAAGTGTCTTGAACGACGCCTACGTAAAAGCTTGTTTTGGAATAAACTAGTTGGCATAGGTGGACTCTTCTCAGTTCCTATCATATATATATATATATATATATATATACTAGCAGACCCGGCCACGCGTTGCTGCGGCATGTAAATACGTTGATAATTTGATAAGGTATATAGTATTTCCCCACAACTGGATTTGGCGATTTTTTTTGGCGCATTTTTGAACGATAACGAAGTCGTTCTGGATTCTTTGCAATAAAATATGGTAACCTGCATGCTTTTATTTTAGATTTATGATTTAGCTTATGATTTTATCATTTATCATTTATGATTTAGCCATAATCGCCAAATCCAGTTGTGGAGAAATACTATAGTTGTTACCCACAACTATAACTTATAATATAACTTCAGTAATTATATTCGGATAATTATAACTTCAGTATATCCCCACAGCTGAATTTGGCGATTTTTCTTTGGCGCCGTTTTGAACGATAACGATGTCGCTCTGGACTGTTTGTGATATAATATGGCAGCCTATATGTTGTTTATTTTGGATTTATTATTTTATGTTTTTGATTTATGATTTAGATTATCATTTATCATTTATCATTTATGATTTATAGATTTATGATTTAGCCATAATCGCCAACAAAAAATCGCCAAATATCGTTGTGGGGATATACTGATTAATATATTACTGAAAAGATTAATATATTTTAACGAAGTGTTGAGAAGATTCTGAGCATGTTAAAATTTTAATAGTAAATTCAAGTTTATCAAGAAGGAAAGCATTGAGGATTAAGATTAGAAAATTGCAAGATTTTAAGATCGCATTTTCAGCAATAAATATGAGTCAAAATTTAATGCAAAATACATATATAAATCACAAATTTAATCAGGAACGTTAAATTGGTAAGTTATTAAAGAAAAAGTAAAGTAAAATAAGAGAAATAATTAATTAAAATTTCGAACATCGATCATATAGTTTAGCGTTACACAACAAATAAACAGACTTAAACTCTTCCAGACTTTTAAATAATTTTTAAATTAAGTTTTAAAATTTAATCTAAATAAAACAGACTTTTAAATAAGTTTTAAAATATTGAAATGGTTACTTTTTATTTAGAACGTTATGTATAGATCACAAATTTCTTAAAGGAAACGAAGTGATACAGATTAGAATAATGCAACAAAAATTAAAAAAGCAAGGTTATGAAATTTTTAACACACGTGTCACGTGAAATAAATTGTAGCATATACATAATGTATCTGATATAAGATATTAACAATGTTGCAGCGGAATAAATTTCATATCTATCATCCTTGGCGGAAAAAAAATAATATCGCCAAATTATCTGGCGCACACATTTAATTCCTTTCAAAAATCATGGTTATTTTAAAACTTATATTAAGAGAGTAATGAATAATATTAAACAATATTTCGCACAATACATATTACGAAAATATACATCTAGGTTGTATATTTTCGTGTTACGTTTTTGATCGCCAAATACGAAAAACTCCAAGGACGACAGAGCTTTGAAATTTAAAATTAAAATTTTGTCAATTTGACAGCAAAATAACTCAATCTAACGTATGCACATGATAAATAATACAAAAATATGGGGATTAAAATCCGGAAATAATTTTCCTCGTTTTTTAATAATTTTGTACAAAAAATACAATGGGCGATTAACATAAGAAATCTTTTTCTTGATTTCACAGACGGTCAGTGACGTCACACTTCGCTTGTGTATAACTACATACTTTATCAATGCGAATAAAATCTTTAAATTGATTATGACGTCAATTTTCGTGAGATGTATAATTTAACTTTTTATAATTTTTTAACGTTCACGTTTGTTTAAATGTATTTACTTGTATTCATAGAATAATAATAAAGGAAGAAGGAGCGTACGTGTTTTGGTTTCGGTTTGCAAAATCCAGGAATGCCGGGTATAGGGTTGTAACAGTGCTTCCATCTGATTGGTTGGCGACTTGTAGGCGAGATTTTTTAATCGTCTCGTCTCTCTGTCAATCAGTCTGCGAGGCAACACCCACAACAAACAGAGATAAATGCGCTGAGGATGGGTGCCCTACTTCAAGGTTGAGAGGAGCAAAAGTAGCTTTCGCTGGCATTTCACTAGAAGGGGTTTGTAAGCATTTAGAGTATTGACGTGCTCCTTCTTCCTTTATTATTATTCTATGCTTTTATGTCGAAAGAAAATGAACTCGTATTTTTTCTTTTCGGCAACAATTAAACTTATGGAACTCATAGATATTTTGGAGCAACTGTAACAAAGGTCTATAATTAACAAATAATTGCAATAAAACAATATTGTGACAATAAATTGAGATAAAAACTATCCTATCTCTCAAGCTGGACCAAACTGCACACAGTGTGCAAAATTTCATTAAAATCGGTTCCTTAGTTTAGGAGTTTATCGTGACACGTAATTTTTATATATATACAGATATTCATAAATGTCTAGAACAGGACATTCTCTTAAGATAGTTATCATGTTAAGAGAAATGAATTTGAAAAATCGCTTGACAAAGTGACAGAATAAATACCCGCCTAAAAGGCTATCCACCGTTCACTTCGATATATTTATCTTATTCTAATCTATTAATTTATTTTATTAGGGTAAATTTCGTAGTTTAGTTTTCATGCTACTATTTCCAATGCAACAATCCTCAAAATGCACGTTTATATGGACAATTTTCAATTTTGTTATGTTGATCAAATCTTAAATAACGAATAGCTTACGAAATTTTTCTATTAGAATTTTTGTATTCAGTCATGTTCATACAAGTATCATAAATGTTATTTTGAAGTTGTCTGATATATTTGTGATCCTGAAAATGAACGTTTATGCTCAATTTTATATTCTTCTGCCATTTTAAGAGGATAGTAAATTCCAAATAACATACGAATTTCTAAAATTAGAAAATTCATACTCTATAGTATTCATGTCTGTATCCTAAATAATATTTCAAAAGAGGTCTGACACCTTTACGATGAAAACATCCCTCAGGATTGACGCTTGTGTGACATTTTGACCTATTCTGCCATGTTAAGAAATTCGTAAGTTTGTAATAACTTACGAAATTTTTATATTGGAAAATTCATAGTCAGTGATATTCATGCCAGTATCCTAAATAATATTTCAAAAGTAGTCTTACATCTTTACGATGAAAATATCTCTCAAAATTGACGTTTATGTGAAATTTTGCCCTATATGTTAAGAAATTCGTAAGTTTCCAATAACTTGCGAAATTTTCTAAGTAGCATATTTATAGTTACTGATGTTCATTCCGGCGTCAAAACCGATATTTTAAAACTGGTCTGACATTTTTACAGTAAAAAGCTTCCATTTAATGCACGTTTAAGTGAAATTTTGTCCTATTCTCCCATGTTAAGAAAATCGTAAATTTCTAATAACGTATTAAGTTTCTTAATCAAAATGTTGCAAATGAATAGGGTTCTTGCCAGTATCGAAAGTAATATTTTAAACCTGATCTGACCTCTCTGCGATCATTTGTTCGTGAGATATCGTGTAAACAGGCTAACAAACTAACGGACTAACACAATACACACTAACAGACACCCTACAGACAGACACCATACAAGTTTTGACATTTTCGGATTCCTCACACCTAAAAACGTGTAAAAACGTCAAAAAACCGAGGTTGAACATTTTCACGATTACCTAAGTTCCCCATACCTATAGTATGATGGGGAACTAATAAATTTTTATTAATTGAGTTTTCGAATCCGATCTTTAGGTTATACAGCCATAGGTGATGATCGGATGAATCATAGATTTGTATAACAATAATTTATTAGTTTCCCATCATACTATAGGTATGGGGAACTTAGGTAATCGTGAAAAATTTCGACCCCGGTTTTTTGACTTTTTTATACGTTTTCAGGTGTGAGGAATCCGAAAATGACAAAATTTGTATGGTGTCTGTCTGTAGGGTGTCTGTTAGTTTTTTTGTGTTAGTCCGTTTGTTTGTTAGTATGTTTACACGATATCTCACGAACAAATGATCGCAAAGAGATCAGATCAGTTTTAAAATATTACTTTCGATACTGGCAAGAACACTATTCATTTGCAACATTCGAATTAAAAAACTTCAGCAGTTATTCGAAATTTAAGATTTTCTTAACATGGGATAATAGGACAAAAATTCAATTAAACGTGCATTAAAAGGAAACGTTTTACTGTATAAATGTCAGACCAGTTTTAAAATATCAGTTTTGATGCCGGAATGAACGTCAGTAACTATAAATAGGCTACTTTACGAATTTTTTAACATGGCAGAATAGAGCAAAATTTCACATAAATGTCAATTTTGAGGGATATTTTCATCATAAAGATGTTCAAACCACTTACAAATATTATTTAGGATACTGGCATTAATATCATAGACTGTGATTTTTCCAATTAAAAAAATTCGTAATTTATTTGGAATTTACGATTCACTTAACATGTCAGAATAAGGCAAAATTGAGCATAATCTTCCATTTTGAGGATCATAAATACATTAGACAACTTCAAAATTACATTTATGATATTTGTTTGAACATGATTGAATACAAATATTCTAATAGGAAAATTTCGTAAATTATTCGTAATTTACGATTTTATCAATATAGAGAAATTTAAATTTTTCATATAAATATGAATTTTGAGGATTATTGCATTGGAAATAGTAGCATGAAAACTAAACAACGGAATTGACCCTGAAAAAATAAATTAAAAGATTAGAATAAGATAAATATATCGAAGTGAACGCCCACACATCACAGAATGTTTCAGTTATGTTGCAAAAAGCTTACAATCTTTCAAAAACGTAACACATGTAAGTATGCTTTCTGATACCTTTCTGAAACATTCGCCCTTTTGATCTGTTAAGTGATTTTAACGTTTCTGTTACGTATCTGATTTTTTGTTACGATCGCGGACATTTCTACGTTTTTGAAACTAATCGGAAAGCAATCTGAACGTTTTTAAACGTTTCTGAAATGTTTTTAATGTTTCAATGTTGTATGATTGGTACGTTTCTGGAACATTTTGTGCTGTTAGGGCGGTGGATAGCGGTGGATAGGCGGGGATTTCATTCTGTCACTGTATCAAGCTTTGGTCAAATTCATTTTTTTAACATGATTATAATATGTCTCGCATTAGAAATTTATGAGAGCATAAATATGATTGGGAACTGAGCAGAGTCCACCTACGCCAACTAGTTTTTAATATACAGGCAGCTAATCCAAGCTAAAAAAAAAAGAATGAAGGTCTTTCGTGGTTTTGTTAGCTTTTTTCAGAGACTCTGAAATGTGACGAGTTCACGTTAATTTTGAATCTAAATATACTACTAAGTACTTATAACATTTTCCTCAGGGCATGGATTGGTTATTTAAAAGAAAGTTCGTGGAGGTGTAATAGTTGCTATTAATAAAAAATACGGTGGCACTTTTGCAATTGTTAACCTTTATTCTCCATTTTCTTAACCAGATCGAATATTTATTTAACAATTTTAAAGTACTTGAAACGCAGTGTTTGGAGTGCATTGTCTATAACAGATGTCAGTGCCGTCAGTGAAGGTCACTAAAGTGATATCACAGGGTGGGTTGTTGGTTGTTGGCGTAGATATTGAAGAGAAAAGGACCGAGCAAACATCCTTGAGGCGCTGAACTTAAAATGAGGGAGGTTTTAGAAAGAACATTTCTGACCTTAACGGAATAATGTCTATTGCTTAAATAATCGTAAATTATTTTGATTAGTTGGCCAGGCAAACCAATGGAAATTAATTTATAGGTAAGGTAGATTGCTAGACCTTAACAAATGCTTTTTGAACATCTAAGAATATAATTCCAGTAACACCACTAGATTGGATTCCGTCGTATATGAATTTACAAACACTCCACAACTGTTGTTGTGTTGAATGACAAGGAAAAAATGCGAACTGCTTTTGCATAATCAAGCCATGAGAGACAACAAATTCATTCAGACATTTTATTAAAACATATTCATAGATTTTGAAAGAGAGAAAGGAAATGGTCTATAGTTTTCTGGAACATGTGGATCAGTACCGCCACCTTCTAACAGAGGCATGGTTAAGCTTTTCTTCCAACAGTTCAGAAAGACATTTAAGATAAGCATGAAACTAATTAATAACGTGATATAAAAAATAAAGTTAATGTGAAGGTTGGTAAGCATGTTAGTAGTTATATGGCTCTCTTCCGGTGTATCTTTCTTTTTAAGACCTGAGACATTGTTAATAACTTCAGTGGCGTGGCAAAATTTAAAGTATTAACAATATTTTGTTGCAATTTTTATTAAAATTACACAATCAACTGTGGAAGAAAATCATATTTATTGAAATTTTATTTTTCCGACAGAGTGAAAATAATGCCTGTTCCGGGAATCGATTCCCGGTCCAGGCATTATTTTCACTCTGTCGGAAAAATAAAATTTCAATAAATATTTTGTTGGTTGGTTGGTTAGTTGTAGGATTTAAAGCCGATTAACGTCGTTAGAGTCCTATGCCTATAAGGGGAATACCCTCCATGGGGGGTCTTTGTAAAGGTTCCTAGCCCATATTTACTCAAGTTTCGGAGAAAAACATGGAAAACTCCGAACAGCTAAGTCGATGAGCATGACCTGGAATAGAACCCAGCCGTTCCCAACTACCAGCCAGTATTTTATGTAAATACGTTTAGAACATTAATATTGACAATTGTAGCAATGTTAGGACTTAAAACATAGTGATGGAGTGTAAACTGACTTCTACGACTACCGGCAATTGCCTCTGCCTTTTCAGTGTAGAGAATTTCCATGCCGTTGGAGCTAATAGTAGCCCAACTGTTTGCTTGTGGCCTTCTGACACGGGAAGAGACTTTCCAAATTGTATTGCCTTTAGTCAATGAATTGTCGCGAAAGTTGTTGAATTGCTTTTTACTGAACTCTTGAATAGCCGCTTTCGCCCTCATAGGAAGTTAGTTATACCTGCTTATAAAAAATTGGGTCCTATTAACCTGACATATTTGGCGACCGCGATTCGTTTCTCTGACCATTTATCTGATCTTAACTAACCGAATTTGTCCGGTAACCGAAAAAAAAAAAAAAAAAAAAAAAAAAAAAACCTTCTTCTTTCTGAGGCGCCAAGCTTTGCTTAAATGCAACTTGAATTGAATTCTCATGTATGCTAAGAGCTATTTCGACTTCGGATTTTGAAGATGGAAATAATGAGGGTGACTGAGTCTCAGAAGGAGAGGTCACGACATACAAAATCCAGATCGGGAAGAAATTGCGCAGGATTGTAGTATACTATGAAGTTAACAACATATTAAAGCAGTAGGACCCACTAGCCACAAAATTTCGAGAAAAAGAGTTTAAAGTTTCAGTAATCTTTAAATACAAGTTATTTCGCAATATACACAACGTTCTAGTGGCGTGGTCAGTAGAGTAAATGGTGGCCACCTGGAGGGCCAGGGTTCAATGCTATCGACGAGAATGTTTTTTTCCCCTTTTATTTATTTAATCTAAACAATTTATTTTACTGTAACTTCCTCTTATAATTCAATTCAAAATTTGAAAGTTTTAGTAAATTATTTAAATTTCTTAAACTTAAAAAAAGGAAAAAGAAATATGCATGTTTTAAAATATTCTATTTTTTTTTTTTTTTTTATAATTTTCTAAATTAATAATAATAATAATAATAATAACTAATTTTTTCAACTATATAGTTTTAACTATAAAATAAAGTAAAAATAAAGCTGCTTTAAAAAAAAAAAAAATCTAAACATTTGTTTCATTTTTAGTAGATAATATTTTAAGAATATAATAATGCTAAACTTAGTTTTTTAAATTTCAAGGAATATATATATATATATATATATATATATATATTCCTTGAAATTTAAAAAACTAAGTTTAGCATTATTATATACTTAAAATATATAATAATATTAAAATATACTATATATATATATATATATATATATATATATATATTACAGAGAAATAATGATTTTAATTGTACATATAATTTCGGGCCAAACAAATTAACTAATTACTGTTTATTTTTAATATATATATATATATATATAAATGTATGTCTATTTTTTCTTTATTTTCATATTTGTTATACAGGGTTTTGTATATGTATTTATTTTATTTATTTTTATTTGATTATTTCATCCATTTACTTATTATGCTATCAAAGCTGCAGTTGAACGATCGTAACTGATTCTAAAATTTTATCTTTTGAATAATTAAACCTTAAATTTTAAATATTTAATGAACAATAATTATTGAATTTTTGTGGTTTAAAAATATGTAGGTTATGTAGTTATAATTTTATGTATGTAAGATTTATTAGTTTCTATAACTTAAAAAAATAAATTTTAGCTTCCTTTAATTATGAAATAAAATATTTAGATAAATAAATATATGGATATATATATATATATATATATATATATATTTTTTTTTTTTTTAAATAAAAGTTCCCTTTGTTTTTACTTTGTTTTATAATAAAAACAAATTCGTTTTTTATAATAAAATTTTAAAACCTACATTTTTTTTAGGTTAATATATATATTAAAATAATTTTCAAAATTTGAATTGAGTTATAAGAGGAAGTTACAGTAAAATAAATTGTTTAGATTAAATGAATAAAAGGGGGAAAAACATTCTGGTTGGTAGTATTGAACCTGGGCCCTCCACGTGGCAATCATTTACTCTGCTGACCACGCCAATAGAACGTTGTCTGCGTTGCGAAATAACTCTTATTTAAAGATTACTGAAACTTTAACCGCCTTTTCTCGAAATTATGTGGCTAGTGGGTCTTACTGCTTTAATATGTTGTTACCTTCATAGTATACTACAATACTGCGCAATTTCTTCCCGATCTGAATTTTGCATGTCGTGACCTTTCCTTGTCAGTTAAGATTTTGCTGTAGGGCTCCATCTAGTAGAAAGAGAAGGATAAATCCAAATCATAGGTACTTGTCCTGAAACGGACAGTTACAGGTTGGTGATCAGAGCTGAGATAGTGTATCGTTTGAATTGTATGCGTAAATGGAAAATTGCAGGTGATGACAAAATCAATTACGTCATTACTACTTCTTACTGATGTGGGATCCCAGGGAATAAAAATTTGCGCGTAATTTTGAGTCACACATCTCCTGATGATATTTCCTCTGTTCACATTCGTCGACTCGAGTGAGCCATTGAAGATTATAGGCAACAAAATGAAATTTAACAAAAGTCGAGGTGTTAGCATCTTGTATTCCCTAAATGTAGCAAAATATATTGAATCATATGGGAATATGAAATAATAATAATAATAATGTCACATGAAATATAAAATAAGTATAGTAAGCATTTCCATTACTTATAGAAAAAAATCCCTGTAGAAAAATATCCGAAAGATTTTACCTTTCATAGATAAAGAACATAAATACCTAAAATCCAATTTCAGAAATTTTAGAAATTCAGCCCCCAAGAGGCAACATATGTTTTTACACGGGAAAAAATGATTTAGGTTAACCATTCATATTTTAAAGAATAAAAGAGATATCCTGAAGATTTTTGCTTTAAAATATGGCAATTCCCAATTCCCCAAAAACAAATTCAGCTATTTCCACAATTTGCTGGTGACAAAGTGATTTTTAATAATCGGTATGACGTGGTTTTGGCGCATCTGGTACACAAAAGAATTATGTGCCAGTATATTATATTGTGCACTTACTTGATATCGAATGTACAAGTGGTAGCCGTTATTCACAGTGTAAACCCTTATAGCACATACCTTCATAGAACATTCTCAAGATATCCCAGGGATGCCGTGTGAACCACTGTGGATTCTCAAAATGTCCTAAGCAGAAGACGGACATATGGGACATAATGTAATTTTCTTCTTTCGTAACACAGTTATTTAAAGAGTCGTAAATAATAATTTGCATATACGAAAATACGAAAAGCTATTTTCCTTACTGTTTCAATTTTTATTTATATTTATAGATTTTTAAAATACATATTTATAACAATACGCCTTAAATTCATTGGATTTCACATTTATGCTTATACAAATTTTATTTAATATTTATTTGGAAGACTTAATATTAAATGCATTAAATTTTACATCATTTCATGGTTTACATTAAGAAAACAAAATACACCGCCTTCACCCAGAACAAAAAAGCAATCATTTTCCGAGTCCCTAAACTAGAAATATATATTTCCAAACTATGTGTATAAGGTAAGCCAGTAAACGGAATAGATGAAAGGACTGAGAATTTCTAGTCTATACTTTTCTAGATGGTGAGACAAAATTATGAATATGATGGATGTTATGAATCCTTTGCATTGTAAGAAATTCTCATTTGATTTCCGTGAATTGCATTCTAACCTCGAAGTATAGTTGCTAAAAATCGCTTCTTGTGTTCACATTTATTTTCAGAGATTATTAAATAAGCTTGATCCCTATAATATGAGCGAGCGCTCCAGAATTCTGATAGGGGTTTCTAGAACTTGCTTTCAAAGGGGACTAGAATATAGAAGTATGGAATGGAAACATTTTTACCACAGCTCAAATTTATTTTTTAAATGAAAGTCAGAGAGTTTTTTCTTTGTGAAGTGCACGTTTAATGTGTAGATGCTTTTCTTATAATAAAAATGCTTCATTTTACATACTATCATAAAAATATTATGTTATAAAAACTCATACATATATATTTAAACTTGGTATAACAAAATTTTAATAAAAAACTTATTTTTGGCAATCATTAAAAATAATTTATAATTTTATTTTTAAAAGTTAGAAGCACAGTATTTGTTTATATAGTGTATTGAAATTTCCCAAATCTCATTAGCACTATATATTATATACCCAAACTCAATTGTTTGGAGACGTGTAATTAAAAATATTTACATTGTTGAAAATTTTTTTACCGTTAAAGGATTTTATTAACCATAGAAACTACTAAATTTCAATTTATATAAGTACTAGATATTCTAATACTTCTTGTTTACATTTATACCCAATTATTTGCTTTTTTAAATAAACGATATTGAATGAATGTTTTTAGAAAATGCTGCAAAATATAAATTAACTGGCTCGCTTACATTTGTAAATATTTTCCTAAGTATAATATTAAATATATCTTAATTAATTTGAATCCCAATTTTGATAAAATAAGTAAATGTTAATAGAAATTTCAGTATTTGTATTCGATTTTGTTATTATTTGACCTTTATGTAATCATACTAAAAATATTTTGAAGAAGGTTTGAATTATTGAAAATATAATTTAAATTCAAGTTAGTTATATATATATATATAAATTTTAGTTAACTGCTTCTCTGAAACTATATTTTTAAATTCAATTTCATTATAGTGTAGAAAAAATTTAATATATTATTAATAAATTCTCGCTAAACTAAAAACAAAAATAAACAAACAAAAAAATCAACAGTTTTTATATTATTTTTAAATATTTATTTAATAATAGTTTAATCACAGAATGTTTTTAAACTCTTGCATAAATTTATTCTATGATTAAAAAAAAAAATGAAAAAATACTTTTTGTAACATTTTATATACATATATTGCTACAATGTGCTTTTATTTATTTATTTTATTTTATTTACATTGTTTTTACATTACAAAGCTATAGAAACCTTTAATTAAACAAAACGTATATACATTTATACAAGATATATAAAGAAAATATTTTTTCTTTAGAGATTTAAGAAAGTTTTTTAGAGTCTGAAGAAATAGCTGTAAATTATAATAAAATGTTTATCATTGTTCTCTATCCTTTTCCTTTACTTTATGAAATTAAAAGCAATTACTTAAACGAAAAAAAGATGAAAGAAGAAATCTATGTAACTACAGTCGGTAACAAAAGTGTCCGAACACTAGCAAAAATTCCTATGTAAAAAAAGTACACTTGGTACGGTTTTGTTAAATAAATCCTTATCGAATCATGTTCTTACACTGACTAAGAACATGATTCGACAAGGATTTATTTTACAAAACCGTATAAAATGTACTTTTTTTACATAGGAATTTTTGCTAGTGTTCGGACAGTTTTGTTACCGACTGTACGTATATTTTATTATATGATAACATTATTATAACGCATTTTTCTATACATATAGGGACATTTAGAGAATTCATAGACATGTTAAGTTATTAATAAGCCATTAAGTGATTACATGGTTTCAAAGATTTAAAAAAAAAAAAAAAAAAAAAAAAAAAGCACTTTCTCTATTTTTATTTTTTTAAACATATATATGAGCCCCTTAGTTGACAAGTGGTGTAAGTCCAACATTTAAGAAATTGAGTTAGAGATATAATATTGTTCCTCGAGGGGTCCTCTATTTATTTGCCAAGTGGTGTAAGTCTTAATTTATATTAAATATAAACTAGGACTTACATTCCTTGGATATGAATAGAGGACCCTTCGAGGAACAATATTATACCTCTAACTCAATTTCGTATATTTTGGACTTACACCACTTGGAAGCTAAGGGGCTCATATATAAAGAAAATACTGCAATCATGACAAAACTCCGACTTTGAGATTTTTTGTGTTTCCACACGTTTTGAGGTCTCTTGAGTTCATCTTTTTCTTTACGATGATGTATGTATGTGTGTGTGTATATATATATATATATATATATGTGTGTGTGTGTGTGAGTGAACACGATACCGTTTAAACGCTTCGTTCGAATGAGCTGAAAGTTGGTACATATATTATAAGTCACCATAGAGCGAACTCTATTTATTTTGGTGAATATAGAACTTACAGTTATTTTGAGACACAAAGAAATATCCTTTACCATTATGGCCTGAGGGCCCAAATTTTTAAAGTGCGATAGCCTCTAAATGCATTATACGGCTGAGTTGAAAATTTATACACTTGTTATAAGTCACTGTCACAAAAATAGTATAGATTTTGGTGAATCTAGCACGTACTCTAGCGTCTTTTTACAGAGACACAAATAAATGTTCTTTATCATTATAGCCTACTAACCCAAATTATTCAATGTGTGATAGCGTCCAAACACCTTATTCGATTGAGTTGAAAATTTATACATATATGGTAAATCACCGTTGCACGAATTGTGTAGATTTTAGTTAATCTAGCTTTTACAGATTTTTAAAGGGATGCAACAAAATTTCTTTATCATTATGCCCTTTGAGCTCAAATTATTTGAAGTGCAATAACGTAAAATTACACAATGGAGAAAAATACTCAAACATCCTGTTAACTTAACATACAAAACTAGACAAAACATATTGTATTTAGAATTAACATATTTCTAATCTGATTAAATATGAGCTTTTCAATAAATAATTAATAGCTTTGCGTGCATTAACAATATTTCGTTTGCATACTTTATTAACCAAATTAATTGGGCTATTTATATGAAAACTCTGTGTAATAATCTGAAATTAAAACATAACAATTAATATCTATGTAAAAACTGCGTTAAGAAATTATAAGAACTAATACTAACAAACAAATTGTACGTTCGAAGAAGAAGATGCAATATGCAAATTACTTAGCATATGCATTTAAAAATGATCGTGAAATATTTTCTGTTATAACTCAACATTAAAATTTAAGTTACCTTCTATTAATATCTGCTATTTTTATAAAAGATAAATAAAATGACTTAAGAAATTTTACGACCATCTGAGGCAATGATAGCACATCACAATCATTAAAAAATGTACGTGTTTTTATTTCTTGAATTCATTCTCTCATAGCAAATTTTCATGTATAGAATGCGTTATTCACGATATAATTGAAGATTCCACGAGGTAAAGAGTCATGGCTAAGTAAAAGTCCAGATTTGAACCTAATGGAAAATATTTATAGTATATTATGTCGCAAAATTTAAGCTAATAATGAACGGTTTTTACCTACGCATTAACTAGAAGTAGTCATTGTAAAATAATGGCACAATATTTTTAAAACTGAACTTAATTACTTGGTCACTTCTCTGACATGCAGAGTACTTGAGGTTATAAGGATTGGATTGGATTGAATTTGGGAGTAAGGCCGATTGACTACTAGGCCTGATGCTACTAGGGCTCAGGATCCTAGGCCTGAGGTGGAGTGCCCTCTTTCGGTGGTCTTTCTAACGGATTCTAGCTCGTATTTGCACAAATTTCGGAGAAAACAACAGAGGTTATAAGGAAAGCTGGCGGACCAATACCATATTAATTTAGATAATACTTTTGTTTTTATATAAATGGTATTATAATTTGTTAACAGTGGATTTTTCAATTATTGCTTACTCATTTTTTAACTTAATACTGTGTTGCATTATTCAAATTTAATGAAACTTAATTAAAAAAAAAATGCTGTATTTTGATAATTCATGTGTTTAAATTATAACTAAAGTATTTATTTACTTCATAATTTTCAAAATCAAAGTGGTCTTTGAATATTTTATCGTATCGTATATAGAATTCACTGTATGAATAATACAACCGACACACACACACACACACGCATATATATATATACACATATTCAATTTTTTTTAATTTTATTTCACCTTCCAGTTAAGAGCTTTTTACATGGCTAGTTGATTCTGTCAGGCTGGGCTGTCTGAGTGCAGTCTTTCTGTAATTCCTTCTAAAACGAAAATAAAAATATTAAAAATTGCTTTGAAAAACCAAAAACATCCCAGCTGTCACTAGTCTTCCTATGTGTTGTGTATTACTACATTTAAATTTTTTTTATTTTTTTTATTTTTTTTTTAACTTTGTGATTTTTTTTTCCTGTTAAGCTCCAAAACATGTATTTGTATCTTATATGTTTTCCCTTTCCCTTTCAGTAGTGAAATTAAATTCAGTTTTCCAACCCCGTTACAACCATCCTTGTGCAACAGAAGATGTGTCACATAAGTCACTGGTACTTCCGGTCGAAATAATCGGTTTTGTGCCCTCTTGCTTTGTTTGCTACGCTACTGCCTACTTCATTCACCTAACAAAGGGTCATGGTTTTATTGCAACTCGAATAAAATGTTGTGAGTTTTTTGAAAATGTATGATGTTTATATGTCTTTTACTTAATACATTTTGACGTCAGTCTTCTGGTACAGTTGTACATATGTTAAACTTAACTAATTTTGTTACAGTTGTTTAATTTAACTATTGTAAGTAATTAAATACAAAGTATTTAAGTTCAAATTTAGCTTTATTCAAATTTTATTAATACTTAATAAATCGCATTCATAATTTAATTAAATTAATTCAGGACTATTTCAAATCTGTTTAATTTGATTTTGTAAAAAATATGTCTTATATTTTATTATATTAAATCATACACTTGTAATAGTAATATAAAAATATCCAAAAATAAATATAAACTTAAGAAAATCGAGTAGCATTACTGATTCATTTGAATTAATAATTTATAGTAAAACTGTTTGTTCCTCCCATAAAATTTTCATAAAAAATTTAAGATTAAATAGTAAAGTTGTGAGATTTTTCGTGTTGCTTCAAAATGCAACTTTAATTAATGGGTATAAAATATTTATATAGAAAATATATAGTGAAGCTTCTTACATAACATATTAAGAAGTTAAGTTTAAAATGATGTTTAGAAATTAAATTATGTATTAAAACAATGTATTATTGCAAAAAATCACTTTAATTAAAGCTGTTAAGAAGCGAAAAAATCCCAATTTTGTTTGTTTTAATGATTGTAATAAATGAACAATTAAATGCAATACACAAAAACTTACAAGTGACAATTGTTAAAAAAGACAGAAAATACATAATTGTTTCACATATTTCCTAACCTTTAATAACTCAAATACAAGAATAAGAAAATTTGTAACATTTCACATATGTAAAAGTTTCACAAAAAAAAAAAAAAAAAAAATGTAAGTACTATTATTAAAAAGTCAAACAAAAATTATAATAAACAAAGAAAAGTTAAAATTTTTGCATAAGTGCCAAAAAGATAGCAGTAGAGATTTAAGTTTTTTCTTCAATATGATTGAAAATATCATTCTATAGTTTTCCTTATCCTGTAGAGATATTTTGGAATTTTCTTAATGTTTTATTCAATAACTTAGTTAATATATATATATTTACTATTGCCAGCAGTTTTATACTATTATCGTTGTATCATACCTTTGTGTAATTAATTCACTTCATTTTTAAAACTTCAGCTAATTTATTTTTTAAACTCTAAAAGCAACAATTAGAATCTTTATAAAAAGTAGTGCGTTAAAAAAGTTTTTAGCTTATTTTTAAACTACCGTATATTACTTTAAAACTGATTAAAAATGCAATACATTTGAAAAGTTTTAATAATTGAGCTACATACAATATAAAGATAATAAGGAATTTTTTAATTAATTTTACTAAAACAACACCAAATACCAAATATTTTCAAACCCAGAGATTAAAATAATTAGCGCAAACAAATGCTTTAATTAAAATTTCTCAGAATTAAGGATATAATAAGAAATTTTTGAAATTACAAAACTGTTTCAAAATTTAATTAGCATAGGATCTGCTAACTTTCAAATTTATAATCGGAAATATTGTTAACATTTTGCTCATGCATATAAATATTAAAATAATTAAAAATAAACAAACTGTAATAAGAGGAGCGCTGTTAAGTGATGTCAAGATCCTTAATTTTGTAAATGAACTATTTTATTTGCATTTGTTTATACTAACTAACTATTGAACTGAGTTAGTTAGTGACTAACTATTGAACTAGCTAACTATTGAACTGCTATACTAACGAACTATTTTATTTGCACTTTTGGGAATCTAAATTTAATTAAAGTATATTTGAAAAATTTTAAATGAATATCTGGACGGAGGAAATTTTAGATTCTAATTAACATTAGATATAACTTGTAAATTTAACATTTTTGAGGTAATTGTAATATAAGAATAAATAAAAATCTAACTTGTGTTCTTTTTATATTGCTAAGTGGTTGTGTTATGCAATAAAAATACACATATATATATATATATATTTAAATAAAAATTGTACTAAAATTTAGCAGTTAATATTAAAAAATAAATAAATAAATAGATAAGTTATATAACACGTGAATTAACTATAATTTTAATTAATTAAATAATTTATTAATAAATAAATATTTTATTATGTGCCTGTTTCAAAATACGTATTGTCGATATAAATAATTATATAATAAATATAATACATAAAATAAATTTATATGTAAAAATACATTTTAAAAAAAATAACCATTCATCAATTTTGAAGTTGAGTGGGTTACTAGTGCTACATTATGGGCAACTGGCGACGATCTGGGACTCTCTCGAAAGGGGATCCGGAAACATGCCATCAAACTTTAATCCCTCCACAGGTTAGACCATCACAGTTTTAATCCTCCACGGATCCTCTCACGCTTTGGGGATTTTCAGAGGTGTAATTTAGATGGGATTATAGAGATTATTGCTGCTCGAATGGAATTTAAATGTACGGCATTCATCAGTTTTGAAACCATGGTTCTTAATGTAAAAATGAATTAAATAATTCTGTCAATCATTGTTTAAAGAATATTGTTGGTTTTTATAAATAACTAGAAGAACAAATTTTACTTCTTTCTTGTATAACAGATTTTTAAATGACATAATCCAGTTATTCACTATAAATATAATAAATTTAAGATATGTTATTCCATATCCCTGATAAATACAACTTAAGATTCCACTATCAAGTAAATTATTCTGAAATACATGTTTGTACATAGAAGATTTATAGTCACTTTTATGGCGACATAGCGACATTGGTTGTCAAATCTTAAACAAAAGTCGACATTTTATTTTTATTTATTTATATATTTATTTTTAATATTCGTACATCATACATTGGTGTACAAAATTAAAACTACATACATATACATATATATTTTTGAGGAGGGGACGGGGTTACATAATTTTCAAGCAAATGAACATATGTTTCTAAAATTTGGATAATATGTATTTTATCAAATGATTAACAGAATTTTATATAACTTTAGAAGGACGAATATTTTCAAATTGATATTAAATCAAATTTTCTTAAAAGTAAGCTTTGGAAAAATATAAAATTTAAACAATTTCAGAAAAAAAAAAAATCGGAAATGTTGTTAAGGATACATTACAGACAGGTGAAAGTACACATACGTTAATTTATAATAGACGTTTCTTCTTGTATTCACGTTTTTACGTATTTCTCGCTTTTCTTTTTCTTTTACAGGAGATTAAATTTCCAAAATATATACCTATAAACATGAAAATTTGGTAATATGTTCATTGTAAATTAATTATGGAAAATTTTGTCATTTTGATGATGTTCTTATTTTATAAATTATTAAAAATATTTTTTCGAAAATTGTGTTATGAAAGAAAAACAAAATTAATACAGGAAAAAAACTAGAGCTTTAATTTAATATTTGGTCGCATTTTATCTTCATCTGTCTGCAATTCATCCTTAATACATGAATTGCTTTTAGTTTCTTCTCTATAATTGTTTAAAATTTACATTTCTTCTATTGCTTATTTTTGAGAAAATAGGAAGTAATATCAAAAAAGATATTATTACTTATCGTAAAGTTACATAAAAGTTGAATAATGATTTCGTAAAGAGCATGCCATTCAACTTTTATGTTTAAATATTTATCAGTTTAAAAGCTATAAGGAAGAAAATAAATACGGGAAACCAGGTCGTTGTTTTAATTTAAATTTTTACAACAGTGTATTTATTAAACGTTGAAATGAATGTATTTTTATTTCCATAAAATGTCCATAAAACAAAACTTTTTAAATATCGTAATTCCCATACTTAAAACAAGCTTCTGACTCGAATGTATTTTGGTGGTGTGATGAACATCAGTAATAAATTAATAAGATTTCAAGGTGGTGTACTTTTGATGTTTGTATGAATGCTATTTCAGACTGAGGAAAAAAAACATATATGCTATAGAAATGATCCTATGAAGTATGATCTTGAATATATATATGTACTGCCTTCCTCTAGAATGAATAAGTGGACATTTTCTAAATCCCTTAACTAGAAATATACATTTCAGAACTATGCGCATAACGCACGCCAATAAATTGAATAGACGAAATAGTCAAGAATATCTTGTTTACACATTTCTCGATGGTGAAACAATATTCTGATTATTCCGAATATTCTGAATATTTTGTATTGCGAGAAATTCTCGCTTGATTTTCTAGAATTGGATCATATACCAAGATTATAGTTTCTGAAAACCGCCTCTTGTAGTCTCATTTATTTGCAGATATTTTTAAATAACTTTGCCCTCAAGAATATAGGCAAATGCTCTAGAATTCTAATAGGGGCTTCTAAAACTCGCTTTCCAAGGGGACTTAAATTCATAAAGATGACATGGAACTATCTTTTCCAGAGCCACAATTTAGATTCTAGATGTTAGTTACAGAATTTTTTCCCAATGAAAAAATTTTCGATTAAATCAGACCGGCGTAAGATCACCTGACACTGCAAATGTGTGGTAAACGAAATAAAAATTAGTTTAGAAATTATTTTTAACGTTTTTTGTCAGTAATATGCATCAAATTTACGAAATTCGATCCATACATTTTAACAACAGTAATCCTTCAAAACCCTTTTCGTGCGATTCACAGCAATGTTCAAATTCCAGTGCTTTCCTAAGTTCACCTGACACAGTGAGAGTACGCATAAAGTGGAAAAGTCAATTGTAAATGATGCATGTGAACTGCTCAAAATCTTGTTACACTGATTGCAATTACATTTCTTGAAATTGTAAATTTATATATCTGGCTTTTGAACATCATCTGCACAGTGGATACTCTATAAGCACAACCTTAAAATTTAAATGATAGCTGTAATATTTGCAAAATGATACATGTGAACTATACTAGACCTGATTAGATTACTGATAATTTTTTTGATGAAATTCCAACTAAAGCTATTCTGCCGGAAAGGGCTCAGTCCTTTATATCTTGTGTTGCTTTAACAATGCACTCGTGGTTACATTTTGCTAGATAAAAGGCAATATTTCAATTATTTCAATATGAAACAGTTTTTTTCAGTTTATCATGTTCATTACTTTTTTCATCTTTCCACACCAGTTTAAATAAAATAAATTTGCTTCACGTGTTAATTACAATTTTTACAAGACTGAAAAAATAAAATATTTAAAGAAAAATATATCATTAATATAAGTAATATGAATATTTTAGTGAACAAAAATCTATAAGTAACAGATAAAACATCGTATGCAGTTTTTTAGTTGCAGACTTGTTATTAAATGAAAATTTTGTAGCTACAGGTGTTAGGGGTGATTGATTTACTTGAGTTCTACGTCTGGATGGAACGTTTTCCGCAGGAAGCATTTTAAGGGGTTCTAGTCAATATTTATACAAGTTTTACTTGCATTGACAGAATCTAAACGGACAAAATTTGAATTCCGATGTTTTTATAAACTAAAAACAAACTATATCATCAATTGTATTGTTCTTCATTTCTTCAGTTATTAAATTGAGAAGCGTCTATAATATATCTGTACTGATAAGTATAAAGGATTTAAGTACAAAAATGTCGATTTTGAGTTAAGTACATAGTCAGAAAAAAATTCTCTATCAATTGGTATAAAGGATTTAAATCCATGTCATTTAGTCTTTGAGAAAATCCATTGGTAAAAAAAAATTCAAGTCAGAAATTTAGCATTAATCGTTGGTATAAAATATTTGATTCAATTTTTCCCCTTTATTAAATGAAGATTGTCAATCACTGAATGGTATAAAGCGTATAAATCAACATAATTCCTTTTTCCTAATCGATTCTGCTGATTAGTTTTTAGTTAGTTTAACTTTATTTTTCGTCTCCGGAAAAATCAAGAATGTGGACTATACTAGGACACATACTAGGCGAGACGTATTAATCCCGGTCGTTATATTGAACGCCTCAGACCCCCCGTTCCCGCTGTTCAGTGTCTTTTTCTAATCAATTTTGTCCCTTTATTACTTCCGGTGCGAGCCTTTTTTTTTTTTTTTTTTTGACACACATTGTGAGTATTTTTGGTTTTCTTCCCATGCTATTTCTATGGGGTTCTTTGCTTTTCCCCCCTCTTTTTCTACATTCTAAAGTGCGGTGGTCTGAATACCTCAATACCTAATACCTCTTTAAGGTTAAAATTCCCCAGACACCCCCCCTCCCCGCTTTAATATACATGGAAGTGATAAAGAAAGAGGGAAATCCGTTGACAATCCATTAATAACAATAATGATAAGATTATATTAATTACAGATCCTTTATACTTATCAGTACAGATATATATATATATATATATATATAATAAATAATTTAATTCCTTTACAATACTCAGCAAATAAGAGAAAGATGAAAATACCAACAATGATATTAATATTTAGAAGGATTACTTATAAAATTATTGTCACAAATACCATTTAAGTAAAATTCACCGATTAGTAAAATCATGTTAAAATACTTACACAGAAGAGAAATGACGTAGATATCACTAATGCCTAAAACAATGAGATAGTTTTTTTAATCCATTTATCGAGTAAATTCAGCAACACAAGATAAGAATTGCAAGAAATAAACCAAAATACTATTGAAATAAAAAGGAATGCATGAAGGAAAAATAGAGTTAAAAATGTTGAAACCCAGTACAGTTCTCATCAGGAAACTAGCTGTACTGTCAACATGAGATGCAAGATTTCGAATATTGTATAGCTAGTTCAGCAAATATACAATACTAGTTCCAATCTTGCATAAAAAAAATAGAAAGATAAAAGGAAAATGGCTGATAAAACAACTTAACCAAAATGAAAAATGATATTCGTGAAAGACGAGGGCCACATGCAATTCAAATCCAAATCGAATAAAAGTCCAGGCGGTTGCCAAACGAACTAACTGAAAAGAAATGTTTAAAAGTAGAGAATCGATTAATCGAAATAATTTCTGAAATGAAATAAATGTAAGCATGAAGTGATATTTATTGTGCTTAATATTTAAAAGCTGAAATCACAAATAAAGAATTTTCTAGAGGGAAATTTAAGTATAATGCAGAACAATACGATTGTCACTGTATGGCATACGTTCGACACAACGTATGAGCGCGCCATCTAACGTGGAAAAAATAAGTTACTATTAATTGAGGTAAGAAAAAGTGTACGATTAGAGGTTCAATTTACATGAGTGTAATTTAGATTCTTAAGCTAACAGAAGAAAAGACCAACAAGTGATTATAAAGTCATTATTATTAAGAAATTGGTGAATAATTTTAATTTTTAAATTTCAATAATTATTATTGTTATTAATATTATTATTATTATTAGTATTAAGTAGGAAAATGGTGAATAGGTTTAATTTTTTTTTTTTTTTTTTTTTTTTTTTTTTTAAGTATTATGGTATTAATATATTATTGTTATTATTTTTATTATATATATATATATATATATATATATATATATATATATATGTCACAAAAGCAGTTATTCAAACAAAATTTTACCTCTATTTTAGCAATTTTTTATGCAAAGAACTCAGCGGAAATAAAAGAGATTTAAATGAGATTTCATGTTAATCCAAGACTTTTAACTTTTATGATAAATGTATTTTGTTGTATTAGAGAAGTATAAAATGATACCATTAAAATTTAAATGAATTTTGTGACTGTTTATTTACGATAAAAGAAATATTTAACGCTGAAGTTAATAACTTATTTAAAATTAGAATTTAATTTATTGTGTAACAGATTGAGCGGACACACACACACACACACACATACGCTTTCTGAAAGATTTGTTTTAGAGTTAACGGCTAAAATTACTTTTCCAGTTAAGTACATTTTTATGACATTATTCTATATGATACATTCGTATAATTTGTTGTGATGTGCCTAACATTATGTTTACCACTTTATTCTGTAATATAAAATAATGGCTGAAATAATTATCATTTTAACGCTAAAGCTAATTATTATTAGCCAAAGTTTGAACGTAGGTATTCTGTATATTAAATGTCCTTTTCATAAAATGTGGTAGTGACAGCTAATTTACACATGAAATTGTTTTCCACCATCATCTAAAGAATAATAAGAATAACTATAATAAATTCATAAAAAAAAGACATATTTAGTATATAAAATTTAATGACAATACTATTAATCTTTCTAATTTTATCAGTTAAAATGTTTTATTTTGTTCTGTAACGTTCTAAAAATTATAAATATTATTTAGTTATTAGATTTCAAATTTTTTTTTTATAAGATAGTCTTTTTAATAATAATAGCACAAGTTCCTGAGGGAATGATGCTCAAATATAATGTCATAGCTACAAAAGTGTATTGGAATTTATATTTATCTCTTGCTTAGAAAAAGGAATAAAATGGTGGAAGAAGGCTGATTTAGCAGAAAGAAATGGCCTAAAAATTGCAACAATGTTTTGAGAAAAATACGTTTTATCCAAGATTTGAAAGAAGCAAAAATAGTGTAAAATGTAATTTAAGAGAATAGATATAATGCTATGTATTATTGCTACTTGGTAATTTGACAGTTTTCTCTCTCGGCCCCAAATAAATTCTGCCAAATTTTGATCAAAATACTAAACTAAATTACAGGAAAAAACTCAATAATTGTTAAAATGTTTATAATACATAATTAAAAAAATAATAATATTTGTAAATCTCGGCTGATAGGAAGGTGAAGGTGGACTGGTATATTAATATTTTATATGCTTATTATATATATCAGTTATATATATGTGGGTACATATTTTTCGTTCTCATGATGAACTCAAATACAGGGTTCATACAGTTCTAATATTTCGGGAACACTAAAATTTTATTGCATTTTTTCTCATGAAATAAGCTTATAATTTTAAATAAAATATTATTATATAAAAATTGTGGTGGAAAATTCCTCACAAAATGACGGATCCGTAAGAACTCTGAAGTATGTTCTCAAATTATATTATTTGTCATACTTAAAAATATGTTTAAGACTTATATTTTATGATTCATCAAGTAACATATTTTACCGACTACATTTGAATAAGTAATAAGACACTCTGTGCATGTCTGTTACACATTTTCAAATAAAAATGATGAGCCTAGTTCCACCAAAATTTGCATACTAGCACGTCTTTGCTAAATATTATCCTGTACGCAATCGATTTTTCATTTTAATTTTCAGTTATTTATATTTTCCAAAATCTGTGTAACCTAAAATCGCTACTGTTTAGGGACAATATCATGAACATCAGTTTAAAGAGTATACGTTTGTATTTTATTACTCGTATCTACACCCCGCGACAAAAAGATAGGTACAAAGGGGTTTTCCTTTGATTTTTCATAAAATATCATTATCTAAATTGTGTTTAATATATTATTATCATAAAATAACACTATTCACGGACTAAGTTTTGTTTTAAGACTAAGTTAGAAAAATTTTAAGACTAAAGTTTTGCTAATTTAAGACTACACACCGCGACAAAAAGGTAGAAACAAAATGAGTTTTTTTTTAATTTTTTAATATGATTATTTTGAATATGAATATTTTGAATATGATTCAAATATTTAATAGGTTTTTGAAATGATAATATTTTGTTATTATAATAAATGATTTAGATAATGATTTAAATAACAATTTAAATAATGTTATTTTTTAAAAAATTAAATAAAAACCTTTGTTCCTATCTTTTTGTCGCGGAGTGAAGTCTTAAATTCGAAAAATTTTAGTCTTAAACCTTTTCTAAATTAGTCTTAAAACAAAAATTAGTCCAGGAATAGTGTTATTTTATGATAATAATAAATGATAAGTACAATTTAGATAATGTTATTTTATGAAAAATCAAAGAAAAAACCCTTTGTACTTATCTTTTTGTCACGGGGTGTATAATGTACGCCAAAAAATTTTCGAAATAAAACTTGTTAAATATATTTAACGTACACAAGCATCAAACCGTCTCAATTATATATAATAAAAATAAAAACTATTTTATTTACGAGATAAAACGTAAGTTTAAAAAAATTTAAAAACAAAATATACATATAAAAATAATTAAAATCTAGACGTTTCGAAACCCGTCCGTGTTCCTCATCAGTATCAATTACAACATAATATGCAAGCATTACATGAATACCCAAGGAATTTAAAGAAGTACCGAATATTGAGGAGCCAGTGCTGAGGAGTCAGAGTGTTAAATATATGTTTATATTTATTGTATGGGTATTGTTTGTTTTCCATTCTAAAGGCGAAAGAAAATTTGCCCCACTCAAAATTTGCATGGGTCACAAAGCATCTGGTAGCTATAGAAAGCTAGCTTAAAATAAAGTAATTGAGAAACTAGATGTAAACTATTATTATAAATAACAAAAATTATATATAATTTAAATAATAAAAAAATTATATATAGTTTAATAATAGCTCATATATATATATATATATATATATTGTGCCAAATTAAGTAAATAAATACAGTTTTATAAAAATGTCAGATTTATTTAATGTCATAAATTTCCTGTATAAAACATTATAGAAGTTAAATTTTTATAATGTTTCACAAATTTCCATTTTCATGTTTTATATGTTTCATATGTTTATGTCTTTGCTATTTTCTTTCATAAGAGCTCTTCGACATAAATTACATAGCTTACTATAAAGCAATTACATTTTCACCCATTTTTCTTTAAAATAGCTATTAAAATGCAGAAGTTGAATACAGAAATGTAAAACTTTTGAAAATATTGCTTCCGCGTGATTGCGATGTTTGTCTTACAAAACAGCTATTCGAAATAAATTTGGGAGCATGCAGTGAAAAAATGTCATTTTTATTTGATTTCTTTAAATACCGTTATTAAAATGCATGAGTTGAAAATAAAAATGAAAAACTTAATCAAATATTGTTTTTCATGTGATTACGAAAAATTAATGAGAAACTTTTTTTTTAGACTGAAAGTTTACAAGGGAAGTATATATTTTGGAATTATTTTTTTGCCATAAAATACTGTACATATTTAACCGTGCACAAAGATTAAATAATGTTGCTGTTTCGAAGAAAGCTAAATAATGAATAAATTATATACTTTATCAATTGATAACAAACAATTTATTTATTCATTAATTGGACATTTTATCACATAAAAAAAGCAAACAAAAATAGTGTATTATTATTATTATTATTATTATTTTAAACTGATAAAGAATTTCACAAGGCAAGTAATTTCTTCAAAAACTGTAGTAATATATGCTGAGTTATTAAGAAATATTTTTCTTAAATAGTAAGTAATCTATTTTTACTTACATATATATTCAACTGATTTTTTGCTTGATTCAGAGAAAGTATGTATAAGTTTAAAAAATGTATGTAATAAAAGCGTTAAAAAAAATTCTAAAATTACTCTGAACTTGATAATAAAATAATAAAAAAAATCATTATGCGTTGAATTTGAAGGGTGTTGCAAATAAACGCAATTAAAATTACAAAAAGTAATTAAAAAATAGATCAAGAAAACTCATCTAATTTTGCAGTGTAAAGTACAGCAAATGTTCCAACAAACACACACTTTAAATAAATTAGTAACGAAAACCACCCTGTATCAAACGATCAAATCATATATCGATTTTTTATATTGTTGCTTAAGAATTTTGTTGATAAATTAATTAAACTTGCTCAAGAATGCTCGTAAATTGTAAAGCTTGTCACATGTGCTTCGGTGTTTTCTGGTTCATATTTTTGCTACCTGCGCGTTTGGCGCTGGTAGGTGTTTAGTTTGTTCAACATGTCAATTTATGGACAAATTTACAGCAATTTATGCTGTAAAATTGCATGAATTTATTAGCGGTACTCCTTAAAAATTCAATCACTTATTTATAACACACTTAATATTTACCGAAAAATGAGTTGCCAATTTTTTAACCTGCACATTGTGGTTTATTCAACTTTCACTTCCTCTTACACATAAGGTAGAGAAAGTATTGTTTTTGGGTCCAATTTCCGAACGCGAGATTTTGTTATATTTGCACGTTTTGAGGTTCCCTGAATACGAAAATCATGTTTTTAGCAAATGGTCTGTGTGTATGTCTGTGTGTCTGTATGTCTGTGTGACTGTGTGTGTGTGTGTGTGTGTCTGTCTGTTATCAGCATATCTCAAAAACAAATTATGGCAGAAAGTTCAAACTTGGTATTCTAAATGTGTATCATATAGGGATGCTACAGTAAGCTTTTCGTTAAGATCAAGCAAATTGTTCGTGTACAGGAACAATCAAGAGAATTCTAATACATTACGTCTATGGGGGAAATTGCAGGTAAGTAGAGTTTATCGTCTATAGACTGCACTAAACCAAACGAAACGAATACATATTTTTGTAATAGAGATAGTTAACTGGGATTTTTTTTTTGTGTGTAAGTAGGAGCCTCGCCTTCCCCCCTGGGGGGAAGTCCCCCCTCAAGGGGAGTAAGTTTTCATGATGGGTATCTTTCAAAAGAGCTCGCCAATACCTTTAAAACGGATGGTTGAACCATCGATCTGCGATAATTTAAAACAAAGTTATCGTTTTTTTTTTTTTTTTTTTTTTTTTTTTAACGAAAACAAAAACTTAGAAAAAAATCGTACATTTTTTTTTTTTTAATATTGAGAATAAAATGTACCTTTTATTTTGATATTTGGTGTTATATTACTTCTCTAATATGGAAATCGTCTGCCTTATCATAAAGGATAATTTTTTTAAATAACAATTAAAAAAAAAATATTTTTTAAAAAGAGAATTATTTTTTAATAACCGAATTAAATTCTATATAAATGTAGGTGCATTAATGAAACGGGGGGTTGAGGGGGGGGATGGTAGCCCCCTCACACAGAACTAATTATCATCTAAAACTCTTCAGAAGCCTAATATGAATTGTTTAACATAGGTTTACATAACAATACTCGTTATCTTATCTATTAATCTGCAACCTGTATTTATAGTATTAAATTTCAAGGTAAGAGAAAGTCGTGTGAGTGACACACCAGATTATTTACTTTCTCTTACTTAGTAGAGAAAGTATTGTTTTTGGGTCAAAAATTCGAACGCGAGATTTTTTTATATTTACACGTTTTAAGGTCCCTTGAATACGAAAATCTTGTTTTTAGCAGATGGTCTGTGTGTATGTCTGTGTGTCTGTATCTCTGTGTGTCTGTGTGTCTGTGTGTGTGAGTGTCTGTCTGTTATCAGCACATCTGAAAAACAAACTATGGCAGAATGTTCAAACTTGGTATTCTAAATGTGTATCATATAGGGATGCTACAGTAAGCTTTTCGTTAAGATAAAGCAAATGGTTCGTGTACAGGAACAATCAAGAGAATTCTAATACATTACGTCTATGGGGGAAATTGCAGGAAAGTAGAGTTTAACGTCTATAGACTGCACTAAACCAAATGAAACGAATATATATTTTTTGTAATAGAGATAGTTAACTGGAAAAAAAAAATGTGTAAGTAGGAGCCTCGCCTCGCCCCCTGGGTGGGAAGTCCCCCCTCGAGGGGAGTAAATTTTCCTGATGGGTATCTTTCAAAAGAGCTCGCCAATACCTTTAAAACGAATGGTTGAACCATCGATCTGCGATAATTTAAAACAAAGTTATCGATTTTTTTTTACTTCTAACAAAAAAATAAAATAAAAAAAATAAAAAAAATAAAAACGTACTTTTTTTTTTATATTGAGAATAAAATGGACTTTTTTTTTTATGTATTTGTTGTTATACTACTTTTCTAATTTGGAAATCGTCTGCCTTATCATAAAAGATAATTTTTTTAATAATAATTTTAATAAATTATTTTTTAAAAGGAGAATTATTTTTTAATAACCGAATTAAATTCTATATAAATGTACGTGCATTAATGAAACGGGGGTTTGAGCTCACACAGAACTAGTTATCATATAAAACTCTTCAGAAGCCTAATATGAATTGTTTAACATAGGTTTACATAACAGTACTCGTTATCTTACCTATTAATCTGCAACCTGCATTTATAGTATTAAATATCAGGGTAAGAGAAAGTCGTGTGAGTGACACACCATATTATTATTTTTTTTTTTTGCTTTAAATAGCTTAATTGTTTTTAATCTAAGCCTTTGTAAAACTTAATGTTAGTTAATAAGTTTTTCCACAGCAAATCAAGCCTTTGGAAATATATGCATTTAATTTTTAGAAATTTAATCATAATTTTAATTTTGTTGTGTTTAAATAACACATACTGTCAAATAAACCATTTATATATTTAAAAAGTGTATGGAATATAACTCTATAAAATGTAAATTATGTTTCTTTAACTTATATGATAAAGACCTATAAAAACACTTTTGTCGGTCATATTTAAAGCATGACTTCATAAATCAATTTTATTTGCATATATGAAGGATTTCTTTTACAGCGAAAGTTGAAAACTTTCAGAAAAATGTCTTAAAGAAATTAAAATGGTGGTTAAATCATGTTTATTATCAATATCAATGTGTGATATACATTTAAATAAATTCATTATTGCATACCTAGAACATATGCATACAACTGTCTCTAACATTTTATCTGGAAAACAGCGTTAGGAATACTTTAGAATACACACATACTACACTCACATTTTGCACTAGCATATTATTCCTGAATTACGTGAGAATTATTATAATTTCCGATTAATATATTTTTTAGAATTCCATAATGATTATTACAAATATGAAGAATGTGTGAAAAAAGTGATCACTTCACAGATGCTTCTAAAAATGATTTTATGAATTTGGAACTTACAATGAAATACAAAATTTAAAAGAATAAATATCTACAATTACATATATCTTTGAAAGCACTTTGTATGCATTTTTTGTTAGTTACAAATAGTTATTTACTGGAACGCCAAAGAAAAATATAAACAAGAAGATAATATTTAGCATACCGTCATCCGTGCACAAAAGAAACGAAACAAAAATGTTTCTGTATATGAGAAAGGAATCGGATTTACGACTGTTTTATCAGCCAAATGTCTCACTGTTTGTGTTTGCATGTATTATGTCACCGATCTTAAAAATTATCCGATTTACTTGAAAATATTGTGTTGTTCGATAAATAATGTCTTTTTTTTTTCCATTTTTCCAAAGTGAATTTATTTATATTAACAACAAACGTTAATCAATGATATATTGACCATTTTGTTGGATGACCTTTTGCCATGTTTCGGTAAGTTTAAAAATTAGAAGCGTTGGTTTAAAAAATGACATTATTTATCAAACAACCCAATAGATTCAAATAGTCATAAACTACATGAAATTAGTTGTATAATTTTTGGTTCAAGTTCAGCGTCAAATAAAATATTTCGTAATAATAAAGTTAATAAGATTAAAAATTCTATTAAAATGATTTAACGAGGAAAAGCAAAATTCAACACAAGAAATTTAACATACATGATTGAGAGGCTTAAAAGCATGTTTTCTGTAGTAAGGCTGTGCATAGAACTACTGTGCATACTACTGTGCATAGAACTGTAAGCGTATTGTAGCTATGCAATACGCTTGGTAATTGATGAGTATGCATTTTTGGTATGTTATAATAGTTTTGGTTAAACAAAACTCAAACATTCAAAAGGTAGTTTAAATGGCACCCCCCCCCCCCCCGCCATCTCCTTTCAGAAATGTTTGTATACTATAGCGTAATTAAAAATGTATGGTTTTATGAAAATAATTATTAATCTACATTGCTAAAAAAAGAAATTCTAACTGTTTATTAGTTATCCTATAGACTTAAAATATAGCAATAATACTTTTACAATATGTAGCGTCTGCTGGATCACTTTGGTGTATGTATGACTAAAGCAAATGAAACACACAGGACTCTAATGTGTAAATCCACAACTTATTGGAACAATAGGTATTTAATAAAGTATTTTGCAAATAATATAATTATTTATACATAAAATAATTTTTATTGTGCTGAAATAATGCTTAATAACTTAAATTTTGTACCGTTTTCTATTTCTGAAATAATATAACGTTTATACATCTTTGTTACTTCTACATGTTATAAATTACAGTTACGAATATATATAAATATATATATATATATATATATATATATAGGTACAACTATAGTATTTGCCCACAGCTGAATTTGGCGATTTTTCTTTGGCGCCGATTTGAACGATAACGATGTCGTTCTGGACTGTTTGCGATATAATATGGCAGCTTTCATGCTATTTATTTTGGATTTATGATTTTATGACTTATTATTTATAATTTATAATTTAGCTTATGATTTTATCATTTATGCTATATGATTTATGATTTTTTTATTTATGATTTAGCCATAATCGCCAAATTCCGCTGTGGGGAAATACTATAGTTGTTCCTATATATATATATAAAGAGCTCTATCTTGGGTGAATTCTCAAGTGATTATTTTTTAGTATAAAAACATAATATTTTAAATATTATATGCACATTTTAGAAAAGAAAAAAAAATAACCTACTAAACACGCTATGAAAAATTCAAAACATAATTTAGATAATATATTAGATATTATAAGAAAAAAAATTCACTATTTACAAATGTAAAAAAAAAGTATATTAACTAGCTTTTATTCTCAATTTTGTACGTTCTTTATCACTTTCTTAAAGAATTAATCTTTATGACAAAGAACGACATGTTTTCTTGACACAACTCCGAAAATCTTCAAGAATTCCTTAATTAATTGTTGTTTTTAAGCAGCCCTTCAAAAGTACTAACTTTAAGAAGTTTACGAATACTTCAGAGACATTATAAAGAATTTTATCAACCACTTCTCAAAGACACTAATTAAAACGAAAATGTTTAATAATTTTAGTTTAGGAAAATTTAAGATGAAGAAAATTTCTGAAATGCAACATCGACATTAATTTTCTGAACAAGCATTAACAACTTTGGACGCTGCTTTGCCAGTTAATTTATAAATTTTTGAAATTGATTAATAAGGAAAAATTATACACACACACACATATATATATATATATATATATATATATTCAATATTACAGTGACTTCTTATATCAGGTTGTTTCAATATCATTGTTATATCATTGTTATATCATTGTTATATCATTGTTGAAGCAAACACAAACACACACACACACAGAGTGTTACATAGACAGAGTGTTACATAGTGCGTGTGTGTTTTTATTAGATAGCCTGCGTATTTCGAGTAATTTTCGGATTATAAAATGGTTTAGAATAGCTATATTAAATTATAGTATGCAGTTAGTAAAAATACCTTCTTATATCTACATTTTAGTTGTAACTATAAATATGAAAGGTTTAAACAATGGTAACAAACAGAAGATTTAAGATACAATGGTACTCCAAATGTATAAAATTTTCATAGTTATTATTAGCTTAAAAGCGGATATATTTTTTAGATTTTCTGAAAATAATTATCTGAAATATTCAGGTCTTTCTAATAACAATCTCAGTTTAAATCTATATTTACAAACATTAGACTTATTTTTACACAAAATCCGATTTTTTTTAATATGTTTAATAGCATACTATCTCCGTTTCATCGGTCTCTGTATACAAAGTGAATCATCTACATAAATCGATATCACTTATTATTATATAATTTCATGAGTTAATGTATATAAAAAATATATAAATAGTAATGTATAAAATAATCTTTGAAAAAGAATTCAGTTGAAATCAATTAAAACTTTGCTGCAGGTTCTAGCTGTATTCTGAACATCTTCTTTTAATGCTTTAATTCTTAAAAAGGAAAAAAATCAATTCACTTTCATGATTATTAATTATGTAAAACATTTTGTTTATATTATCAATTTCTTTAATTTTCACTTTATCATTTAGGTTAATTTCTCCCAAAATAAAAGTGTATTCTCTTTTAACATTAATCCACTGCTGTGAATAGTATAAGCATCCTTGTCAGTAGTTTTTTTTCAATATCATCTTTTTATTGTTAATTTATTGTTATTCTTGATATTCTTTGAAAGCTTTCATATAAATTACCCTTACTCTTTCTTTATTTATTTTTTCACTTTTTTTCACCAAAATTTATTTTGTTTTTGCAATACTATTATTGCTTTTTAAGATTAACTTTCTATTCTTTATCTAGATTTTTTCAGCTTCTTTCTTTATTATGCTCTAGCTTTTATTTTACATATGCTTCTCATTACTAATAACATGCAAAGGTTTTTCTGACAGTTATTATATTTTTGATGGATTAGGATCTCACGGAATTGTTTTCAATAAACGGTTTTTTAAATGCTAAAATTTATGCACTGTTACCTTCGACATATTATTACTTAGAAGATACTTTGCGAAAATAAGCAAAAATAAAAGAAAAATTATAAGAAAATAAAATTGTAATTAAAGAAATGTAAAGTTAGTATAAAGTTTCTAAAGAGAGAAATTCCATTCGTTTATATCTTCAGTTCCAATTTATAAGAAAACTGAAAATGCCATAAATATGCTAATGTATTACACAATCCTCTCATAAATAAAATGAAACCTTCACAGTGCAGTTAAATAATGGCACCATGCTAAATATGGTTTAGTTATATGTATGTGCCTTGTTATTCAAACTTTAAGATCTTCACATGAGTATTAATAATGTAAATTGAACAAACTTTATAAATAAACTTTAAAAACATTACTTCTAAAATATATGAAAAAAAAATACATGCAAAAAAGTAATTATGTCTAACAATTTTTGAAACAATTGCTTTTAACTTAGCTTATACTTGTGTTTACATAAAAATTGATATAGTTACGAAGACATAAACTCAGTTCCTTTTCCCTTTACAATGTGTGGCTATTTTCTAGCATAAGACCTAGGTAATTCAACCTTTTTTTTTTTTTTTTTTTTTTTTTAATATTCTTAAATTTGTTAGAAATTTGCCACTAGTATAATGAACGTTCTTTGAAATACTTTAACTCTTTGTAAATTCCGTAAAAGTTACCAACACATAAAAAATAGTTTTAAATCGAAAGGAAATTCGCTTTACTTTATAGTGTGATCGATTCCTGTACACATTAACATTTAAAAGTGTAATTATAAAAATAATGATTTTTTTTTTTTTTTTTTTGCTTTTCTCTAGTATTTGAAAAAGTGTTCGAAAGGAAATTCGCTTTACTTTATAGTGTAATCGATTCCTGTACACATTAACATTTAAAAGTGTAATTATAAAAATAATGATTTTTTTTGTTTTTTTTTCTTTTCTCTAGTATTTGAAAAAGTGTTCGAAAGGAAATTCGCTTTACTTTATTGTGTAATCGATTCCTGTACACATTAACATTTAAAAGTGTAATTATAAAAATAACGATTTTTTTTTTTTTTTTTTTTTTTTTTTTTTTTTTTGCTTTTCTCTAGTGTTTGAAAAAGTGTTCTACGTTTCTTAATTCTTTCATGCATTTTCATATTATTTAATTTCAAAATTGTTATATTTATGCTTTCATCCATCTGTTCTAGTTTATCGGTATAATTTTTTTGAATAAAGAAGGAAAAAATAATATAATATTGTAACCGTTTTACTACAAAATAATCTGTTTTGCTTGCTTTGAAAAATTTTAAAACTTTAAGAATTTTTATTATTACTTTTTTTTAAATTGAAATATAACCAGTCCAAGTTTAATAAGGCCTTTGTTTGCAAAATTTAATGTAATATTATCTGAAACATATTACTATACAAAGGTAATGATATATAGAAATATATTTCTTTCTGCAAAAATTATATTTCAAACTTTATGCTCAATATATATTACAAACCTTAAAATAGCAATTATAAAAACTAAAATTTAAAAACCTTTATCATTGAAACCAGAATATAAGCAAAATTTTCTTCATTTAACTTATTAAAATAGCAATTTTGAGATAATTGCATTTAACAAGAGGCATTTATCTTACACCAGAGTTTACATAAAATTTGATACGTTATATTTTTTCCTTCTTATCGAAATAAAAGCAAAAAAAAAAATTTACAGCAATAAAATTTCACTATGTTTATTATGAATTTATAATGTAAAACTAAAAACAAAAGTTTTATATAAAACAAAAATTTTACTATATTTTATTTTGTTGTGAAATCTTTAATCTGTAAAAAATGTAAGTAGATTTGAATTCCTGGAGATATTAAAAAAAATGTAATACCTTTTCTAGGTACACAAAATCTAGGAACAGTTAAAACATGAATCACATTTTTCTATTTTATAAGACCAAATATATATATATATATATTATTTTATTCATCACATTTTCATTAAAATTTATAAAGGTTTCATATTGAACAATAATATTCCTCTGACTACATTCCGTAAAAATTTACATGGAAGACATGGAATTAAAATTTCAAGTTTAATTGTAGCCGAATCCATATAAACATCAAAGAAAAAAACCATTTGGAAGATTTATCAATTTGGCATTGGCAACACATTTTTAGTTACCAAGGGACTTGTGAAGAAACAAAAAGTTTTAAAACTTCAATGATAGAAATTAAACTGTTTACTTATTAACTGTTTTTTCCTTATAAATAGTATTAAGAACAAATATGTTTTTAAAAAAATATTCTTTTGGTAAAAAAAGCTTTCAAAATGAATCTTAAAATTTTTAAAATATAAATCAAAAATAGAATGCGCTAATTTATAATACATTTTTCAATTAATTTAAGTATCGCTAATAAAATTCATGAATTAGGTTTAAATATTCATTCAAATAAATATTAAAACACTATTTAAACAAGCTTTTTCATGAATACTGATGAATACTGTCAAATAATGTATACTGTCAAACTGTTTAAATCTAAATTTAACACATGATCCAACAAAAGTATATAATATTCAAGAATTGTCCTAATTAATCATGCATTATCGGACAAATTTAAAGTATATTAAGACGGTTTTGTAAAATATTATAAAAGACATTTTGCGATTCTATTTTTTATTTATTTATTTATTTTTTTTTTTTTTTATGCGATACATTATTGTACATTATTATTTTTTCTTTTTTAATAAAGTAAAATTTTGCTTTTCACTCCAAGAGTTACTTAAAGTGTTAGCTACTGCTGAATTATTTTTGTACTACTACACTTATATATATATATATATATATATATATATATATATATATATATATATAAAGTGCCTTCAAACGCATAAAAAGCAGCGCGTTTTTACTTATGCAGCTACTTCATGAAAAGATAAGTTACTATTAGTATTTTATTGTTATCGTATCTATACACTGTGTATATGAAACTATAAAATTTATATATTTGCTAAACAAAATCTTTTATATATATATAAGAATAATAATAATAATATTGTTATTATATATATATATATATATATATATATATATATATATACGTTTAATCAGTGAAAATTTTATTTTTAATGATGTTGACTTATTACTGGGTCAGTTTTCTATTAAAATGCACTTTTGAAATACGTAGGATAATTTTATGTTTTCTAATAGGAAGATATTTCCAAAAACGTAACATACATTTGATTTAAAAATCTTTTTATATATTAAGCAATTACAAAATAAAGCGTTTGGATATAGGAGATATTCAAATATATGATATTTATTTATTTTTTTTTTCTTTTGAAGTTTAAACTTGCGGGACACATCATAAAATATCAGGAACAGATTACTTTCTGGTGGCCTTTCAACTTGTAATCACTGCATTATTAGTATTGGTTCATTTTATTAATACGTTTTGTTAATCTACTTTTTTTCATCCAAAATGATCACACACACACGTTTGTATATAAGCGTATATATATACGTGTGTGTAGAGTATTGGGAAGAAGACGGGTGTAATTAACAATCTTTTAGAAACGTAATATACATAATCAGCTAACCAGTTTAAATAATAATAATGATAGGACATATCTTTATTTTAAATGATACCCAGGGAATATGAACCGAGTGGATCGCACTGGGTATGTCATAACCAGTGTCTTCATTTTAGCTCTGTTCTTTCTCAGCCGTTATTCAAAAACGCATTAATCGTCGTATAGTTGCCTCAAAATAATAATAATAATAATAATAATAACTTTGAAAGGAGAACTGGTGAAAGAATTCTAAAAGAATATCGATTGAAATCGGCCAGTGCCTGAGATGTTATGTTTACAAAACTATTAGGCACATTAAAACAAGGCAAACAACAATGTCTAGAACGCGAAATTGATAATAAGAAAGCAAACAGCTGCTTCGGTAGCACTTAGCGTGCCGTCTTCAGTGCATGACTAAAGGCGGTACGTTAAATCGTAGCTTCCTTAACTAGATGCCTGTCGCGTAGCTCGGAAACATAGCAACAGCTGAAGCGGTAGACTGCACCTGGTATAGATTTCATGATTTTTTTATTTAACTTCCACCAATAACTTTAAGAAGGGATATATGATTTATATAATCAAGGTTTCTTCGATTCAATTTGCTTTTTATGTATATCATATCCCTCTTTAAAAAAATTCTGGTGGCTTTTGAATAAAAAATTCGTGCAATCTGCACCAGGTGGCGCTGTCTACCGTTTCAACTGTTACCAACTTTTCGAGCAACGTGACAGGTATCTAGTTTAGGAGGCTACGGTTAAATGCTACCGAAACAGCTGCCTGCTTTCCTGTTATTTGAATTTGGCGTTCTAGACGCCGTTATTTGCCTTTGTTTTATAATCCCACGCCAAATCTCTCATTAATTTTAGGCACGTTGTTGTGGTATTAATTCAAATTACGCTCCTCTGTATAGACTTCCATAGCTTATTCAAAATTTATTACGAATACGGACTGGGATCCCTCAGAAAGACACCGACATAAAGCATATCATACAGAAACCGTGCGTAGACACGGTTCCTTAATCCACGCGCGAAATTCTATCAATATCCAAAAAATGTCAGCTTTTAGTAAAACTTTTTTTTTTTCATTAGATGTCTCTGATATTTTTTCAGAATGAAATCTGGATATCTCTACTCTCCATTTTTTAACAAGCTTATAGAACTAATACTCATTAAGATATAGCAAAAACTTAAAATATTTTAAATAAAATATTCTGTGCTGCTTTTTTATTTTAAAGAGAGACACAGTACTATTTATTTTTGCTCCTCCCGCATAAACGTACCTTTAAGTAAAAGTATAATTTACATAATTTTTATTCAATCTCCTAAAAATTCATATTTTATATTTAGACACAAGAATTTTATTTCACTTGAAAGTGAAAGTGTTTGAATTTTTTTTCCTTAGGAGACAAGACACAGTCTAGACTTATTTGGTTAGAAAAATGTATCGTATTATAAAAATATCTCAAGTTATGCGTTAAAATATGCAATTCAATAACTAAATGAAAACATACCAGAAGAAATAATGAATTCTACGCACGAATCAGAAAGCTTATTTTTATAAATTAAATTAAAAGTTGCCTAGTAATGGTACAGTGTTTCCAATGGAGTGTTTACTTTACATGCAAATTCAAATTTTATTTAATAACATAAAATTTTTTATTATGACCTATAGAAAATGCTTCAAAAAATTAACTAAGTAAAAAAATGTGAGATTTTCGCTTTTTTTTTAAGCGACCCAATCTAAACATTTTTCTCTATTAACATTCTTTTAATAAGGGAAATATCTCAAATTATGTGTTAAAATATACAGGGTGACCATAAAGTAGATTTCCTTTTTTGAAAGCACCTACAGCCGTACTTGCCAACATTCTAATTACATAGGTGCCACCACTCTAATTAATATTCCGCAAACTTTTTACTAACTACCTCTTTTTCTATTTTTAGAGTAATTTTCTTCAAATGTAATTTCGATTAAATAAGAAGAAAAATACACTAAAAAAGACTGGTTGAAAAAAAAAATAAAAGTAAATAAATAAAAGGCGGATACTAACAATTTTATGGAACATTAATTATAATATTGGCAGGTAAATAATCAATATTTTGCATTGTTATTAATACCCGCCTTTTCTTCATACCAGTATTTTTAGAGAGAGTTTTTCTTCTCGTTTTATCGTAATTACATTTGTAGATTTTTTTTTCTAAATATAGTGATGTGGATAAAACGCACATACTTACAATAATATTGAATACTAATTAGAATGTTGCCAGGTATATCTACAGCTAAAACTAACTTTCATATACATTCTGTGGAAGACATTGTGAGGTGATATTCGCAAAGATAAATATTAGTAAAGAAAGTCGCGAATAGGGGAAATTTTGGTGCTTCTGTCACGTTTGCACTGTCATATTTGCTTATTCTACATCGATTGTGCAAATTTGCACAGATTGCATGTTGTTCTCTGGTCCGAAATGTTGGTTAATAAAGGAACACTTTTCTTAAGTTTAAAGTATATATCTTTCATTTCACCCTATACATTTCCATCCAACATTAATAAATCTTTACTATACATTTTCTGTGCATTCATTGTACTTTTCAACAGCTCAAAAATTACTTATGCGCTAGGAAAGTTGGATAATCTATATTGCTTGAGCAAATTTCACATTGCTTACTTGACGTGCCAAAATCTCCCCTATCAGCAAATTTTGGCAATATATATATATATATATATTATATATAATTTGGTTATATGCAGGGTGTTCAAAAAGTCCCATCCCGCTCCAAATTCTAAAATAAGTCGGAATTGTGAAAGATAGCGAAACACGTGCTCAATAAATTCGAGAGGGACCTCTTTTGGTGAAAAAAGTCTGGGCCCGGAGGGGGGCTAGGAGGGCCGCTAGGGAGGACAACTTTAAAAATTTCTAATTGGAAGGCATGTCTCGTGACACATCCATGGACACGTCTCTTCAAAACAATGAATTTGATATAAATAGTTTTGCCCTACGATGATTATTAAAGGAGATACATGAGTTTTTATACTTTTGAAATGTTAATTTTATACTTATGTATATTTATATATATATATATATATATCTGTACTAATATATAAATGCGAAAGTTTGGATGGATGGATGTTTGTTACTCAATCACGCCACAACGGCTAAACGGTTCTGGATGAAATTTGGTACAGAGATGTAGAATAGTCTGGAATAGAACATAAGCTACTATTTATACCGAAAATTTGATTAGATTTAAAAAAAAAAAAAACCGGTAATTTTGAAAATAATAAACCGGTAATTGACTTAATAAAAGCCATTTAAATTTTTAATTGTTGCCAAAAAAGTTTACGAGGTATTTTTATTTATTTATTTTTCAACATAAAATGAAATATGCTTTCATGCGAAAAATAAAAAATTACTAAATGTTAAATTGGTCGATAAGAAAATGACACTTTATAATTTTAAAATAAAATAGTAATATTACAAATCTAAGATATTTCTTCTGAATTTTATTTCATAGCATTTTTTTATATACCTCAACTTCAGATTTTTTTTTTTTTTTTTTTTTGAGTACGGCGGATGAACACGCTTGGCATAAAAGCAAATTCATCATTATATTAAAGGTATTTTGTTATTGATAATTCTGGACAATTTTTTTAATTTTGATGCTGAAGTAGATCGGACATTTTTCGCCAAGGAAAAGATAGAAAGAAATACGCAAGCGAAGTGATGACGTCACTGGCCGCTCGTGGATGCAAGAAAAATATTTCCTATGTTAAACGCCCATTGGATTTTTTGTAAAAAATTATTAAAAATCGAGGAAAATTATTTCTCGATTTTAATCCCCATATTTAGGTATAGATATGTATTAGTTATCATGGCTATGCGTTAGATTAAGTTATTTTTGTTGTAAAATTGACAAAATTTGAATTTTTAATTTCAAAACTCTAGAAAAAAAAAAATGGCAAACTTCCATATTCGATTGAAAACACAAACATTTCATTTCAAAGGATGATATTTGCACAATAAATATCCAACTAATATACTAATTAAAAGGAAAGTGATAAATATTCTATCATAATTTGATGTCAAATTTGTTTTCAAATGTCTAAATAAAGTGTCTGATAAAGATACTAATATGTTGCAGCGGAATAGATTTGATATCGGTCATCCTTTGCAGGAAAAAAAAAAAATATTGCCAAATTATCTGGCAAACATATTTTAATTCCTTTCAAAAATCATAGTTATTTTAACAACTTATATTAAGATAGTAATGAATAATATGAAACAATATTTCGTACTATGCATATTACGAAAATATGCATCTGGCGTGTATATTTTCGTATTACGTGTTTGATCACCAAATACAATAAGCGCCAAGAACGACAGAGTTTTGAAATTTAAAATTAAAATGTTGTCAATTTGACAGCAAAATGACTCAATCTAACACATGCACATGATAACTAATTGCATATATATATATACCCAAATATGGGGATTAAAATCGGGAAATAATTTTCCTCGATTTTTAATAATTTTTTACAAAAAATCCAATGGACGATTAACATAGGGAATCAAATTTCTTGCATCCACGGACGGTCAGTGACGTCACACTTCTCTTGCGTATAGGAACAATAATCGCATAAATTCTATTTTGGTCTAAAACGGCAACAAAAATTCAAAAGTCGCCAAGGGCATTAAGGCTGTACCATGATCAAGTTTACACATTAATTAATTTATTTATTTTTCTATATACCAACTACTATTAACTAAGCATGAAGTATATAAAATACTCTTACCAGACAAATGTCGTCAGTTTTTCTTATTAAATTATTGAGCTTATTCCACGTGTGTAAATATTGTCCATTTATAAATATTATTTTTTATCCCCATGTATATCGTAATAGAGCATTTCCTCGTGACGTCTGGTGGTTGGCAAAAAAGCGCGCTCGACTTTCCCGCGCAGTTTACTATATTGGTGATCCTCCATCGCTATGCTTTTCCCAAGCCTTTTTGCCAACCACTCATAAAAGTTGAGATGTTTGTTTACAAACAAGGAACTGTCCTATTGGACCACGTTAAAGAAATATTATATAGATAAGTAGAAAGCATCACACGTTCAATATTTTTGGTTAATTACTATTCTCATTTTTAACTTTTTATTTCACTTTGTCATTTAACGTGCGTTTTCTTACTTTTTTGAATTATAATTTACTTTTTATTTGTTAGTAGTTTTAATTCTTTTGATTTGTTATTATTTCATAGTAGTACTTTGTTTTTAGTTCCCTTTTAAGGGTTTTATTATTATTATTATTATTTGATAGTTTTTCGAAATGCCCGGGAAACGCAAATCTAATCTTTCCAACAGAAATAATAAAGCTCGGGCTATGAAAGTAGCTAGAAGTCAAGAGACGAGTTGTATCACAGAGCTGGGTATTAATATTATAAAATGTACCATTATTACAGGAACTGCTAAAGGAGACAGCGTTTTGATTCCCCGCATACCTATTATTCCCAACAACTTGCCATTTCATTTCAAGAGATTGCAATTTCCATTGAAATTGGCTTTTACAATGACGATCAACAAATCCCAGGGGCAAACCTTAAAAGTGGCAGGCATTCATTTAGGAACTCCATGCTTCTCACACGGTCAATTATATGTTGGTTGTTCACGTGATTTAAGTGCCCAGAACTTGCATGTGTTGACGGAAAATAATAAGTCATTTAATGTTGTATACAGATCGGTATTAAAATAAAAATAAATTGTATATTTTTCCCGTAGATCTTTCAATGAGTTACAAATTTTTTTGAGTATACTTTATCAGACTCTATTTTGCACAGCACCACAATGATAAGGTTTCATTACATTACATATTATGATCAAACCGTCAGTTCCCACACATACACATCAAAATTTCTACGTGAACGAAGTCGCGGGTAACAGCTAGTGTTATATAATTTGGTTATATGCAGGGTGTTCTAAAAGTCCCATCCCCTCCAAATTCGAAAATAAGTCGGAATTGTGAAAGATGGCGAAACATGTGCTCAATGAATTCGAGAAGACCTCTTTTGGTGAAAAAATCTGGGCCCGGAGGGGGGCTAGGAGGGCCGCTAGGGAGGACAACTTTAAAATTTCTAATTAGAAGGTATGTCTCGTGACACATCCATGGAAACGTCTCTTCAAAACAATGAATTTGATATAAATAGTTTTGCCCTACGATGATTATTAAGGGAGCTACATGAGTTTTAATACTTTTGAAATGTGAATTTTATATTTATGTATCACCTTTAATAATCGTTACAGGGCAAAACTGTTTATATCAAATTCATTGTTGAAGAGACGTTTCTAGAGATGTATCACAAGACATACTTAGCCCATACATGTTTGAGCCCGGGTAAGGGGGTAGTAAATAGTACTGCCGCTAGAGAGGGCAACTTTAAAATTTCAAACAGGAAAGTATGTCTTGTGATGTATCCATGGAAGGGGGTTGGGGCATTTGGAACACCCCGTATAATTTGATTTTATTCTGCTTATTAGTTTTAGTGGCAGTTTTCTTCAAACAGAATAAGTTTATTTTTGAAAAGTCTTATACTCTACTAATTAAATGAAAGCTAACCAAAATAAAAATAAATAAATAAAAAGTAAAAAATAAAAATAATAAAGAACGCATCATTTTCTAAACAGAACAAATTTTTGCTAAAATATCGGTAAATTATTGTTTACTATCATTTATTAAAATTAATTAAATAATAGTACACACTTTACTTAAAAAAAAAAAAAAAAAAAAAAAAAGTGTAATGATTTTTTTTATACAGCAAAGTCGTAAAGAAGGGAAGTATTTTAGTAATCATATCCCTTCCACATTTTACACAATTAAAAGAAAAAAAATTGCTGTTATATTACTTAATAAATGGTGTGTAAAATCATTAAATAATCTGTAATTTTATTATAATATAAATATAGATGTATATTGCTTTAATAAAAATGTTCAGAAGCAAAGAAATATACAGAAACTTGAACAGATTAGTTAATTTTATATTTCCTGTTTGTATTTAAACTTTTTTTTTTTTTTTTTTTTTTTTTTTAAGTATATTTTATGTGTGTTTTTAAGAATTACGAAACTGTTGTTATATCTTCTTCAAATATTTAGAAATATATTTTTCGCTTTTTATTATAAAATATTTCTGAACTTATTTTATATTTTCTAGAAGAAAACAAAAGTTTAAAAACACTACATCTTTTAATGCCCAAAATCAATTTACAAAACGAACAAGTTTAATATTTTTGCGGGAAACAATTTAATATATATATATATATTTTTTTTTCTTTTTTTTTCTTTTTTCGAAAAGTTTTTTGCTTACATTTTGATAATCATAACAATAAAAATTTTTTCGCGTAATTTCATATAAAATGTTTCTATAATATATATATATATATATATTTTAAACATTGGTTTTCTACACTAACGCTCCCAAGGCTACTTTTTCTTTTATTAATCCACTTATTCATTACCTTAACAGAATTTTCTTTTCAATGATTTTTCCGTTTTTAACAAATGAAAACTTTTCAATAAAACAATAAACATTATTTTATATGGGATATGTACTGCTGCTAGTACTATTTTTTTTTTTTTCATAATATAATTACATTGCTTTTGTAGCGAAAAGAAAGTTGATTTTAAATATATTAATCATTAGCTTACATATAGTTAATTGTGTACGTAAATTTCATAAGATACTCATGCTTAAAAAGAATTTTTTTACTGCCTCCTAAATAAAATATCTATGCTAAAAAATTAAATATTAAATCGAATAATTATTTTATGTTTCAGTTTTATTTCCACTGAACATCAGATCTATCAGCAATGCAATTTCAAATGTCAAAAAAATTACAACAATGCATGCATGCATGCATGAATATATATATATATATATATATATATATATATATAATAATTACACTTACAAATACTCATAATACATTTTTATTCTCATAGAATTTAATAATTCTTTATTTGCTTAAAAATTCGTCTAGGAAACAAAAGTAATTATAGGCTCTGCAAAAGTAAATTTTATTATATGCCTTTTAAAATTCATTATTGTATATGTAAAAGCTTCTGTGTCCGGACCATTTCAAAAAGAGATACAGAGAAACATTTTCAAAAGAAAATTGTTTTGAAAATTTATCGTCTAAGTCATCATGTGAACTTGATTAACGGGGTTCGGGGCAGTCACTATTTTGAATGCCACTTTTTGTTTCAATAGAAATATTTAGTCGCAGTATTTTTCATCATTTGAATAATATGTAGATCGCTTTATATAAATAGTCGTATTCAAAAAAGTGACTTCCACGAACCTTGATAAATGAAACAGATTTCAAAAAAGAGCAAAATGCAGTAAATGCCACCATAAGCTTGTGTACAGGACACTCGAATGAAATCTAAAGCATTGCATTCTATGAGAGGTATTTCCATAAACTATATTTTGATAAATTTATTTTGCAAAAATCATTTTGAAACTGATATTCTTTATTCATATGAAAAAAAAATGTTTTGTATTAAATATAGTCCTATTAGCATAAAATTTACAGGAAAAAACAAAAGTAATTACGTACACTAAGGTCTAAAACCTGAATTGCTGAAATTGTATTTTTGACTTTATTAAGTTTTTTTTTTTTTTTTTAACACTTTCTAACAATTTTTAAAAGTGATTATGATTTGAATTTGCACATCTGGCAGTCTTTTTGATTGTCGGACTGCCTCTCTGCCTCTCCGTGCTCTACCGCTCTTACGTATTCATGGAATTTCTTCAAAGTGATATAGGGTATGTCTAGGATAAATGGCCATAGTTTTCTAATTATTCGAATAAAAATTCTTAGAATGCAAATAAAAGAAACATTTTTGCATATGAAAAATTCTTATACATACAAATGCTTATTATATTTTTGGGTTGTTATTGTTATGGAGATTAAGGCCCTCAGTGGGAGTCATGATATTTTTGGTAAAAAATAATTAAATATTGAGAACAAAAAGTGGTAAACGTAATTCGAAATTAAAAGGGCAGAGGCCATCTCTCCTTCATTTCGAGTAGAGATGACCATCCAATTCAAGACAGAAGAAACGTAGATAAAATAGGAAAAAATAACACATTTTGTATAGTTACTCGTGATAGAAATTTGTAAAGATGCAATTATACAATTATATCGTAGAAACGAGCGAATAAAATTCTAATAAACATACTTTAAAGTATAATTACAATTTTTCACTTTTCATAACAAATTTTTTTACAAGATCCTGATAGTATTAAATGAAATAACTGGGGAATATATCCATTAAAAACACAGTGATATATTCATCACGACAGTTTCATTGACATATGCAATATATAAATTACAAGAAGGGGCCAGAGCGGTCCTATATTTTTGTATTTGTTCTATTATTTTATTACCCTTATTGCTATATAAGAAACTCGTGAATATTTTATTGCTGTGATACTATTAAAAAAATACTCTTTGATAAATGTGGTGAAAAAATAGTAAAACGCAGCATAAGATCGGTTTAAGATAACAATATAAGATCAGTGCGAAGTTTGTAACTACAGTCATAACAAAAATAAATATTCTTTTATTATTTACCGTTTAAAGTAATTCTTAACACAAATATTTTATTTTTAACTGATTTAAAAATTACAGGTGTTTTATATCTAACATGCATTAATTACACTGAATGAGAAAGTAGATATCAGCTGCGAAAAAAAGTTAAACTACATTTTTTTACGGAAAACAAACAATAAAGAGAGATTACCAGCCCTCTCTTTAACTTGATGAACTAAATATATATATTCAGCTATACTATCTATTTCAAGTAGTAATCTATACAACATGCAGTCACCTTAGATGTCTAATCTAACCAAACTAGTGTCAATTAAATGAATGCTATCTGGAGAACTATATTACTGTAAAACAGTAGTTATACATATTGTACTGTGAAGCGATTGATTAATTCGAAAATCAGTTTCTAGAAAGGATTACAAATTAGTTGCTCAAGATTATCTCTCTTGTACTGCCCTCCGAATTCACAAATGATCATACATCTAATGTTTGTCCTAATACAGTATATTAAGTTATATATATATATATATATATATATATATTATTCAACGATTAAAAACCACATATTACTATGCGGAAAAAGAAATTTAATCGAATTGCTTTGATTTTACCTAACATCGACTCGTACCTTACAAACAGTAAAATTTTTGTCATAAAAATAATCTGTATATGTATATATATATATATATATATATATATATATATATATATATATATATATATAAAGCAATGTCTCTGTGTGTGTGCATCTTCGGAAAGTGTATTACAAAAACTATAACTCAGACAGTTACGTAATTCGACACTAAAGTAAACCCCCAAGAGGTTCTAGTGCACCTCAAAGTCCAATTTTCAAATTTTTGATTAGTTTTTCTTTTTCTTTTTTTTTTTTTTTTCAATTTATTAAAAGGTGAAAATAATAGCATCAAAATAGCTTTAATATTAGCCATTTAAATTTTATCCATAATGTAATTGTTGACAATAAATAAATAAATAAATAAATAAATAATACGAGTTCTTTTTTTTTTTTTTTTTTTTTGACAGGAAAATAAATACACTTACTTAAACGTGAACATGAAATTTAATTGTGCATCTCACAAATATTGGCGTTATTATCACTTTAAAAAAATTATGCACATTGATAAAGAGCTAATTTAGTTTACGAGGCTAATATATGTTTTTCTTTCTTTCTTTTTTTTATATTTTTACTCTCAAGTTGTTAAAAAAAAAAAAAAAAAATGCTCATAACGTCACATTTGCCTGCGTAGCGTTTCTTTACTACTCTAAGCCATGTGAACCATAAATTTATTTTATCAGTTTTATTTATAGATCCTCCTGGATGATTTTTTAAATTCTGGCTTTGAAGTACACCGATAGTTTTTGCTAAGACATTTAATTTAGCAAGAGCCATTTTAATCAAAGTAGCGCATCAAAAATATAAATAAATTATTAAGTATTACAAAAATAAAAATAAAAATTGAACTCTTAAATTTTTTTGGCAACAATTAAATTATAAATAAAACTTAAATGCTTAATTTATTTTTTTTACAATTTTTTAATGTTTACGTTTAATTAAATGTATTTATTTTTATGCCGAAAGAAAATGAACTCGTAATTTTTTTGGTGACAATTAAATAATAGCTAATATTTAAATGGCTAATTTTAAAGCTATTAGTAAATTATTATTTTCCTATTTTAATTAATTAAAAGGAAACTAATCGAAAATTCGAAAATCGGGCATCGAGGTATTGCGTTGTCATCGTTTTCTGAGCTATTCTAAAAATTTCAAATATATAGCTATTCGGAATGTTTTTTAAAAATAGAGTGCAAGATTTGTAATGGATGGCAAGATTTGTAAAATATTTAAAGTCACCAAAGGGGTCCCACACTAAAGCTGTGCTTTTTGTATTTATTTATTTATAATATTTTCTATTAAAGACTTCTGTGGTCTTGTATGCATCCACACTTATTGTAACTGAATTTCATAAAATTCGACCCCCCCCCCCCCCCGCCTTCTCGGAGTCGGAGAGCAATAACCATGTGTTAAAACATGTTTTCCGTTTGAATTCGCTTTGAATTATCTTAGAATGGCGAATTTTGGTGCGTGGACATCGATTAAGTGTACGCATTATGTACATTAGTCGGATTTTGCAAAACTTCGAACTCACCCGTTGAGGAAGGAGAAGTAAGAAGTGGGTAAGTTGCTGCCGGTGTGGACCCAAACTCCTCACGTTGCGAGCGAGAAAAACCTCTACCAATCACAGCGAGAACTTAGGTTATTAATAAAGATATGGGATTTTGACAAATCATTTAAGTTTAATGTCCAGCGAAGCAGACAAAGCCTGCTAGTAATAATAATAAATAAAAATGAACTGTGGTGCAATGTGTGATGAAAAACAAATGTAGATAATTTTATAGAACAAAATGAAGTTTTAAAAATAGAGAATTTATCTCAGCAAGTACTATTTTAAGCTTAAAAATCATTAAAAATATAAACAGAACATGAAAGATTCTTATATATTAACGAAAAGGTGTCCGATAAAAGTATTAGTGTAATAGGTTTATCCTTTTCATAGAAGAAATTACACAAATATATATATATATATATATATATATATATATATATATATATATATATATATATATATATATATATATATATTTAAATAAATAAAAAATAAATAAAATAACTAATAAATAAATAAATTATAATAATAAAAAAAAGTAAATAAATAAATGAAAAATAAATCCATCGCTAATATAGCGACAAAAATTCAAAAGCCGCCAAGGGAGAGATATCATAAAGTTGTGTAGCACGAGAATGTTTACTTATTTATTTATTTTTTATATACCAGTCAGTACGCTAATTTAACATACAAATAAATGAGCTGATGTGTGTGACAGCATTTAATGCTGTCGGGCAGAAATATTTGATTAATTTAAATTAATATTTAAAGAAATAAATAAAAATATGTTTAATAGGAAATATATGTAACCATAAAAACATTATTTGTCTAAAATACGGCAGAAATAATGCTTATAGCATATTGTTAGAATGGGTCTTTTTCTCTGTATCAGTTGTACTCTTGCAATGAAACAAGTTTTACAGGCAAAGTGAAAATAAAAGAGCAGTTCATTCACTTCCAGTGGGGTCCGCCTTGGCGACAGACTTGATGATCGGGCGACATAATTTTGTGTAAAAGTGGTAGTTTAAATTTCCAGAAATTTCGAAACTCCCCGACATACAAGAGCATAGGTCTCGGGCTTTTCATGGGATTCTCGATAGAATCAACGCCAAGCTCCATCGCCAAAAGTTATAATAAATAGGACTGAGTTGAGTTTTGCGAGAGTGTATGCAGACACTTCGATCCAGAGTTATTCAGAGACCTATTCTGAGTGATTGCACTTTAAAGATTGAGTTTCAAGCCACTGAACATTTTTTGTGAGCTAGCGAAATTTCTCCTGTGGAGTATTTGATGTTATTTGCTTCACTAATGTGGAACAAGGCACTGTTTTTTGGACTCTTCCATGACATTCATCGAATAGTGACTTTTGCTATACGGGTAACAGCTTCAACTTTTGGAAGAATATTCGAAGAATTAACACTACTTTTGGACTGTTTTCTAGAATATTCGTTTTGTTGTACAGATGCGAGAAGTTCAAAAAATATTTGATATCACCAAGGCCATCACATAATAAATCTGTGACGAAAATAGTCGCCAATCGAAATATATTTATTTAAACGTTTCAATTATTCATATAAAAATAAATCATTTAAATATATATTGACCAATGTAGCGTGCAGAGCCAGCTATATATATAAATAATAAATTTATATATAAATAATATAATAAATGAAATCAAATAATATAAATACCAAGTTGCTGCATGCGACATACAAAAATATGTTATTTTCCATAATAATAATAATAATAAGTTTATTATAAAATTAAGTTTTTTAACTAAATATGAATCCGCGTCGGTTCAGTAATGCAGTTCATTATCTAGAATGCTCCTGCAGATTTCCATCTCTCTCTCTCTCTATATATATATATATTGTAAACCCTTTCATAAAATGCTTCTTGCATGCTGTATTATTTCATAATTTATGCACAAAATTCATTACATTTTACTGATATCTCCTTAGAGAATCAGCCTCATCAGTGGCAGAGATGTTCTGCTCTCAAAGCTGGATGACAAGAGGTGCTGGGTTCGTTAATAGGTCGCAGTTGTTTGGAGTTTTCCTTGTTTTTTTTACGAACCTTAGAAACACCCCATGGAGGCAACGCATTATAGGCCTAGGACCCTAGTGTAAGCGATTGGTCTTATCCCATGCAACCAGAACCACAACGTTAGATAATTAATCAGCTATATGTACAAAATGTTATTTCATATTTTCGCATATTTGGCATAAACTTTTTTTTCAGCTGAATGAATATCTTTTGCTAAACTTTATAGTTCCCAAAAGGCTCAATCGAAAAGGGACATCCATTTCTGCCCATCACGTACCGTTTTAAGGAAAATAAGGATTTGCAATAACATAATCACTAAGTTTATTGCATTGAACTAAACATATTCGTTCTTATAATTAAATAAATAGTTTTTTTCATTACATATTTAATATTCTGTATTCACTCCTTTTATCAGTGAAACCTTTCTTTTGTTGACGCCTCTCTGAATCCGCTTCCAATGTCGACCTTTCCATCCCTTCTCCCCGTTTCTTTACTTTAATATTTGAATTCAAACTTACCTTAATAAATATTGATTTGAAAAATAAATAATAATAAAAATCATTTTTTTTAATAATAACAACTGGTTACCTACGTAAATGTGACCTAAAAATATGTGCTTTGCAAAATTGCTTCATATGATAGATTTTTTTTACTGTATTTTTCGGTTTGAGTAAGTTAAAATCTATAAGAAACGCATAAAAACATATTCATGATTTTTTTTTTTTTTTTTGGTTAACCACCTGTGTAATGCATTATTTTTGCTTGATTATAATGTCATTTTGCTTAAAATGTTTAACCCTGGATTGAAAACAAAGAATTGCCGTGCTATTATTGAAACGTATAATTTTGTAAGAAAAAACAAATGCAAGACAAAAAAAAGAAAAAAAAAAGTTTTTCGAATAATAGCTTTAGAACAATTTTCTTTTCCTTTTGGGAATATCTAAATATGTTTTTCAGGCTATGAATTTTCAAAAGAAAGATATTTATTTACGTGACATTTTGAAAATCCTCACAGAAAAGAATTATTCCCAATAGATCAAGCCGAATCTTCAGGGAAAATATTTCCTTTGATAGCATTCCGCAAAACAAAATATTTTGTTCAGAAAAAAGATGAATCGTTTAAGAAAGGATACATTTAAATTATTTTAAACATGGCATACCTCATACATCTTAGAAAATCGGATAATATATATTATGCATATATTTCAGGAATGACACATAAAACTGGCCCGGTAAAAGAAATATCGCATAATACTTTATCTTGTTAGAGGTTAGTTTACAATATTTAATATATATATGCATATATATGTATTATGGATATTATGGTTACATCTCTATATTGTACTATAAATGAGTACTTTAGACAATTATTAGATTATAACTACAAGGAAGATCAACTAAAAAAAAAAAAAAAAGAGAGAGAGAAGAAAATATTTCAGTGATTGCATCTGCTCAAAACTATAGTTGCATATTTCTGAAATTAAATATAATTTTTTGACAAAATTTTCATTCTTCTTCGAAAGTATTATCACACTTAAATTTTTAGATTAATTCATTGCATCATCTAGTAACTTTGAAATTGATTAATCTGCCAAATCACCAGTTGGAAGGCACATCACATAGCGAATACGTTTCAAAAACTGCTCCAAATTTTATTTATCTATATTTCTATAGATGCATCCCCTTAAATTTTAATGCATATTTTTTACAATGGTTTTAACAATGCTCAGAATTTTCGTTAGGATGGCTGATAATATAGATTTAAAGGTCATTCGAAAACATTAATATTAAAATTATGTTTATTTTAGATAGCTGGAATATTTTTCCCAGATTATATATATATATATATATATAATATATATATATATATATATATATATATATATATATATATATATATATATACTCAGGTTTGCGAAAATTGCAACACCATGAAAGAAGCCTCAGAAATGAATGAAATTTATTCCACATATTACTGATAGTTGTACAAAAGAACGATCAAATGTAGAAGACAAGAAAAAAATTATAATACTAATAATAAAGTCTGAAATCAGTACTTTGTGTGTCTGCCACGCCTGTACACGTTGTGACATTGAATCATACAGGTTCTGAATGTAATCCTTGGTAATGGCATTCCAGATGGCTTCGACTTGACTTCAAAGTTTATATATAATGTATATATATATATACACTCATGTTTGCGAAAATTGCAACACCATGAAAGAAGCCTCAGAAATGAATGACATTTATTCCACATATTACTGATAGTTGTACAAAAGAACGATCAAATGTACAAGACAAGAAAAAAATTATAATACTAATAATAAAGTCTGAAATCAGTACTTTGTGTGTCTGCCACGCCTGTACACGTTGTGACATTGAATCATACAGGTTCTGAATGTAATCCTTGGTAATGGCATTCCAGATGGCTTCGACTTGACTTCAAAGTTTATATATAATATATATATATACACTCATGTTTGCGAAAATTGCAACACCATGAAAGAAGCCTCAGAAATGAATGACATTTATTCCACATATTACTGATAGTTGTACAAAAGAACGATCAAATGTACAAGACAAGAAAAAAATTATAATACTAATAATAAAGTCTGAAATCAGTACTTTGTGTGTCTGCCACGCCTGTACACGTTGTGACATTGAATCATACAGGTTCTGAATGTAATCCTTGGTAATGGCATTCCAGATGGCTTCGACTTGACTTCAAAGTTTATATATAATATATATATATACACTCATGTTTGCGAAAATTGCAACACCATGAAAGAAGCCTCAGAAATGAATGACATTTATTCCACATATTACTGATAGTTGTACAAAAGAACGATCAAATGTACAAGACAAGAAAAAAATTATAATACTAATAATAAAGTCTGAAATCAGTACTTTGTGTGTCTGCCACGCCTGTACACGTTGTGACATTGAATCATACAGGTTCTGAATGTAATCCTTGGTAATGGCATTCCAGATGGCTTCGACTTGACTTCAAAGTTTATATATAATATATATATATACACTCATGTTTGCGAAAATTGCAACACCATGAAAGAAGCCTCAGAAATGAATGACATTTATTCCACATATTACTGATAGTTGTACAAAAGAACGATCAAATGTACAAGACAAGAAAAAAATTATAATACTAATAATAAAGTCTGAAATCAGTACTTTGTGTGTCTGCCACGCCTGTACACGTTGTGACATTGAATCATACAGGTTCTGAATGTAATCCTTGGTAATGGCATTCCAGATGGCTTCGACTTGACTTCAAAGTTTATATATAATATATATATATACACTCATGTTTGCGAAAATTGCAACACCATGAAAGAAGCCTCAGAAATGAATGACATTTATTCCACATATTACTGATAGTTGTACAAAAGAACGATCAAATGTACAAGACAAGAAAAAAATTATAATACTAATAATAAAGTCTGAAATCAGTACTTTGTGTGTCTGCCACGCCTGTACACGTTGTGACATTGAATCATACAGGTTCTGAATGTAATCCTTGGTAATGGCATTCCAGATGGCTTCGACTTGACTTCAAAGTTTATATATAATATATATATATACACTCATGTTTGCGAAAATTGCAACACCATGAAAGAAGCCTCAGAAATGAATGACATTTATTCCACATATTACTGATAGTTGTACAAAAGAACGATCAAATGTACAAGACAAGAAAAAAATTATAATACTAATAATAAAGTCTGAAATCAGTACTTTGTGTGTCTGCCACGCCTGTACACGTTGTGACATTGAATCATACAGGTTCTGAATGTAATCCTTGGTAATGGCATTCCAGATGGCTTCGACTTGACTTCAAAGTTTATATATAATATATATATATACACTCATGTTTGCGAAAATTGCAACACCATGAAAGAAGCCTCAGAAATGAATGACATTTATTCCACATATTACTGATAGTTGTACAAAAGAACGATCAAATGTACAAGACAAGAAAAAAATTATAATACTAATAATAAAGTCTGAAATCAGTACTTTGTGTGTCTGCCACGCCTGTACACGTTGTGACATTGAATCATACAGGTTCTGAATGTAATCCTTGGTAATGGCATTCCAGATGGCTTCGACTTGACTTCAAAGTTTATATATAATATATATATATACACTCATGTTTGCGAAAATTGCAACACCATGAAAGAAGCCTCAGAAATGAATGACATTTATTCCACATATTACTGATAGTTGTACAAAAGAACGATCAAATGTACAAGACAAGAAAAAAATTATAATACTAATAATAAAGTCTGAAATCAGTACTTTGTGTGTCTGCCACGCCTGTACACGTTGTGACATTGAATCATACAGGTTCTGAATGTAATCCTTGGTAATGGCATTCCAGATGGCTTCGACTTGACTTCAAAGTTTATATATAATATATATATATACACTCATGTTTGCGAAAATTGCAACACCATGAAAGAAGCCTCAGAAATGAATGACATTTATTCCACATATTACTGATAGTTGTACAAAAGAACGATCAAATGTACAAGACAAGAAAAAAATTATAATACTAATAATAAAGTCTGAAATCAGTACTTTGTGTGTCTGCCACGCCTGTACACGTTGTGACATTGAATCATACAGGTTCTGAATGTAATCCTTGGTAATGGCATTCCAGATGGCTTCGACTTGACTTCAAAGTTTATATATAATATATATATATACACTCATGTTTGCGAAAATTGCAACACCATGAAAGAAGCCTCAGAAATGAATGACATTTATTCCACATATTACTGATAGTTGTACAAAAGAACGATCAAATGTACAAGACAAGAAAAAAATTATAATACTAATAATAAAGTCTGAAATCAGTACTTTGTGTGTCTGCCACGCCTGTACACGTTGTGACATTGAATCATACAGGTTCTGAATGTAATCCTTGGTAATGGCATTCCAGATGGCTTCGACTTGACTTCAAAGTTTATATATAATATATATATATACACTCATGTTTGCGAAAATTGCAACACCATGAAAGAAGCCTCAGAAATGAATGACATTTATTCCACATATTACTGATAGTTGTACAAAAGAACGATCAAATGTACAAGACAAGAAAAAAATTATAATACTAATAATAAAGTCTGAAATCAGTACTTTGTGTGTCTGCCACGCCTGTACACGTTGTGACATTGAATCATACAGGTTCTGAATGTAATCCTTGGTAATGGCATTCCAGATGGCTTCGACTTGACTTCAAAGTTTATATATAATATATATATATACACTCATGTTTGCGAAAATTGCAACACCATGAAAGAAGCCTCAGAAATGAATGACATTTATTCCACATATTACTGATAGTTGTACAAAAGAACGATCAAATGTACAAGACAAGAAAAAAATTATAATACTAATAATAAAGTCTGAAATCAGTACTTTGTGTGTCTGCCACGCCTGTACACGTTGTGACATTGAATCATACAGGTTCTGAATGTAATCCTTGGTAATGGCATTCCAGATGGCTTCGACTTGACTTCAAAGTTTATATATAATATATATATATACACTCATGTTTGCGAAAATTGCAACACCATGAAAGAAGCCTCAGAAATGAATGACATTTATTCCACATATTACTGATAGTTGTACAAAAGAACGATCAAATGTACAAGACAAGAAAAAAATTATAATACTAATAATAAAGTCTGAAATCAGTACTTTGTGTGTCTGCCACGCCTGTACACGTTGTGACATTGAATCATACAGGTTCTGAATGTAATCCTTGGTAATGGCATTCCAGATGGCTTCGACTTGACTTCAAAGTTTATATATAATATATATATATACACTCATGTTTGCGAAAATTGCAACACCATGAAAGAAGCCTCAGAAATGAATGACATTTATTCCACATATTACTGATAGTTGTACAAAAGAACGATCAAATGTACAAGACAAGAAAAAAATTATAATACTAATAATAAAGTCTGAAATCAGTACTTTGTGTGTCTGCCACGCCTGTACACGTTGTGACATTGAATCATACAGGTTCTGAATGTAATCCTTGGTAATGGCATTCCAGATGGCTTCGACTTGACTTCAAAGTTTATATATAATATATATATATACACTCATGTTTGCGAAAATTGCAACACCATGAAAGAAGCCTCAGAAATGAATGACATTTATTCCACATATTACTGATAGTTGTACAAAAGAACGATCAAATGTACAAGACAAGAAAAAAATTATAATACTAATAATAAAGTCTGAAATCAGTACTTTGTGTGTCTGCCACGCCTGTACACGTTGTGACATTGAATCATACAGGTTCTGAATGTAATCCTTGGTAATGGCATTCCAGATGGCTTCGACTTGACTTCAAAGTTTATATATAATATATATATATACACTCATGTTTGCGAAAATTGCAACACCATGAAAGAAGCCTCAGAAATGAATGACATTTATTCCACATATTACTGATAGTTGTACAAAAGAACGATCAAATGTACAAGACAAGAAAAAAATTATAATACTAATAATAAAGTCTGAAATCAGTACTTTGTGTGTCTGCCACGCCTGTACACGTTGTGACATTGAATCATACAGGTTCTGAATGTAATCCTTGGTAATGGCATTCCAGATGGCTTCGACTTGACTTCAAAGTTTATATATAATATATATATATACACTCATGTTTGCGAAAATTGCAACACCATGAAAGAAGCCTCAGAAATGAATGACATTTATTCCACATATTACTGATAGTTGTACAAAAGAACGATCAAATGTACAAGACAAGAAAAAAATTATAATACTAATAATAAAGTCTGAAATCAGTACTTTGTGTGTCTGCCACGCCTGTACACGTTGTGACATTGAATCATACAGGTTCTGAATGTAATCCTTGGTAATGGCATTCCAGATGGCTTCGACTTGACTTCAAAGTTTATATATAATATATATATATACACTCATGTTTGCGAAAATTGCAACACCATGAAAGAAGCCTCAGAAATGAATGACATTTATTCCACATATTACTGATAGTTGTACAAAAGAACGATCAAATGTACAAGACAAGAAAAAAATTATAATACTAATAATAAAGTCTGAAATCAGTACTTTGTGTGTCTGCCACGCCTGTACACGTTGTGACATTGAATCATACAGGTTCTGAATGTAATCCTTGGTAATGGCATTCCAGATGGCTTCGACTTGACTTCAAAGTTTATATATAATATATATATATACACTCATGTTTGCGAAAATTGCAACACCATGAAAGAAGCCTCAGAAATGAATGACATTTATTCCACATATTACTGATAGTTGTACAAAAGAACGATCAAATGTACAAGACAAGAAAAAAATTATAATACTAATAATAAAGTCTGAAATCAGTACTTTGTGTGTCTGCCACGCCTGTACACGTTGTGACATTGAATCATACAGGTTCTGAATGTAATCCTTGGTAATGGCATTCCAGATGGCTTCAACTTGACTTCAAAGTTTAATCTTACTGTGCGCCCCACCAGTTGTACGTGAAAGTCGCCGACCAATGAAACCCCAGACAAGCTCGATGGGCGATATATCCGCAGAATAAGCAGGCCATAGAAGAAGCGAAACCTGTTGTGTAATAATACGGCTTGTGCTGTCTCAGAAACATATGCTCGAGCATTTTCATGCTGCAGTACAGCACCCGGAATGCGTCAAAGAATGGGAAGGACCTCTGGATCCAAAATTTCCCTTATATAGCGAGCACTGTTGAGGTTGCTCGCAATGTGCATTAGATGGGTTCGGCAATTATACCCAATAGCTCCGCACACCATGATGCTAGGCATTTTTTCAGTATGACGCTTGATAACACACTGTAGGAGCAGACGTTTCCCACTGTAACATTTGACGCGTACTTTTCCATCATTGTACTGCAGATTGTAGCGAGATTCATCAGAGAAAACATTATTTTTTCGAGTGGGCACGCCACGTGCTGCGTTGCTGAGTCATTAAAGCCGGAGGTGTCTGTGATTCAGCGAGAGGGGGATCCTGCGCAGAGCAACCCTTGCACGCAGTTAATGCTGCAGCAAACTGCGACGAACCGTAGAGCTAGACAACAAAGCACCTATAGCCGTGCTCCAACGTTGTGCTAACACACGAGATGGCGCTGTACGGTCCGTCACAGTCATGTGGATGAGGTATATGTCGTCCCGTGCTGTTCTATTGCGTGCCTCACTGCCAGGTTTTCGGCTTGTTTGATTCTCCTCTGTTTATTTCTTCCAAACACGCATCACTGTTGTAGCATTTTACTGCGTGCGGGCTGCGATTTCACGATACGAAAATCCACTCTCTCACATGCCAAAGATGCGGATTTGTACGAACTCCGTTAGTTGTTGGTATGGCTCCTTCCGCTTTTGACGAGGCATATGGACCACCAATGGAACGTTAATCGCAGATAGAGGGAGATTTTACAACAAAAAGTCACCCTTTTTTTTCAAGTAAAGATATAGCGATAATTTTTCAATTTTTTGTTTCAAAATAAATACGCACATACATGTATTTAATGTGTTATCTCAGAGGTAAAATATTTGAATTTTAAACAGTAAACTAGCATGTACATATGGAAAATTTTCATAATCTGTGCGAGCCGCGCCATTTTTCTTACTTGCTAAGTATTAAAATTACATAAATGATCTGAGACTGTCATTAAAGACTTGTATTGTTTTTATTTGAAAATTTTAATTATTAAAACTATTTTTTGAAGTCACGTACGAGATAGTTTCGTTTCGAAATTTACAATTAATTTCAATATTTAATCGCTTAAGTAAACCATTCAAATGTAAATATTTACAAAATAAATTTTTTTAAAAAATAATAATTAGTCTTTTTTTTTTTTTTAAATTAGTTATATTTTTTTTTGGGTTAAAAAAAAAAAAAAAAAAAAAAAAAAAAAAAAATTATTTCAATAAATAGAATAATGTATTTTTCTTGCCGAAAAACTCATCAATAATTACTGACAGGAATCTACAGCCATTGTGTTTACTTTGGCTTTTTGCCGAGCTGGAAAGTATTCAAACGTCATATAGTTTTTGCTTAAAAATATTTCCTTTATTTCCTGAATCTTTTATAAAAATTGAATGTTGATAATAAAAGAGGAAAAACTAAAGTGATATATAGCTGTCATCATTAATTAGGCGCAAAAACATTAATACCACTTCAAATAACGTATTTAATTTTTAAGAATAAGAAAATGCATTTTTAATGGATACCAGCAGGCATACTCTTGCATATCTACTTTCTTATAAATCCCATAAGTCTCTGTCTTTCTAATAAATCATCTGACATGAATTAAGACTTTAATTTTGGAGTTTATCAATCTTTATCTATTTAAATATTTTTTACAATCTTTTGATCTCTACTTTTTAGTCAAATAAAGAATTTTAATTGAAAATATGAATATCTTTTAGAACATGAAAATCTTTGGAAACTAAATTTTTTTCAGTAGCGGCTTAAAAGCATTTATGCGATATCTCTGTGTAAATATTTTGAAATGGCTATTTTTAAATGCTTAAGATTTGCTTTTATTTTATCATTGGAATGATCTTTGTATAGTATTTTTAAATCTCGTGTAAAAATTGTCTTTTTATGGAATGGTTTGATATTTGTACTGTTTCTAATTGAATATTAATGTTTCACGTTTAAAACGAAATAATTTTGTTTACCGCAATCATTGCAAAAATTCTACTTGTACACTTTGCTAAAAAAGATATACATAATTTAAAAATTTCTGCAAACACACTTTTATTCTACACTATAACTTTCACAAACACAACTACTAATCACGCAGTTATCATTTTCTTAGGTTAACTAATTTTACATGTGATAATTAGAGTTGATATGAGAAGTTTAAAAACTATCCTATAGATAATAATTTTATAAAAGTCTTCAGTCATCCATATGTCTATTTATTCATCTTCCCTTCATCATTCACTTTTTACTACAATATTTTATTTTTAACTTCTAATGATTGCATCTTTTTATCTTTGGAATAACTATCCCTTCCACAGGGGATTCAAATTGTGATGGCATGTCTTCAGACAGAGAGGAAGGAAGGAATCCGAAACGCACGCCAATTGCCCGCTACATGCTTATAGTGCGGTATTAGACTTACTTCTCTCTCCATTCTACTACTTTTTTCAAACAAAATTTTCTTCATTTACAACTTATTTTTTCCAACATAGGTAATTTTTTTTTTAATTTGCATTTACGACAGTACTTTTATTCTTTGTTATTATTTATTTATTTATTTATTGACTATTGTTGCAGCTGCAAAGATTTTAAATAAGCTGTGTATCTTGGCAAATATTTGAACTTCAGAATTAACTCTCCTAAACTCTGTTTTAACTCTCATAAATTGGGATTTTAACCTTCCTACACATATGAAATACTTTATCTTTCAACAGAAATTTACACAGTTTAAACTGTTATTAACAGTAATAAATTTCCACTCATGCAACAGGTGTTTGTGATATATATATATATATGTATATAGATTTTATTTGTCTTTCTATATTCGTTTTTTCGGTAGTAATATTATATTTTAATTTATTTTACTTTTTGCACAATAGTTATATACTATAAAAATTATAGACTTGTACATAGAGAAGAATGTTATTTAAAAGCTATTTAAATAAAAGTATTTCGAAAAGTAGTAACAATTTTCTAAATATTCATTCATTTTTTTTTTTTTTTTCAGTTTTAATTCCACTTCTGAAAGTAACAATTAAGATGTAGTATTTTGTTTGTAATTTTTAGGTGAAAAAATGTAATTTCTACGAAAAAAATAAAAATAAATAAATAAAATAAATCAAAATAAGCTTGTATGTTGTAGCTATCACAGGTCATTCTTATACATTTTCCTATCCAAATTCCTGCAAAACATATGTCTTAATATATTATTATTCATTAAAGTTATTTTCCATGGTATATACAGACGATAAATGCCGAAAGAAAGTGAATTTGTGCCAACATCCTAGGAAATACCCCTGCCCCACAAGGATTCTTTTAAAATATAACACTCTTTTAATTTATCACTGATATATATTCAATGATTCGTTTTAAAGTTAGCGACGAGTTCTTTTGAAAGATAACCACATTGAAAATTTACGTGATGCTGCTGTATGCACACAAATTTTTTCCTTGCTTATTCCTACCATTTTCAATAATTATATTAATTTTACTGTCATTCATTAAAAATAACTCTCCTTATTTACATTTATACGGAAATTTAACATATACCGCCATATTAAAAATATGAAAAATGATATGACAGCGTAATCTGTTTAGCGATTGGTCCTGAAATATAATCAGCACTAGTTATGTGGAGGTCCAAATAAATACGAAGATTGATTAATTTTTTTTTTCATTGGTTCGAGAGATACAGCGTCCACATAATTTGATACACACAAACAAACATTTTCTAAAATTAGTCAAAAATCGCAGTTTGAAAATTTTCAAGAATCCAATACTTTCTTCTGATATATATATATATATATATATGTATACATACAGAGCGTGAGAGAGAATAGAAAAAAGTAAAAAAAGGGCTTTTTAATATATATTCCTTTTATTTCGTGATGCACAAAATGATGAACATTTGATTGAATTGCAGTATGAAATATTCTTGTTAATATTAAAATATTCACACAGAAGTTTTTCAAGCATAACAATACATGTCGTTTTAAATTCTTTCATGCATGGAATATCCGTATATATGAACTTCTTAATAACTGTGTCAAGGCATTTTGCTATGTCCTCTTGATCTTAAGAGAGATAAGAAAGGTTAAAAAAACTCGGAATTATTGACGCGTATCTGAGTGTATTTTTCTCTTTTATTCTTCTTCTACTATTTACATTCTCTTTGACATTTAAAAAAAAATATATGTGTTTTAATTTTAGTGTATGAGGTCAATTGTTTTCCTGTGACATGTGATTTAGAATTAGTTATACTTAAGAAATATTGTTTATTACAAAATAATAGCAATTTTTTTTTTAAGAATTATAAATATTTTATAAAAAGAAAAAATTCTACAAAGTAAAAATATTTAAATATTAAATAAACAAAATCATATAACTACCATTAAATTAGCAAGTTTCTATTATTCTTTAAACATAAGCTAATGCTAAAATTGTTTGTACATAATTCAACAGAATAATGTAAAAAAAACCAAATATTATTATTATTATTATTGGTAAACTCTTGATGAATAATTTTGAATTTATTCGCATTCTATGCATTTTCATTACTATTTTGTTGTTATACTATAATTTAAAGCAACAGCTATAATATAACTAAGAGAACTGTTTTGAGCAATCTGTTTTTACAGGGTAGATGTGATTGCGCACATGGATAGAAGAGATTGCGTACATGAGTAGAAGAGGTTGCGGTTAATTGTATCTTCAATTAAACTGTTAACAGCAATAATTACACTTAAATGACATTGCTGTAAGATTTTTGAAAATAAATATTTTTGTATTAGGAGTTTTTATTTTAACCTAGTGCCTAAAAAACAATTAACAAAAATAATGTTAATGAAAAAAAAATAATAATAAAAGAATATGAAAGGGAAAAAAAAGATCAGATATGATTACAAAATAATATTAAGTTACTAAATAACACCTTTGAGTTAAATTATTTGAGACCCATTCTAGAATGCATTTCTGAGCCAAAAAGAAAGGTAGCACATCGTGTGTGTAATAATATAAGGTAAAAAAAAAAAAATAAAATAAAATAAAAAATAGATTTCGAATTCTGGAACGGTATCCAAAAAATGCGCCTTCTCGAATGAATTAAAATTAGTATATTTCCTATTAAATTTGAATGTCTTCTTGTTTGCTGGCCTAATTTCTTGTTATCTGTAATCACTGTAAATGGCGCAGTTTTCGTGAAACATTCAGCCACATGTAATAATTTAAACTTGTCCAGTCGCTCACCTAAGTTGCCTCCTGAAAGGGTTCTAGATATTCATTGTACTCATTCATTTCCTTGTTATTACCAAAGAACTACCCAATCACATCTAGTATAGAATTTAATTTAACCAATGCGTAATCTCTCCCGAGAATCAATAGCGTTAAATTTTTCATTTCAATAGAAGGGATTGCGCAGCCCTTTATTCAATAACCATTCGGTTTTAGGGAGAATCACCGTTGGTGCTCGTAACGTTAGTATAGATTAGTAACTTATGAGAAATATTTTAAATAAAAATTACCGGTACTACGATCGTCCTACAGAATTTTTAGGAAGAGTTATGAAAATTCAAGCTTTTTTTTTTTTTTTTTTTTTTTTTTTTTTTTTTTTTTAAACGAGAAATAATACATTTTTTTTTTTTTTTTTATCTCACAAGTAAACCTTCTCTCCTTTGATACCGGTTTTCCGGAAACCTATATATTTTCTGAAAGCTTATGCCACAAGTAGAAAAACTGTGAAATCTTAGGGGCAGAGGGATAAGCGTTTAGGAGTTATAGGACATAAAATGTTGGAAAGATGACACCAAAAGTCGCTAAAATGTTCGTTTCACGTATTTATATGAACTAATAATATGGTAAGAAGGTGGAGGTATCACACTAAAGGAAGAAACAACTCGTTGAAAAGAAACAGTATACGTTGGGATACTTGCTACTGACTTCAAATGGAGTCCATTACAAGAGACAATCAATGTACAATTCACCAAATAAACAGTGAGACGGGCAGAAAGACAGTTCACAATGGGCACATTTTAAAAAAGCGATAGCCGCACATTTGCAAACTCATCATTTGTCAATGAATTGAAGCAGTAATCCATTGGCGCAATCCACATTCCAGGTTTGTCGTCCAAGTATCCACTTTTATAAAAAGTATACTTAATCAAGTTCTTGAAACGAGGAGCATTGAACTGATATAGGGAAAAAAGATTGCAGGGCCAGAAAACTATCGCGCTGCCAGATGTGCTCATGTGTCTCGATAATAATTGTTTCCATTATGTAAAGATCAAAAGATTTCTAGTGTCTGAAAAAATGAATATCCAGAGGCTAAATCTTTCCTGTACACCCTTCAGGTACCAATTCTTTTTGTAGGCCTTTACCATCAAGTACTTCGGAAGCAGACAATGCATGATCTTTGTTAGAACACCATGAATCCACTAAAAGCAGAATTTTCTTCCTGTCATTAGCCATACTTGACCAAAATATGTCATGACAGAAGGGGAGACTGTGACTGTTGCGACGAGCATTGCTCTTCCTTATAGACACCTTCATCTTCGAAGTACATATCCTCGTCCGTTCTTCTCCATCGCCTCTAGCAAATCCTAATGTCCGGATCCCTTCCACAATCTCCATATCATTTTTCAGGAGAATAATTATGTGTTTTATCATCTCCGATTCCTGGATGTTCGGAGACCGATTACTTGTTCCGAATCGGGAGACCAAGGCCACCACAACGACTATAGTATCCATATAATAAGAAGCAATGTAAGAAGAAGACATACAATACGTTAGTACTTGACAGCAATATACGGGAACATACAAGGAATAGAGACGTTTTTATGGGAATATGTCCCTCTGTACACACTTTACTGATACTTTGTGGGCCCTGTATCCCCTAAACGCTTGTCCCTCTGCCCCTAAGATTTCACAGTTTTTATACTTGTGACATAAGCTTTCAGAAAATATATGGGTTTCCGGAAAACCGGTATCAAAGGAGAGAAGGTTTACTTGTCAGACGCTTGAACAAGCAATATGTGCATTGAAATCGCTACTCCGCTATTGATGATTTTATAAGAAACTGACAAAATATTGTCAGTTTCTTATAAAATCATCACTTCCGATCAAACACTCAATCAAACACTTCCGATTTCTTTCTTTTCCTTTTTTCTGATTCTATCAACAATATTGAGTGTTAATAAATTATAATATAATTTTTCGACATAATATTTTAAGTCAAAAATGTATGAAATATTTTCTGTTTGTTTATTTATCGTACTGACATTTTTTTTTTTTTTTTTAATCATTCAAATTTAAAAAACTGTCTCTTTTAACAAATCTCTCCTTCTCTCTGTATATAATATATTGTATATATATATATATAACTTTTTGCCATCCTATTAATTATAAAGGAAAACTAAATATTCTTTATAATTAATATATTAATTTCCTAAGTTAGAAATTTAAACTAAAAATAATGTCTTTTATTCTAAAATTTTTTCATTGCTATTTGTTCTTTTTATGTAAATAGAATTTTAGAAATAAATGTTGGTATTTAATTATTTTTATAATACATCGATTTTTACAGGATGAAAAATAAGAATTATGTTTAAAATTTTGCAGATATATAATCTGTTATTTTGTGGATTTTAACAGATGGCCTCCAAAATGGCTCTGCGCTCAATGTTGGTAGATGGGAAGCTCCAGGTTTGGCCCCTGGTCGCGCTCATTGACCTAGCATTTTGTAGTTTCCCATAGTTTTCTCCAAAAATTGTATAAATACAGTTTACAAACTTTTAGAAAGACCACCATGGGGGGTATTCTACCTATAGGCCTAGGACCCTAGTGTAATCAGTTGACCTTAAGCCATAAAACCAACCAACCAACAGGTAAGCTTCATAAAATCAAAATACTCATGAAAGTGAAACGTATCAAGTTGACGTATATGTAATAATTTAATCCAGTTTCATGAACGATGAATCGAACATATTCATTTAAAAAGATGTTTTATGAACTTATTTTAATATTGATTTTTTGGTTTTATCTCTTTTGCAAAATGGCTTTATATTCATTCAAAAGAGCAGCTCTTTAGCTTATCAAGTTTCAAATTAAACATTATTAAAATGAACATTCTGATATATGTATCACTGTAAAACTAAAGTCATTTTAGCATAGAAAGTTCAGAAATATATCTGTTTTCATAAAATTGTGTTACTCTTTAAATGGGATACTTTTAAAATAAAATATTTTAATTTATAAGTACAAGACGTTATAAGAAAAAGAGTTTTAATAGCCTAATAACATATCTTTCTAATTGGTTTCATGATAAGGTAATGTTTTATTTAAATCATTAAAAGAAATAAAAGAAGCGCCATATTCACATGCTACAAGTACAATGCATTTCAAGCTATATTATTTACAGTGTAATCTCATATATACTTTTTATTTTTTAATTTATTACTGCCTCTCCCTTTGCTTTCGGAATAAAATCCTTCGCTAAAATATATGAAACATACTATAATATTTATTTACCCTTCTCAAATTACAAGAGAGTCCATAACGTACTTAAAGGGATATTATGAAAAACAAGAAAAGGCAAAAGCGTCTTAACACTTTTCTCTATATATCATACTTGATGGATTAATCTAGATTTTAAGTTTTAATACACTCCTTATATATACTTTTATATTCAGTGGGAAGCATATCTTATTTGTACAAATATTGTCTAAAACATTTAGTACGACAGTAAACGGAGACATGGTGCTGAATAACTAAACACAGGAAATACCTTCTACATCTTGAACGCTAAAAGGAAAAACGTAATAGCAGATAGCTGTTTCGGTAGCATTTAGCGGACTGTTTTCAGTGCGTAAAGAAGTGAGAGAAAAATGCTCGTATATATAGTTAACGTATCGGATTTTAATCAACCAATAGAGTTACGTGGAATGTGCGGTTGGCTAATAGGTAATTGAGAAACGGTAGTTGGAAAAAACGTAGAGGAAAATAAGAAAATGTGGACTGAATGTAAAATTTTTGACAGTCAAACAAATGACATACAGCGAAATCACAATCAATAGTATTTTCCATATACTTTGTCTATTAAAACGGTTTCTTCTAATACCAGTACTGTTTTACTTTACTTTCCCAAATCAAGACTTGCTATACGTAAAGTTGTCGAACAATATGATTTTAAATTATTTTTTCACCTTCCAATAAAATCACCCTTTCTCAATTGAAAAACCTAATAAAGATGTATAATTATTGGGATATTTGTAATATTTCCTGTCGATGTGGTTTACCATAGATTGGTCAAACTAAATGCAGTCTTAAATTCCATTTAAAAGAACGTCTTGGATCCATCTAAAAGAACGTTTCCTTTCTCGTTTATGTCTGTAAATAAGGAATCAAAAAATACGGCAATTTCTAAACATTGTTTAGAGAAAAACAATAATTTTGAATTTGATAGAGCTAAAATAATTTCCAGTCCCAAATCTGCTCACGAACTTAATTTATTTTGAGACTTTTACATCTATAAGAACCTTAAAATATTATTAATTGTGATTTCGCTCTACTCTATTTGTCTCATTGTTGAAAATTATACATTCATGACACATTTTCTAAATTTACTCTACGATTTTCACAAATAGTTTCCCATTGGCCAACTCCTCCATATTCCACGTAATTCTATCGGTTGAACATAATCCGATCCGTTTCCTATATGTGGGAAAACGTTTTTCTCACTCCTGTATGCGCTGACGGTACGCTAAATGCTTCCAAAACAGCTGTCTTCTATACATTTTTTCTCTTTGGCATTGAAAATGTTAAAGATTTTTCCTGTGTTAAATAATTTAGTATAATGTTTTTTTTAATTTTTTATTATATTCCCATCGTTCAATAAAACTTATAAATTTAGGGAAGTTCCTATACTTTATTTTATATTTTAAATTATATATATCACACAATACATGGTAATTCATTTTAATTTATTTGATATTAATTAAGAGTTGAGATTGCAAATAAAGTGTTAATTTGATATTGCTGATTTCAAACGCATACATTCATGCTTTAATAATAATAATAATAGCAATAATAATAATAACAGGTTTGTTAAATATTACATATTCATTTAGTTTTTTTTTTTTTTTTTTTTTTTTTTTTTTTTAATCGTCCTTTTTGTTTAAAGAGTTTTAGAATTTAATATATATATATATTAAACACAAAAATGTTATAATCAGTTTGATGGACGCAAGGGGAGAAATAAAATTATTCTTCTAATAACAAAAAGTCAAATTTATTTTCAGCATTTTCGCTACGTTTGCTTTTAAATATATCTTTAGGGGCGGGTATTTGTATTTGTGTTGAAATATATGTTTCTGCCAAAGAAACCTTGCATAAATTCCAGTATGCATAAAAGGCATTTTTCTGCATCGTTTCAACAAATAAAAATTATCCTATTTACTTTGTGTTTCTGTTGGCAAAATATCAAGATAAAAATAATTTATAAATAGAAAAAAAAAAAAAAAAAGAAAAAAAAAAAAAGAAAGAAAGAAAGAAAGAAACTTTATTTATTTTTGCTGGATTTTCACTTTTTAAAAAATATTGAAAAACTAAACATACCACAAACTGGAAGTAATATATACCTCGAAAAATATACTATAAATCTTCGTTACTAAACTAATTGAAACAACTTTCACATAGAAATATATAATTATTTATATATATATATAAATTCTACAGGTTAAATAAAAGGATTCCATATTTGTAATTCTCATTATAAAGGTTATTTACAATTTATAAATATATATATAAATCATTATTTTTTTTGGGGGGGGGGAGGCTGCATTTCATTCTATGAAAGGATTTTTTTTTTTTTATTATTATTAATAACAACATTTGAGATTATTTTTATTTTCCAGAATATAGGAAACATATATCAACAGCCTATTTTACATTACATTTTGCATGCAGCATTAATTTTTACATCTTATGAATTTTATTTTTATATAAAAAGGAAAATATAACGTTAAGCTATTTAAAAAAAAAAAAAAAAAAAAAAAAAAAAACATTTAAATATGGTTTAAAGTTGGATGCTGAACAATGTAATATTCAAATTAAAATAAATTTATTATCAATAACCACAGGAAAATTCTTCAACGCATAAAAACGCCAAAGGGAAAGTACAAATGCAGCTTGCTGTTTTGGGTGCACTGAGCGTAAAGTTATCTGGGTCTAATGAAACAAAAGAAAGGATTCCCATATATGAATCAGTTCGTCCAGAAAGAGCTTCAAGTTATATATTTATTTACTCATTTTTATTTATTTATGTATTCTTTTAATGGTACACCTATTAATTTATACAAAGAAGATTTCAGTCTAATAATTATGTAGGGTTGGGCAGAGGGGCCAATTTTATTGTCACGAGGAGAAGAGATTTCAGTCCTGTACTGACACTTTTACTGCTTACAATACACCCTAATAGTAGATGGACACCCTGTAGAACAGCTTTCAGATATATATCTAACTTACTTTTTTGCATACTTGAAAAATATCAACAGTTTTACATGGAAATAATTGAAAAATGGCAGACATGTGAAAATGTTGATTATTAACTAGATATTTGAAATATTGGTTGAAAATATATGTAAAAATCTTTTTTTTCTCCTTACTTACGATTAAATAGGCTAAAGAGATGCTTCACTTAATTTGACAGGCAGTCTAACCCCATGTTACTCTATGGAGAAATTTGTTTTTAAATTAATCATTACCTAATGTATTATTTTAAATTTCGTTTTCACATTTAGGAAAATGTTAAAATATTTCCTGTTAAAATGTCTCTCGTTTTTTAAGATTATATTTTTTAATTTCTAATATTTCATTTTACGGCTGCAAAGTGCAAAAAAATAACTAAAAGGTACTTTTTACACTTTATAGCTTTAAAAGGAAATATTAAATTTATATATATACTATATATCTTTTTGGAAAACAAAAAAAAAATTAACTGTTGTGAAATTTTAAATATGAGAACGGAATAAAAAAAATTACACTAGGCAATGAAAAATTTATAAACCAACTTTCTCCATAGAATAACATGGCGTTAGACTGCCGGTCAAAGAGATGAAAGAAAAAAAAAAGTAATGATTCATTCTTTGAAAATATAATCCATACACAAATATAGATAAATATTAAAGATTATTTCTTATAAGACAATAAAGAACGAGAGAAATGCGTATATTTTTACTTACATGAAAAAAAAAAAAAAAAAAAAAAAACTGTTCAGGGTCTTAATTTTATTTCATTCCTTCATTCTTTATCTTTTGTGTTCGTGGGGGGCTAAATAAGTTAATGAAATATGTCAATCTTTGAAACACATCATCCATCCGCAAATAAAGATTAATATTTAAGATTATTGCTTAAACGATAATAGAAAATTTAGAGAAATCCCTTTACTAAATGCGTGTAGAAAGAGAGTCCAGGGTCTTAATTAATTTCTGTATAAATTAATGTTTGCAAAAAAAAAAAAAAAAAAAAAAAAGGAACAGATCTCAGAAAACTATTTTATGCATTAGAACATAAGCTTTTTTTTTTTTTCAGATTTTTTTTTTTTTTTTCAGAAATTTTTAACTTACAGTAAAAGAGGTAAATAGTTTTTCAGATATCGCAAAGAGTAGTTTTAAAAAATAAAGACCTTTCTACACTCAGTGAATCCGGTTCTAACGGCTGATTATCAACTAATATAACTGAACGGAATGCGAAGATTAGCAAATAGGAAATTAAGAAAAGGTAGTTGTAAATTTTCCTATAGGCTAATTCATGACATTCCTTATGAATGTAGAGGATTACTTTTACAAATAATTAACAACTCTATTGGTTGATATTCATTCGTTAGAATCCAAATCCTTTCTTATATGCAGAGCATTTTCCTTGCATTGAGAAAACATTACGTAACTGACATCTAGAATCTAAATTGTGGCTCTAATAAAAATAGTTCCATGTCATCCTTATATATTCTAGCTCCCTTTGGTAGCCAGTTCTAAAAAAAACTCTATTAGAATTCAAGACCGTTTTCCTATATCATGGTGGTCAATATCATTTAAAAAACGCTGTAAATAGATGCGAACACAAGAGGCGACTTTTAGTAACGATAAATTTGTTCTATAACCCAATTCTAGTAAATCAACGAGAATTTCTCACAATATAAAGGTTTCATAATATTCATAATATCGTTTTACAATCTAGAAAAGTGTAAACTAGAAATAATTCTCGATCATTTCGTGTGCCCAGGTTATTTGTTTATCTTATATACATAGCTCGGAAATCTATATTTCTAGTTTAGGGATATAGAAAATGACTACTTATTCGTTCTATATGAAAAGAATATATATATATATATATATATATATATATATTTCAGTGTGCCCCTTTATGATGTCCCCTGATGACGGTACGCTCAAGTACCGTCTAAACAGTTGTATGAAACTGCATTTTCCCTTTGACGTTTCTTACCAGTTCAAGAATTCTTCTGTGGTTACTTATCTAGCGCCAAATCTCCTTTAAATATTCAATAAATCACACGTGCTGAGAAAACTTTATTCGTTGATACAGAACACAACATATTTAAAATTTATTTTTCGGAGATGTGTATAAAAATTATTCTGAAATTAAAAAGGTGTCATTTTTAAGAAATATATAAATTAATTATTGAAAAATATTTCATGTATTTAAATACATTATTATTATTATTATTATTATTCAATCAACTTGCTTTTAGAATAGTATTTCTATAGGTTATATTAGAAAAAAAATAAAAAATAAATAAAAATAAAGCTCTAAATTCATTTTATTATAAACTCTTTGAGATAAAATAAATTGGGAAATATTTGCAGTTTTATTGCCATTTCTTTTTATTGTTAAAATAACACAGATTAAATATTGCTTAAAAATATATATAGCTATATTCGAAAAAAATCTTCATCACAATATACTCAGTAATGATGTACATTTGTTTTATTGTAAAATAATCCTTTAATATTTTTAAATAATTATTTTACAACAAATGCTTAAGTAAAAATAAATGAGGTATAAAAAAATTATTTTTTTATATTACTTCAAAATTTAATTACAGTTTGAATTTTTAAGTTATTTTTACTAGGCTATGAAATACACATAAGCGTAAATAAATCAGCACGTTTTACAGTTATAAATAACCATCTATTGCAGCTATAAATAATCACATTTTTTAGTTAAAGATAATCGCATAAAATTTCGAAATGTGTCAGAAACTTTTTTAAATATCAAACTATAGGTTAGCCAAAAAGTCATTGTCACTGCTTTGAGGCAAAACATATAGCAAAAACCTAATGAACCGAAATAAACCATATTTCAAATACAGACTGTGTAAAACATAAGAAGACGATTTCATTTTTCATGAAAACTTCCTATCACTATTTTCTAAGAAATGTTAAAAATTTCAACAGAAAACTCTGTGTAATCTATTACCTTAAGTCTTACGTAAAATTACAGAGAAAAATAAACGGAGATGTTAAAAAACTTATTTTATACATTCATTTTAATAGCTAATATTAACTTAATTAATTATTGTTGAGAATATATTTCGGACTTATAATGCTTTTTCTAAAGTAAAAACAGTCATTTTTTATTTTTATTAAAAAATTAAATAATAAAATTACGTAAAAAACAGAATAAAGATTGAGAATCTCGATTATTCACTTTTAACTGAGAATTACTGTAAATTTACAGTGACTCTGGATAAATATTTACATTAAATTTACAGAAAATTTTAACAGTGTGTTGGCGAAAATGATGTCTCTTTTCGCCAACAAGAGACAAAGTTGTTGAGGCAATAGTAAATGTACTATATAGAAATCTACTTCGGTTTAACGTGATTCATTATATTTTACTGTAGATGTCTCCAAACAGTGAAAGTTAATTTATGACCACCCTGTATATATATATATATATATATATATATATATATATATATATATATATATATATATATAAATCAGTAGTTAAAAACATAACAGGAATAATCAAAATGTACAATTCTGATTTCTTCACGTTAACTAATAGATCTTTAAAACTACAATTTAATTTCTTCTTCTTTTTTTCTAACGTTAAGTACACTTAAGCTTTAAAAATATATAAATATGCGTAAATAGAACTTTTATTCAAAGATTCAGATCTTTTACAAACTATAATTACCTAAACCAAATGCATTAATAGTACTATATGAGTTTTCCTTCCACATAAAATAATTGTACTTTAACGACTTATTTAAGTGCAGGACAACTTTTTCCTATAAACAATTTTTCCTAAGGACGAGACGAACTGAATTATTCAACAAAATGGTATTTTATTCTGTATTGTTCAGGAATAACTTTGCTTTGTACTTATATAAATTTTTTAACTGTCATTATAAAAGAACAGCCAGTAAACAAAACACTTTTTTTAATCTTGTAACATAAACTGTATATTTTGGGTAATGGCCTAGTGCCAGGAACTGAGAAAAATGGTTAAATAAACTACATTCTTTAAATTTAAACTTAAAGAACACTTTTTAGTTATAGTAAATATACAGAATATATAAAAAGAATCTTGAGATACTTCATTTTTTCGAAGTAAAGCAAGAAAAAAATAAAACAGAGATATGTTCAGAGATTAGTAAATATTTTCAGCGCTTTATAATGACATTCTATATTTATAGATTTTTTTTTTTTTTTTTTTTTAAGCTGAAATTTATAAATTATTATAATTTCAAACTGCAGCTGAAACAATTTAACTGTCTCTTAACCATACATGGTACAGAAAGTATTGCTTTGGGCCAAAATTTCAAAATTTAACTTTTTCCATATTTACAAGTTTTGAGGTTTCCTGTATTCGAGAATTAAGTTTTTAGCAGTGCGTAAAGTTAAGTTTTTAGCTGTTGTTGTAAAATGATTACTCATTCAGAATTTTTTTTAATTTATATAATTGAAGAAAGAAAAAAAAAAAAAAAGAGAGAGAGAGAGAGAGAGAAATTTATCCATAATCAATAATAAATTTACTAAAAAGTAATTGAAATATGTAATCATAATACAATTAATGAATTAATCCAGATAGTTAAAATAAAATGAAAGTAAAAATTGTATGCAGTTGATAAATATAATTGTATTATATTGTATTGGTATTTATAAATATCAATAAGGGACATGAAAGAGAAAATATAGAGTTGTTGGACAACCTGGCACCGAGCTCAACATTAAATTACAAAGCCAACTCAAAATTATTTATAGACATCCATAAATTTCAGAGAGGAAGATATTTAGAGATTTTGAGAAATCCAGGAAAGAATAAAAAATAAATAAATAAATAAAGCTAGATGTAAAAGAAATTTATTGGAAGCAGTTTTGAACCAAAGAGGTTTGTAAAAAAGAAGATCCAATAAGATGTAGAGTCTTAAAGTCCAACGCAGAAGAAATGATAATATATATATATATATATATATATATATATATATATATATATATATATATACATATTAACGTCCATGGAGAACGTGAGAAAGTAATAAAAAATGAAGTCTGGATCTCGAAACCTAAGAATAGAAAATCTTAAATCCTGTAGCTTGTCTCTCTGAAAAAGTGAAGAGAATTAAATTATTTAAATTCGATCATTTATTTAATTATTAATTCGGATAATTAAATACTGACTAACTCTGCCTGAATGCATCCGTGAAACGGTAGCAATGTGACCGCAGTATATGAGACAAAAGCCCCAATTAATGTCTTTAGAATCTATGAACTGCATATTTATTTGAGCATGAGTAATTAAATATAGATTATTCTTATCTGAATGCATCCGCAAAACTCTTGGAAAGTGACCGCAACATAGAAGACACAAGCCCCAGTTACTATCCTTAGGAACGATATACTTAATATCTATTCGAGTATGGATAAATAAATAGAGACAAGCCTTGTCTGAATGCATCCATAAAACACTTGGAAAGGGACAACAGCAGAGAAGATTCAAATTCCTGTTAATGTCCTTAAGATCCTCATGCTTTATATCTATTCAAGCGAAGATGATTTAAACAAGTCATGCTTGAAGGCATACATAAAAACCTCGGAAAGAGAGCGCAACACAGAAAATACAAGCCTCTGTTAATATCTTTAGTATCTACATATATGCTTCATATCTGTAGAGTTATGTAAAACAAGTTTTGATTATACAGGAAATGTGCCCTGGAACATGGAGTCGTATTACCTCTACGGGTACCTTATATTTTATTCATTTTTCAGCTCCCTTTTCTCATAACGGATAGAGAAATTCCTTTGAGTTTACAAATTATTTTTGGAAAAAATATGAGTCAAACTATCAGAGGATAAATTGTATATCTTTATTAGGGTCCGTGTTCTCCTTATTTTTCCTTATAAATAAAATTTTATAGCAATTTTTGTCTCAAAATAAACTTATAATTTTATGTAAAATTTTATTATGTAAAAGTAGTGGTGAAAGAATTCTTAAATTGGGTGGATTCGCCCGAACCTCTATTATAAGATTTGCAAAGTGATTTAACATCAATGCAAGTAATCTGCTATGACTAAAAAAAGAAAAAAAAGTTAAGTAAAATGTGTAATGTTTAAATAACCTTGAATGACATTAAAGAAACGAAATTAAACTTCACAAACTGAATTATGGTTTATTATGCTTGTACAATTATTTTTGCAGTGAAGGGTGCTTAACTTTAGCGAAATAAAATTACCTTTAATAATAGTTTTAAAATGCATAAAACATTTAGTGGATCTGAGCATATCAGCTTTAAAATTAAATGATTTAATAATACATTGTTGTTTTTATTGATGTTCTGAGAAATGCATTTTTTTGTGTGACATTTTTGTGTAGCAAAATTGTTTAGAAGGAATTTATGCGGTACCGTAAATGAGCATGATATGTAGAGAGCTTTGGCAAATAGGCTATAATTCGTGTACAAGAAAATGCAAAAGTATAAGTACAGTCGGAGAAAAAAAAAAAAAAAGCAACACTCAACGTAACTTCTCTGCTAATCCATGTAGAAAAATGTAATAGGTATCATTCAACGGGGAATTGAGAGTAGTTTCAGAAAATGAACTGAAAATTTGAATTGGGGGTCGTCTACATATTAAAACACGCACCAACTTTGACTTTCTCAATGGCAATGCCCTATTTTTATTTTATATTTGAATTTCTGGGATCGCGACAACGCGAAAAAGTATATTGGTTGTATATTTTACTTATTTTTTCACAGAGTTATAAGCGTTCAAAGTTTGAAGGTGCTAATGTTAAATTCATATTTCAAACTTTTATTAATATCTTCACAAAAAAATAACTTGATCGATATAATTTCTTTTTTACGAGATACAGTGAAGAAACCCAAACATAATCCATCATTACTTTTGATTCTGAAAAATATTTTTAATTCTGAAAAATATTAATAAATTCATATTCATAAAAATTATGAATTATGACCTATATTAATTTTTACATAAAATGAATCCTAATGCTGAAAATATGGGTGTGCAAATTTGCAGCTCATTCCAGTTATTAGTTTTCGAGGTATAAATAAATCTTTCTTTTGAAGTGGTTTAGGGGGCCGTCTCTTATAAAGTTTTTCATGAGATAACGAATCAGATGTTAAAAAATAACAAAGAAAATTATACAAAATATTTTTATTTTTTATTTACGGGTCAAATTATATAACATTAACTTCAAACGCAAAGAAATGAAACGAAAATGATGATTTTTAGACATTAGTGTTAGCATCAAGAATTCCTGTTTTCTAAAGATGAAAAACCCCGCCTTCATCGTTCTTCAAAACAAAACAATACAGAAAAAAAAAGTAAATGTGAGTGATGATTTCGTGTTAAACTCCTTATTTTATGTTGACAAAAATAAGCACAAGTGGTATTTACATCATCGATTACTTGTGATAAATTTTGAATCTTTTAAACGAACACTATAAGAAAAAAATACCTAAATAGGCGGGGTTTACTGTTTTAAATAGAAAAAGTAGTTTTAATCTAAAATTGTCAATTAAAAAAAAAAAAAAAAAAAAAAAAACCGAATAAAATTGGAATGCAAGACAGACTCGTAAAATCGTTTCTTAACTACCATCATAGTTAAAGGATTAATCATTTGCTTCATATATTGCTTTATTTTTATTTATTTATTTTGTAGGGGGGAGGATTATTATTTTAAGGATACTTTAGTCTTTAAAATTTTATTAATATATTTTAAATTTATATATTTTTAAAAATACACTTTATCTTTTATAAATATATTTTAACACTTTTTGCAACCGCAGGGTTTGTCTTTTTGACAGTAAGATCCGCCTACCGGCGTTATTCTCACAAAATAAAGGATTTCAGAACAAATTTTCTGTATTCACAATTATATTACAAATGGATATACATTATAATTATATTCTTTCTAATCAATATATTTCTATCCATAGTATATTTTATTGCAAAAATATGAACACTGGGTACGCATTTAAGAAATATGTAACACACAAACTTCGAAAGAAACGCCCACTGACAGTGTTACAGATTTTCAAATGACGTGTATCTACGTCAGCAGTCGCGAAAGGGTTAATTAAAAAATTATATTTTCATAGAAATTATAAAAAGAATCGTGCAGTTCCAAAAGAGTTCAACTGACCCAAAACTTGTAAGTGCAATTAAAATTGTTTAATATTTACTTCATGAACAATTACAATAATTTATCCGAAAAATTTTTGTTCATACGTTGTTATGTATATATATATATATATGTGTATTATTATTATTATTATTTCATTTCGTTTGTTATGTTACACATACGAAAGGAAATTTAAGCTTTATTGGTGATCAGTGCAGCCATAATAGACACTTGAAAAATATTGCACTTTTCTCAAAGAGTACAGTCTGGACCAATCACAAGTGCAATGTATTTAAATAGACCTAAAATTTTCTTAAAAAGTACTGAAGCATATACAAATAAAAAAAAAAAAACTGAATTCAGGATAATTAAGGAACTGGAAAAAAAAAGTAAATTTTAATTAATTTTTATATTTATTATTTTCTTGAAAGATTTCCGGTGTGAAACATTAAAATTTTGTCTATTTCTTATAGTATCTTAATTTTATTTTTGTACATTTACAGATAACCCCCTAACACCTTTTTGATTATAACTCTATAAATGCTAAAGATAAAGTTGGTGCTCATTTCAATATGTAGATGACCCCTAATTCAAAATTTGACGACATTTTCAGAAAGTGCATTTAATTTCCTGTTGAATTATGTCTATTAGATGTTTCTGCGTCAACGCGGGTGTTGCGTTTTTTTTCCTCGACTGTACATTACGTGTATAAGCGGAACTTCACATCAATACAATTCATAACATCTACACTGCACAAAGCAAAATTAAATTTTACAATTAAATGCAGAAAAGCGTGTTTTACATAGAATATGGTGTAGAGAAGCATATATATATATATATATATATATATATATATATATATATATATATATATATATATATATATATATATATATATATTGTTTACAGGGCCTCTCAATACAATTTCGGTATATTTGAACTATAGTTCGAAATGGCTCGAAAAGCAGTTTAAGTTATGTTATGATCTTTTTTTTTTTTTTTTTTTTTTTTTTTTTTTTTTTTAGTTCAATATAAGTACACTGAGTATGGAATTTACGGAGAATATACTAGCTATTTGTCACATAAGTTTCATAACGGGGTTGAAGCAAAAAAATGCTGAACAATTTGAAATAAATTTTTAAATTTAATAAAAGAGGTATATATATTATAAGCGTAGCTTCAAAAATCAAATACTGCTGGATTTATGTTGAGTAAAACTGACTGTAAACGTGTTTAAAACTATTTTTAAAGTACAGGGTGATTACAATTAAAGTTATGATTTCAAAACGCTATAATTTGGAGACTCTATATTTTACAAGAACAATTGTCATGAAATAGAATTTGGTTTGGTGGAGGAAAAAAGTAGTTCTAAAATGTCCCTATTGATAGCGCTGTCAGGGTAATGTAAAGAGAAACACGAAAATACATTTTTTAAACACAGGAATGTTGTTAGCAATACAATAGAATAGCAGAAAACAATAGACTCAAAGGGTTTACGAAAGTTGTTTTCAACAAAAAGAGAAGAATGCGTATATACAATGGAAACAATCATACCCCGCAAACACATACCTTTTGGAACGCGTTTAGGCCTCAGCCGGCAGTGTCGGTTGTCTGTCGGCATCGAAAGAGAGGAATCGTTTAGGTGTCGGTGTCATTCCGGCAACCAAAACTAACGAGGATATCCTTCTGAGGTGTACCGGTTCTTCTACGGCTAAAAATCGGTAATTGTTTAGTATCGGCAAGTGACACTGGACCGGTATCATTTTCCCGAAAGCGGTCCGATAACATATGCCAACATCGGTCCGAATGTGGATATTTTTTTTTTTTTCCGATCAATGTTTTATTTTATTTTAGTTATTTTTATTATTTTTTTTTAATATACTTCTTATTATTTTTCTTTACAGTTTATATTTTCCTGGAAATGTTAAAATGATATGACTGTGTACGCATTTTCTGTTTACTGAAAAAAAAAAGGTATGATTTATTAAGAAACTAGCTGGAACCTGTCGAATTCGACGGTGACTTTATTGATTGTAATGTTTCAAAAATCGTCGCTCTTCGATTGTTCCTGTCCGTTTTTTTAAATCCGCATACATGAATGTCACCAAGGTCTTGGAGAAAACGGAAAACAATCGAAGAGCGCCTTGGACGTGAGATGACTTGTGACAGGAAGTAAACAAAAAATTTCTCATCTATTCAGCTTACTTTAACAACTTTACGCTAGATGGCGGTGAAATGATTGAAATCTATAAAATTTGTTTTAACTATCTTTATTGAGTAAAAAAAAGAAGAGTACAAATGTAATGACGAATGAGCACGAATACAGTTAAAATTCCAACTGAGTATTTCATTGAAGACGATATTTTTGATCCAGCCATCGGCCACGGGACATCCAGGGGAGACCTCGAGAGTGATCTTGACTGCCACGGCACCCGTCGAATTCGACGGTCACTTTATTGACCGTAATGTTTCAAAAATCGTCGCTCTTCGATTGTTCCTGTCCGTTTTCGAAATCGGCATATTTAAATGTGACCAAGGTCTTGGAGAAAACGGACAGGAACAATCGAAGAGCGACGCGGACGTGCGATGACTTGTGGCAGAAAGTAAACAAAAATTTTCGCGCCAATTCAGCTTACTTTAGTAACTCTACACTAGATGGTGGTGAAATGATTGAATTCTTTAAAATTTGTTTTTAACTATCTTTATTATACGGTAATAAAAATCTTTTAGCTGCAAAATCCTTTAGTTGCATTTTCCACCGCCATGGGGTGCAGCGTGTTCTGTACGAACATCACCAACGGTCAAGAAATACCAAGTCCTTTAAAATAAGATGTAACATGATAGGGTTATAACCCATGTAACCCGGGTAATAATGGTATGTAAAGGTAAGTTTATTATCTTTATTATACCTATCAAGACCTTTCAAATAAGGTATCACATGGTGGTGTCAACTGCAAAATCTTTTAGCTGCACTTTCCACCACCAGGGGTGCAGTGTGTTCTGTACGAACATCCCCAACGGTCAGGAAATACCAAAATCTTTAAAATAAGGTTTAACATGATAGGTTCATAGCCCATGTAACCCGGGTAATAATGATACGTAAAGGTAAGTTTATTATTTTTATTATACTTTCCAAGACCTTTAAAATAAGGTATAACATGATAGGGTCTACAACAAAATCACTTACTTATATTTTTCACCACCAGAGGGTGCAATATATTGTGAACATCACCAATTGACATGAAATTTCAAGGTCTTTAAAACGAGGTGCTATATATGTGGGTCTAGAACGGATTTTACCCTCAAACTAATTTCCCCCTTTTCCCCCTCCCCCAAATCTATTTTTCCCCCTTTTCCCCTCCCCCAAATCTATTTTCCCCCTTTTCCCCTCTTTAAAATCAAAAATTTCAAATTCGCAGAAAGCAATTTTTTAGTATTCGAGTTTAGTCCCCCCTCCCATATACAATTTCTTCACCGTGAAGTAATTTGGAGCTGAGTTATGCTCGTCAACGTGTGTTTAACCCTTGCCTCCCCAGGGGGGGGGGGAACATTCTACTTTTTTTATTTTTCTCTTTTGATGACACATCTACAGACCAAGACCTTTTATTAGACACCTCAACCAAATTCTTACACCTAGCCGTTCTCTCAATTTAGTGGAGACCGACAAAACAAGTTTCAAATTAATATACAGATTATTATTAACTTATTAAATTATTAACAATATTATAATTTATTGAAATATTAATAATTTATAATAAATTAAAAAATTATATTGATTAATAATTTTTTATTATTATTATTTCTAGTAAATTATTTATTTATTGGTGATCATTTAGAATTTTCATGACAATCAGCAAACTTTTCTGATTGTTTTCCAATATTTAAATCATTATTGTTATTTTTTTTTCCTTTATAAAATCGGCAAAAAGAGACAGAAAAAAGAAGATTTCAATATAAACAAAATCTCCCCCTCTCTCTCTCTCTCTCTTTTTTTTTTTTTTTTTTTTCATGTTGTAACGTTTAGTCTTTTTTTAGAAGTACTATTCAATGCAAATTAATCAAACAGCGTACGAAAGAAATTCGAAATTTCTTGTGTGAAATGTTTAGTTAAATAGTACACAGAATTATGTATTTCGTGAAACATAATGTATAGTGTGACCACGTTTTCTAAAACTAGCAGTGAGGACGAGTCCAAAGGTTTGGAAGTGTGCCAAATTGAACGACAAGTCAGGAAAGTTATTCGGCGCTCTCTATTCGCTTATATTCTAGTAATCAGATGACAATCCTCCCTCTATTACCAGTGGAATCGGTAAGTCCGCACTTGCGCAGATACTTCCATCGTTATCAGAAATGTGGTTAAAGGATAGGATTTTGTTCTTACTAATGTCGAACGTAGGATTATATTTTTAAAAGCTAACATAATGTTATTTTATCTATTATAATGGTTGTAATTAAATTTATTTTTATTTCATTACGATATGATCAAAAAAATATAATCGTAATATTTTTTAAATTATATCCCAGACTACCAGAAGATTCTCATACCTAAAAATAAATTTGGTGTAATACAATTAATCTAAGTTTAACTAACAGCAATCCAATCGAAAAAAAAAAATATATACATATATATATATATTCAATGATTTTTTTTTTTTTTTTTTTTTTTTTTTAATAGTACCATACTGCAATTAATAAAACAAAATAAAATAAAACGATTATTACGAAATATTTCATTAAATTTTCTTAACAATTTCTGTTCATTTTTTTTTTTTTTTTTTTTTTTTTTTTTTTAGATATATTAATAAAGAAATAGATTAACAGTGTTACTATAATTTCCTCACAAATTCCATACGAATATCCGCAAGTTAAATTTATCATGCTTAAACTAATTTATTCACCAGGCCATGCAACTAGTCAAAATTCGTCAAATGCTTATTAATTTTATTAAACTAATTACGATGCCATATTCTGCTCTAGTGCATAAAATCCGGAAATGAAAATGGCTAGTCCATGTCCATAATTTTATTATGCTAAAGTTATTTTAACAAATTTACAGATAGAGTATTGAATTTGGTACGTGTATTATATATATATATATATATATATATATATATATATATATATATATATATATATAGTGCTATTTAAAATTTAAATTATAAGAATGTGTAGGAAAAACTGCATAAATAGATATGGCTTTTAACACTTTATTATTTTTACATTTAAAAAATCGTTTTTAATGCATGTCTACAATTAAATATATTTTAACCCTTGTCGGCCCACTCTAAAGTTTACACTCCCTCTCTACACACTTAAATGCTTTAAACAGTGTTGCCAAATTTAGGAATTCTTTTATTCAACTACCGCTAACAATTTCGAGGAATGGTATTTATTATACATAATAGACAAACAACCTTCGAAGTGATTAGACAATCGTTGCAGTTAAAATGTAGTGGTGGATATTGAATATTTTTTTTTTTTTTTTTTTTTTTTTTTTTCAAATTAGAACTCACTGATCAAAGCATAAAATTAAATAGGACCAGCAGAGGGTTAAATTTGAATCCCAGTACAGATATACAGAATTTTTAATTTATTTCAAAAAAAAAAAAAGGATTTTTTTTTTTTCTTTCTTAACTTCTTTGGACGAAATTCGAGATCGCCTACCAGTTACTGTTTGATTTTACAAATGGAGACTACCATATTAATAGTGATACATATCTTTTATGTTAAAAAAAAAAAAAAAATGTTGTGTAATAATCGCACGCCTTTCTTTGTACTACTACTACACATATTTTAAACTCTTTTTGGAGATAATGTGGTTAGAAGAAATAAAATACGCCCAGAGTTTTACAGATGCGATTTTTAGCTTACTAGAAAATAAATTTTAACTTTATATGCAATACGTATTTCAAAATTTTAAATAGTAATTATTATTATTTTCTTTTTTTTCCAATGCAGCAGATGAGTTAGGACACAGTTTTTTCACAGGAAAAGGGATACAGAGCATAAACAAAGAGCCACAAATAGGCACATTAACAGTGAAACAAAAAACAAACACTTAAAAAAAAAAAAAAAAAAAAAAACAGAAAACAGAAGAACTAGAATCAAGGTTGATAATCGTAATTATAAAAACTGAAACTGTAAAACCGTTAAATTCAGACTATAATTAAAATTTCTTTCACTATGTTTTAAGTTCCTTAAAGAAGCAATTTTCCAAATAATTATTTACAACAAACATTTATTTCTTACCAGTATTTACGTAAATGCGCTTAAAATTTTAGATGATATTTCCTCTCCTTATCGTAACAGAAACGAAAAAGATTTTTGGAAATATAAACTATTTCCTTGTTTATGATAATTTTGCGGTATTTTCGAGATGAACTCTTGGTGTACCTTACATTATTTTTTACATTCGTATGAAAGACATTAATTTTCAAGAAAAGATAATTAACTTTGTACTTTTCAATTTTTTTTTTCTATGAATCAGAGTATTAAAAATATTTATTATCCTGCTTAAATAAATTAAACCCACTTTAGATCTTTATGTCTTATCAAAAATTTGCTTTGAAAGAAGGACCATTAAAAAAAAATAGTATTTAATGTTTTTATATTTAATTAAATTTTTAATTTATTAAATTATCTCTTTACTTCTACATTACCATTTACTTCCAATATATGTAAAATATCTTTGAAAGTAATTTTAATCAATTTCCCGCTCCCACAAACACGTACCAGATATTTTTAGCTCATAGCAAATATATAAATAAAATAAATTTATAATTACATTAATAATAATTATATTACGTTAATTACTAATAAATTTAATTGTTATACATTTTAATTAAATGTTAGTTTTAATATATTTTATTCTCTCAATTATATTGCTACTTGATTATGTTAAAGACAATAAAATAAAATAAATATGGTTTGAAACAACCACATGATTTCTATTACCCACTATTACACGTATTATAAGCACCTTCTGAACATAATGTGATCACAAGACATAAAATTAACCTAACAAAATAGACACCTAAAATTTTTCCTTTAAAAGAAAGCTGACACATGTGTAAAGACATATAAAACAGAATTTATATAGCGAGTCAAAAAAAGGAAAAAAAAAAAGCCCTTTTTTGAAATACTAATTTCCGAGATCTAAAACTGACTTTCCTAATCAGAATAACTGATAATTATATATATATATATATATATATATATATATATATATATATATATATATAAATATAAAAACCACGTAATACTTGGGGGAAAAATGTAAAATATTTTTATGTCTGAATTTTCAAGAAAGTCTTTAGAGCTGAATTTGAGATACTTAAACTTTACCAAAACTTGGAATACTCAATTGATGACTGGAAAACAACAATCTATATATATAAAAGAAGACTTCCTGAGGGGGTGATCTATCAACGCCCAGACCAAACCCCTGGACCTAGAGGCATGAAATTTTGTGACAATGTTCGTTCTATGACGTGGGCATCCACTAAGAAGCGATTTTACAAAATTCGCTCCCCAAGGGGGGGAGGGGGAGCAAAACGTGATTTCACAAAATTCTTCATATCTCAAACAAAAAAAACAGATATCCGTAAAATTTTTGCTTTAAAATATAGCTAACACAAATGTCTAAAAATCAGTTTCTGGAATTCTCAAAATTCGGTCCCCAAGGAGGGCGGGGGGGGGGGGGCAAAATGTGATTTCACACGCGTAAAACGTGGATTTCGCATAATCCTATGTCTGAATAGGATTTCGCGTATATATAAATAGGATTTCGCATAATCCTATATATCTGAAACAAAAAAAACAGATATCCGTAAAATTTTTGCTTTAAAAGAGAGCTAACATAAATGTCTAAAAACTAATTTCTGGAATTTTCAAAATTCGGTCCCCATGGGGGACGGGAAGGGGGGGCAAAACGTGATTTCACATGCGTAAAATGTGATTTTGCATAATCCTATATATCTCAAACAAAAAAATAGATACACGTGAAATTTTTGCTCTAAAATATAGCTAACACAAATGTCTAAAAACTAATTTCTAGAATTTTCAAAATTCGATCCCAAAGGGGGCGGGGGGGGGGGGCAAAACGTGATTTCAAATGCGTAAAACGTGATTTCGCATAATCCTATATATCTGAAACAAAAAAAACAGATATCCGTAAAATTTTTGCTTTAAAAGAGAGCTAACATAAATGTCTAAAAACTAATTTCTGGAATTTTCAAAATTCGGTCCCCATGGAGGACGGGGGGGGGGGGGGGCAAACGTGATTTCACATGCGTAAAACGTGATTTCGCATAATCCTATATATCTGAAACAAAAAAAACAGATATCCGTAAAATTTTTGCTTTAAAAGAGAGCTAACACAAATTTCTAAAAACCAATTTCTGGAATTTTCAAAATTCGGTCCCCAAGGGGGTCGAGGGGGCAAAACGTGATTTCATATGCGTAAAACGTGATTTTGCATAATCCTATATATCTCAAACAAAAAAATAGTTACACGTGAAATTTTTGCTCGAAAATATAGCTAATAAAAATATCTAAAAACCAATTTCTGGAATTTTAGAAATTCAGCCCCCAGGTGGGGCAACAAGGGGGGGGGGCTATGGGGCAAAAACAAATGGAAATACAGTTAGGCCGTTCAAAATTGGTACAGACAGGATTTAAAGGCCTGCAAGTCGAATGGGGATATTTTAAAAAATATTAAGTTATTAGGAGGGGGGCAAAAAAATAAAAATAGTGTTATCGTTCAAAATTGGTATATAGAGGTTATCGATACTTACAAATCGATTGCGGATATTTTCGAATTTTTTAAATTATTAGGAGGGGCGGGAAGGATGGTGTTGCGGTAAGGGGGGCTATGGGCAAAAACAAATAGAAATACAGTTAGGCCGTTCAAAATTGGTACAGATAGGTTTTAAAGGCCTGCAAGTCGAATGGGGATATTTTCGAAAGTGTTAAGTTATTAGGAGGGGCGTGAAGGGGGTGGGAGGGGGGGCAAAAAAACAAAAATAGAGTTAGATCGTTCAAAATTGGTATATAGAGGTTTTCGATACTTACAAATCGATTGCGGATATTTTCGAATATGTAAAATTATTAGGAGGGGCGGGAAGGGGGGGCTACGGGGCAAAAACTAATAGAAATACAGTTAGGCCGTTCAAAATTGGTACAGGTAGGTTTTAGAGGCCTGCAAGTTGATTGGGGATATTTTCGAAAGTGTAAAGTTATTAGGAGAACCGGGAAGGGAGGGAGCGGAAGGGCAAAAAAAAATAAAATAGAGTTAGATCATTCAAAATCAGTACATAGCGGTTTTCGATACCTACAAATCGATTGCGGATATTTTCGAAATTTTAAATTTATTGGGAGGGGCGGGAAGGGGGAGCGGTGGGGCAAAAAAATTAAAATAGAGATAGATCGTTCAAAACTGGTTCTTAGAGGTTTTTGATACTTACAAATCGATTGCGGATATTTTGGAATTTGTAAAATTATTGGGATAGACGGGAGGGGGGGGGGAGGGGAAAAATAATAGAAATAAGAGTTAGAGCATTTTGGGAATTTTTTCGAAGGCAGTGAGAACCCGGTGCGACATTTTTCCTAATCAGATTTTGTTTCTCTTTTTTTTCACGTGATGAAAATTAATGTAATTTTGAGAATTCATTATAGTGATTCATTTAAAAATAGGGACCATCGAAGCGGGCGTTGCCTGCTAGTTAAACACAAAAGTACATCTAAAAGGGGTTTAATATGTCGAGTTAAAAAAAATAATAATAATAATAGTTTCAAGCTGAAATAATTGCTTCAAACAGACCAGAAATTGAACTACTTATACTACTACCTATAGATTTTTCTGAGCTAACGAACTAATTCATATGAAAAGAAATCTAATAGATTGTTTATATAGCAACATTGAAGAATATCGTTAGAGCCGTTTTTGAGATACGGATTTATGGTCGGCTTTCGGTTTCGGATGTTCCACTTCCGTTTTTCCATTTTTCACCAAAATTTGAAAAATCATCTATGCACCAGACCTGCCTCAATTCTGAAGTTTCGTAGTTCTGTCGTTATTAATTTTGGGGATATATTAATCAGAAAATTCCCCACATACATACGTACTGACTAATTGACAAACCCCCCTTTTTTGGACTCAGTATACCTTAGAACATGTAAGTCAGGTGAAAACTCCATATCGAATTTTTGGACCGAATACAACACTTCCATTAACTACTGCGCAGTCGGGTAATGGATGTAAAAAGAAAGAAAATGCTTCCGTTTCAAAGGTATTATCATTCTTCACATTGACCGGTGTTTTCAAAGTATCACATTTTTTTTATTAAAAAAATCTAATCATTTCATTAGTTAACGAATTAAATCAGCAGATTGATATATGTATATATATATATATATATATATATATATATATATATATATATATTTACTGGATCGTAACGTACCAGTATAAAAATATCGATGATGCACTTCTATATGAAGATCGCGATATTTATATATATATATATAAGGCAGTGACTGTGTGTATTTATGTGTTTGTGGATAGCGTAGCGCAACGACGGTAACTCGGATAGTTACGTGCCCCCCGAGGTATCCTTGTGCACCTCGAAGCTCAATTTTCGAAATTTTAAATATATATATATATATATATATATATATATTAATAAAAATATTAAAATAAGATGCGTTGAGTTGGAAGAATGGAGGTCACGAGTCGAATCCGGCATTAGATAATGGTAGTTTCGGTTTCAGCGTCAAATTAAGAATAGATGTGTTGAATTGTAAATTTTAAGATCACCAGTTGGGAGTGTTAGGTGGTGCATGTTTCGGTGGAAATGTCAGGTTTAGCATAGAAGTGTTGTATTGGAAGTGACAGGATTACCAGTCGGATCCAATGTTAGATGGTGATGGTTTAGGTGAAAGTATCAGGTTGAGCATGGAAGTGTCTGGTTAAGGTAAAAGAAAGTTGAGGATCAGTTGAATATTGGTGATTTTAGGATGAATATTTTATGGAAAATTAAGTGAAAAGTTTCATAAGCTATTTGCTTTAACGTGAAAGTAAATGTGCATATAGTGCGTATAGTGTTGTTCATAAGTAAATGGGAGTTAATTATAAAAAGGCTGCATCGATTTTTTCGATACTGTCTGTTTTAAAACCGCCTCCCAATAAGCATTCAAACTGAAATCCACTGGTAAGGTATTGTCGCAAGCAATGAGGACCTGCACCCGAGATTTTGCAGGTGAAGAAGACTCTAGCGAACGCAGTGAACCTCCGAAGTTAGATTCAACTTTAATGGGTATTCCTTTTATATTTTGTTTATAAAGCGCTATTAAAAAAAAAGAAAGAAAGAAAAAGATTCATTTTTTAGTGACCAGCGAAGCGGACAAAGTTTGCTACTTATGTATAAAAACTATATTTAAGCACGTGGCTACAAGAATGAAAAGTAATTTTATCTGATAAAATCAAATGTGTAAGATATCTTACTTAATTTGGAGTAAGTAAGTGGTGTTATGCATTAAAACCCGTTTTCAGTTTCTGAAACTTAAAATTTGAATTTGTAAACTAGGGAAAACTACTCTTTTGGTAAGCTACTAGAGGCCACCCTGCAAAATTTTGAAAGTCTGCGCTTACTGGGGCAGCGTTAGGTGATCGGGTAATATATCTTATTGTTGATCTAGTGGGAAAAGGGACCGAATTCCTAAAAACCCCTTCTGAGCATTCTTAGTTAGTTATGGTCTAAAATCTGAGTTAAAATTACCAGTAGATTATGCTGTGTGTTAATGAGTCACTCAGACAGTAAGTCAAGTGATAATGAGAGTAAAAGTACACTTTTATTTATGCAGATTATACCAAACAAAGGCATTATTAAAAGAATTGCCTTTTTTAAATTTGGAAAAAAAAAAAAAAAAAAAAAAAAAAAACTAGAGAATTTTAAACTTATGCCAAAGTGTAATATTTTTATTCTTTAAACATGCATTACAGAAAAAATTGTACTCATCTAAAGAATTTTGGCAAAAAAAAAAAAAAAAAAGAAAAAGTTACTGTGAAAAACAATATGCTTTTTATTTGTGCCATATTTTACAGTAATTTTTTTCATTTTTTATTAAAGTGAACTTTTGCTTTTTAATCGAAGGTTTAATTAAAGTGTCAGCTGTTACTGAAGTACCTTCAAGCATTTCACTTATTTTTTTATTTTTTGTGTCTTTTTTCAGGGGATGGAAAGTGTCTTCAAATATATAAAAAGTTGGAGAAAGGGAATTTTTATTAATATAGTTTTCTCGAGTACTAAGTTATTATTAGATATGTTGGAGGGATAAACTATCATAAGAATTACATTGTTATAATTATCTGTAAAATGCCTATATAAAGAAAAGATTAAAAAAATTCTGTATGAAGTATGTATTTTTTTCTTTCTTGTTTCTTTTCTTATATATATATATAGTAACTATTTTAACATATTATATACATATTACAGTAATTATCTGGATATAAAATTTAGAATCCATCATTATTATTATTTTTTAATATGATTTTTTTATATATATGCAATATAAGTATGAATATTAATTGTTAATGTAAAAAAAAACAAAAAAAAAACAAAAGCTTAGAGAATAATTATACTGTGAGCTAGCAGCCTTTGCCTGCTTCGCCAAACATTACATTTAAAGGAATATTTAAAAAAACTGAAGTAATTATACTTTAATTTATTTTATTAAAAGAAAAAGAAAAAATATTGAAATCGCTGAAAACCTCATTTCTTGTCCACGTCTACACGATATCGGCTCCTTGCATTTGTGCCTTAAGCTGAATTTTAATTTAGGTACTAACAGGACGAAAGTGGCGATTCTATTATTCAATAATTATACATTTTTTCCACAAACATTTCTCGGTCAGATAATCATTTTCACTCTATGATATCAGCACCAGACAACTTTGCAGCTACAAATGTAATAAATAATCTGGTGTGTCACTCACACGACTTTCTCTTGCCCTGAAATTTAATACTATAAATAAAGCTTGGAGATTAAGAAGTAACATAAAGAGTACTGTTATGTAAACCTATGTTAAAACAATTCAAATTAGGCTTCAGAAGAGATTTATATGATAATTTGTTCTGTGTGAGAGTCATTACTCCACCTATAATTATACAGAATTTAAATCTGCTATTAAAATTAAAAGTTCACTTCAAATTATTCATTCCTTGAAACTTATCAGTCTTGATCAAATATTTCCAGCAACAAACTTATAATTAATTTGGAAATACAACTTTTGGATCTTTTGAAATTATTCGTTTTTAAGGTACGCTAAGAGACACAGACAAAGATCGAACTTTAAAAAATTTCATTTTGCTAATCAGGAATTCTCAAAATGTGAAAAAAAAAAAAAAAGGTGATGAATATTTAGCTACAAAACACACATTATTTATCATATGTCTAAGAGGAATTAATTTCCATTCCTAAACAGCTTTCCTGGACATGGTAAAATATTATAGTAAAGCTTTACTAACAATAAAAAAGAATGTTATCGCTTAAATACTTTCAGTCCTGTATATCTTTTCAAGATTATGTACAAACCACATAGTGCACCTAAATGCAATCCTATAGTAATAATATACGGCACGACCTGAAATGCACTTCCATCAATTTTCAGGTATTGTCGCACTATAATCTACTTCTTTTGTGTAGCTCTGTAAATGAACAGTGAATGATTTCCCTGCCATATAATTTTACGCATATAAAGAATATACCGGGTGATTCAAAATAGATGTTACAGCGATTATCTCGTAAACTAAGAAAGATAGAAACATACTTCCAATTACAAAATTAATGCAGATTAAGAGTAGATTTCAGATATGGCATTTTTTGTACAAGGGGCTGTATACATATTAAATACGAAATTTAATTTTTATACGGCTCCTCCTATCATATGACTTATATTTAGAAAAATATTCTCCTCGCTCTAACAATCAAAATAAAAAAAAAATCATCTCTCTAAGTCAAAATCTCGCTGAGTTATTGCAATTTCAAAATTCTAGCATTTTTCGCGAAATCTTAAGGGGTTGTATCAAAAGTGAGAAATTGTAATTACTATAGGCACACGTTGATCAGCGTTTGGGGGGGGAGGGAAGAAAAATCATTCAGGGAAAGACGGCTATTTTAACCTCTAATGTCTCTGTGAATGCACAAGAGAATACTCATTGATAATTTAACAAATAAATTTTATGAATAATTTATGTACTAAAAGGGAATTTTCAAATTCATTTTTCTTTCTTTTCTTTTATACATTCTCTTACTCATATACACGGTGTAGAGAAAGAATTGTTTTTGAGTCAAATTTCCGAAAATTAGCTTTTGTAATATTTGCACGTTTTCAGATCCTCTGAATTCAAAAAGCATGTTTTAAGAGGTTGGTCTCTTTCTCTCTCTCTCTGTGTGTGTATGTGTGTTTATGTGTTACTAGAATATCTCAAGAACAAATAGTAGCAGAAAATCCAAATTAACTATTCTAAATCCGTATCATATTGCGGTGCTACACTAAAGTATTCGTTGCGATCAGACAATTGCTTGTTTACAGGGTCATCCAAGAGAATTCAAATACATTACGTCTGTGAGCGAAATTTCTCATATGTACAGTGCGACATGTATATACCGCACTAAACAAAATGAAAAGAACAGATTTTTTATACGCATAAAAGCATGTTTTATGTAGATTGTGGTATAGCAAACATTCTCATTCATTTACAGGGTTACCCAGAGTATTTTGATATATTGGAGATATACTTGGGAATTGCTGGAAGTGTATTTCAATTTATGTTACTTGTTTTACATATAACACTAAATTTACGCACACAAAGTTATTTGTATATAGTTTATAGACAATATACAGGGCTACCCAAAATTAAGGTAAGCATTTTTTTATTATCATTATTAAATGTAATTGGTGTAAGTGCTTTGCTGCATTTTTTTTTTTCGAAGAACACTGCTGACACAGAACGGAAAATTAATTTCTCATACCCATACTTTAAACAAAGTAGTTTTTAAAGAGCGATTTTTTTTTCTGTATAATACCACATTTTGAGACCTCCTGAATACGAAAGGTAAATTTTTATTGGTTGATCTGCATATATATGAATTATCAGAATAATTTAACAGCAAATAATCTTGTGTGCCACTCACACGACTTTCTCTTACCCTGAAATTTAATACCATAAATACAGGTTGGAGATTAAGAGGTAACATAAAGAGTACTGTAAACCTATGTTAAAATAATTCAAATTAGGCTTCGAAAGAGTTTTATATGTTAGTTAATTCTGTGTGAGGGGTGATCTCATGAAATTATTCGTTTTCTGAAATTATTCGACGCAGGCAATGATCAAACTTTTAAAAACTTGACTTTGGTAATAAGGAAGCCTCAAAACGTGTAAACACACAAAAAAACAAGCGATGCATATTTGGCTTAAAAACATACATTATTTATCATATGTCTATGAGGAATTCATTTCCATTCCTGAACAGTTTTCCTGTACATGGTAAAATATTATAGTAAAGCACTTTCACTACCAATAAAAAAGAATATTATAGCTTAAATATTTGCAACCCTGTATATCTTTTGAAGAATATGTACAAACCACAAAGTGCACCTAAATATAAACCTATAAAAATAATATATGGCACAACCTAAAATGCACTTCCATCAATTTTCAGCTATTTTCGCATTATAATCTAGTTATTTTGTGTAGCCCTATAAATGAACAGTGAATGATTTCCCTGCCATATTCTACATGAGGCATGTTTTTATGCATATAAAAAATATATATTCATTTCATTTGGTTTAGTGCAGTCTATAGGTGTTAAACTCTATTTACCTGCAATTTCCCTCATAGACGTAATGTATTTGAATATTCTTGATAGTCCCTGTACATGAACCATTTGTTTCATCTCAATGAAAAGCTTAGTGTAGCATCCCTATATGATACATATTTAGAATACCAAGTTTGAATATCTGCTGTTATTTGTTCTTAAGATATGCTGATAACAGGCAGACACACACACAGACCAACCGCTAAAAACACGATTTTCATATACAGGGGACCTCAAAACGTGTAAATATAACAAAAACTCACTTTCGAAAATTTGGCCCAAAAACAATACATTCTCTAGCTTATGAGTATGAGAAAGTAATAACTACAGGAAACGCGAATTTGGTACTTCGGATTCCATATCTAGTTGCCACTTGAAAAGTTGATCAAGATTTGCAAGCTTCAAAGAAATTGATAACAGACTTGATTTTTGTTTTGATAAGTATATGCACTATAATTAAACGGGGGTTGAGAATGGCGGTAACCCCCCTGACATAGAATTATACATCTATACGATATCATATTCTATACAAAACATTTAGAATATTAACAATAAATATGAATTTCCTTATGATTTTTACAGTATAAAGTTATTTAAACGTAATTTATAAGAATGTCGGTCCCAAAACGCAATACATTGGCATTTTATGTGCGTTCCTGTACATAAACCAATTGTAGAGAATTAATTAATGCTATTTTAAATAGGGACACCATCATATAGTAAACCTGAATAACATATATCATTTCTGAAAATTTCTGAAAATATTTACAGACGCTGGTTGCGGGCAGACGGACAGATGGACAGTCGGACAAAAAAATAGGCAAATTGAAATCCTATTCACAGTTAAAAAATGTTAAAAAATGTTTAATGTAAACGAAAATGCAATTCCAGCAAATGTTCAATAATAACCCTTAACGTAACTGAATATTTTTGTGTGCCCTGTAAATCTAATGCTAATCGTACTGTACACTATAGAAAGCATTCTTTTGTGCATATGAATAACATATTTCAATTTCATTAAGATTTATGCAAAGTAATTAAAATTTGGTTTATAGAAATATCTTCACATAGAACGCAACGCTTTGGAATACTTTCGGGTGTCCCTGTATACAAACCAGTGATGGTGTTTACTCCATTTTCTATAGAAAATATCCGATAGAAAACTTTAATAACGTATTTAAATTTTATTAATATATGCATAAATTAAAGGTATTAAAATATGGTTTATAAAAATACCTCTCACAGAACACAATGCTTTGGAATACTTTCGGGTGTCCCTGTGCACAAGCTAGCAGAGGTATTCACTCCATTTTTAATAAGGAACATCCTATAGTGAACTCAAATAACATATATCAGTTTCAGGAAATTCTGTGAATATTCACGGGAGTTAGAGCGCGGACACACAGAAAGACGAATGGACAGACAGACAAATCGAAGTCATTAACACTTTTCAACCTGGCTGGAATTGTTAAAGAGCCGAAGTCATTAAATTTTTCAACTATGATGGAAAGTGGTAAAAATAAAGCGCGAAAATTCCACACGGTTTTGCTAGACTTTTAATTTTTTTTCCTCTCTTAACGTGTTTTAATTTGCAGGTGACCCCTAAGAAATTTAACTATTAAATTTTTTAACAATACGAAATAATGTAAATTTGCATTAAGTTCTTGAAACTGTTGCTTGAATGATTTAGTTGCACTTTCCAGTGCTTGAATGATTTTAGTTGCTATTTTAAAATAAAGGATCTTTTTTTAATTTTTCTCATCTCATAGATAACCCCCTAAAGTGATCCCGCTGGCGTCGAAAAATAGATGCCAAAATTGAAAAAAAAGCGGTGTAAGTCATCATTTTCAAATTGCAATAACTCAGCGAGATTTTGACTTAGAGAGATGATTTTTTTTTATTTTGCTTGTCAGAGCAAGGAGAATACTTTTCTAAATATAAGTTACATGATAGGAGAAGCTGTATAAAAATTAAATTTCGTATTTAATATGTATACAGCCCCTTGTTCAAAAAAAGGCCATATTTGAAATCTACTCTTAATTTGCTCTAATTTTGTAAATGGAAGTATGTTTCTATCTTTCTTAGTTTACGAGATAATCGCTGTAACATCTATTTTGAATCACCCGGTATATTCATTTCATTTGCTTTAGTGCAGTCTATAGATGTTAAACTCTACTTATCTGCAATTCCCCTATAGGCATAATGTATTTGAATACTCTTAAGGTGTCCCTGTACCCGAACCATTTGCTTCATATTAACGAAAAGCTTAGTGTAGCATCCCTATATGATACACATTTAGAATACCAAATTTGGACTTTCTGCTGCTATTTGTATTTGAGATATGCTAATAACAGACAATGACACAGACTAACCGCTAAAAACATGATTTTCGTAATCAGGGGACCTGAAAATGTGTAAATATAACAAAAACTCACTTTCGAAAATTTGACTCAAAAACAATAATTTCGCTTCCTTATGGGTAAGAGAAAGTAAAAAAAAAAAAAAAAAAAAAAAAAAAAAACTAATAAAAAAAATGGAAGATCAGGCTACGGGGTGCATTAGGAGGAGCAAAAACAGGCCTCCATACTACTGTAACTGTTCGATCAGTCGTTTGCTTAAAAGTCTTTCTTCTTTTACGTTTCTATCCCTAAAATAATTTAGAAATTTATAGATTTTAATTTATAAAATAAATAAATAAATAATAAAAATGAAAAATATATGTATAAAAAAAAAAAAAAAAAAAAAAAAAAAAATGAAATCTGGTTTTGGATTGCATCAAGAGAGATCAATATGGGCTTCGATGCAAATTTGTGTAACTCGGCAATCAGCCGTTTCCTATCGACGGACATACACACACACACACACACTCATCTTCTTTTCTTGTATGTAGATATGCCTTTAACATTTATTTTTACACTCAATAAAAAGTGAGATATATAGCCTCTGTAAATATGAAAATAACATACTAACGCTATTTTGTAGTCAGTAGAAACTTAAATTGAATCAGCTTGTGTTTTTATAAAAGCCAAATTCATATCTAGTTTGTTGCACTTATACTCTATAAAAGCTGAGGTATAGCCTTTCTGTTAATGTAAGAAATCGCAGCAAAACAGCATCATTTTCTAAACATTATATACAAAAACTTACTCAGCAGCAATTTATATCAAGGTTCAACAAATAAATTTTTGTAGATATTTCAATATTATTTTCGTGGGATATACAGCCCACAAAATTTTGGTAACACATATGCAGACAGCCTTCAGACAGACTTGGCAGATACTTTCTAAAAATGGTCAAATTGGATAATTCCATCGAAAACTGAAAATCGAAAAATTTCACGAACCCGATATTTTTTTTTTCTTTTGTCTCTAAAAAAAAATAACAATGAAAATTAAACCTTTTAAATATTTTTTTAAAGATAGATTTCTTTTTTACACACACACACACACACTCATCTTCTTTTCTTGTATGTAGATATGCCTTTAACATTTATTTTTACACTCAATAAAAAGTGAGATATACAGCCTCTGTAAATATGAAAATAACATACTAACGCTATTTCGTAGTCAGTAGAAACTTAAATTGAATCAGCTTGTGTTTTTATAAAAGCCAAATCCATATCTAGTTTGTTGCACTTATACTCTATAAAAGCTGTGGTATAGCCTTTCTGTTAATGTAAGAAATCGCAGCAAAACTGCGTAATTTCTAAACATTATATACCAAAACTTACTCAGCAGCAATTTATATCAAGGTTCAACAAATAACTTTTTGTAGATATTTCAATATTTTTTTCGTGAGATATACAGCCCACAAAATTTTGGTAACACATATGCAGACAGCCTTCAGACATACTTGGCAGATACTTTCTAAAAATGGTCAAATTGGATAATTCCATCGAAAACTAAAAATCGAAAAATTTCAGGAACCCGATGTTTTTTTTTTTTCTTTTGTCTCTAAAAAAAAAAAAAAAAAAATGAAAATTAAACATTTTAAATATTTTTTTAAAAGATAGCAACTACCAAAATGGGTCAATACAATTTTTGAATCTTACTAAAAATCTTACTGTTTAATTTGGCGTATGACTATGCCATACACAATGAATTCTGGTACTTTAGAGAAGAGTTCAGAGGGTTTAGGAATTAAAGAAATTAATGTTTCAAGGTGAGTTGTTTTCACTTTAAGAAATTACAAAGAACTGCTCGTTTTCTCCAGACCATTATCTTTAAATAATTGAAAAAAAAAAAAAAAAACTTTCAGAAGAGTTTACCAGGCTATTCCAGGAATTGAATACCATGACCGCTATTCTTCGTATTATTATTTTCAGTAGAAGTTATTTAATTTAGTTAGTAATTAATTAGTAGTGTTTAATTTATTTATTCATTGATTAATTGATATTTTTGCGCACTGGTTACTTACTGAAAAAATTGTATCTGTGCCCATAGAGAAGAATATCATTCAAAATGAATCTAAATAAAAATCAATTTCTAACTTAAGAATTTTTTTTTTTTTTTTTTTTTTTTTTTTTAAGCTAATCAAAATTTATTTTTAAATACTATTAATTATATTTCCCATCCAATAAGAAACTGAATTCTCATTCAAAGGTATTATATTTTTGTTAGTGGATATATTCATAGGTAAAAAAATATAAAACCAAAAATAATATATATATATATATATATATTAATAATATTTTTTATATCAATCTACATAGATCGATAGATAACATAAAAGTTTTATATTTCTTTGTTTATAACTTTTAGAAGACTAATTACCAAACTATATCAAAAAACCAAAATACTTATTAATATATTTCTTTCATTTCACGATACTGAAAATTTTGAAGGGTTTAGTGAATATTTGATTGAATTTCACTATGAAGTATTCTTCTTGTAAATATCAAAATATTCATGCAGAAGCTTTTCAAGCGTAACATTACATTTTAAACTCTTTCATGCATGGAATATCCGAAATATATGAACTTCTTAATAACTGTATCAAGGCATTATACTACGATATCTTGATCTTAAGAACAGGTATAAAAAAATAGAGAATTATTGATTTGTTTCTCAAAATGTATTTCCTTTTTTATTCTTTAATCTGGGGACTAGTTATTGTTACTTTCTTTCTCTCGTGTAGAGCAGAGAATATTCATATCGAGTAAAATTTTCTTATTTGATTTTTTGCTGGATATTTCGTTTTAAATGTCCATGATTCCGAATATCGTGATTTCAGTGATAGTTCTATTCGAGTTTTTCAGTGTGAGTGTTTGTGGTTAGTACTTTGTTGTTTGTATACTAGATAAATTCTAACCGCTCAGTATTTTGGAAACCCCTATTTTTATAGCGAAGTTTCTTTATAAACTTTTGTAGCAGTTTTACATGATTAAATAGAGAGTTATTTTGGTTTTAAAATTTGAATTTAAAAATTAATTTCTTTTAATTTTTATCCATGGATTTTTATGTTTCATTTACTTACATTTGTCCTTTCATTTAAATTGTCTGTGCTCTTTAACAACAGTTGCAACACTATTTTTTTTTTTCATTATTAAACTATTTTGAAAGGCTTTTTTTTTTAATTTATTGTAGTTATCGGAATAAAATGGTACTATAATAGAAATTTTTAAATTTATGAAATTTTATTTTTAATTAAATTTTAATTATTTTTTGTTTAATAAATCTTTGAACGAGACTTTTTTTTTTATTTATCGTATTTTTAAATATATATATATATATATATATATATATAGAAAACTATTGAAATGAATTTATATATATATATATACATATATATATATAAGTTTACAGATTAGAAAAGGAGAATTACAAACCAATGCGCAAAATTGCAGTGAAAGGAAATGCAAAACTTAAATGTAGGAATATATAAATGTAGGAATATATAAATACATGAATGAAATTAACCCCCCCAAAACACTGAGATCTTCATTAGGGAGGCCCCTCAGTGTAGGGTGAACGAGAAGTTTCTGAAAGGACAGTAGTAATAAGCTCATAACCATCCTTTGCCAACTAATAAATAATTTCATTCATTTATTTTTCTATTCCTACACTTATATATTCCTATATATATATTTATATATATATAGTAGAAAGAATGAAGCTTATTAATATTATATCCTATTAAAATTTGTAAATAATTAATTATATTCATAATTGTAATAGTATTTCAAATAGCAATAAAATTGTAAATTTATTGAAGTTTTAATTTTATTTTTACAGAAAGAGGCTAGAAAAAACTATAAAATGTCTAAAAAATACTGAGATATATCCGTATTTAAAATCTTAGTTCGTAAATAATAGCAGTTACGTTTGTTATCCGATGAATACTAAAATTGAAGTATCCGAAAAAAAGTTGTTACAGGCAGCGGAAAACAAGATTCGATCCAGTCCGGACGGCAAAAACACTGCTGAAGTCAGCGGCTACCGAAAGCGATTTTCAGTGAGATTTCAATGGCTTTAGTTTATATTTATTTAAAGAACTATGTAAAATGGATTCAATAATTTTGAAATTTCATTCAAATACATTGACCAGCGAAAAGGCAAAGCATGTTAGTGTATATTATTTCTGTTTGAACTTCTGTATAAAGAAAATGTGCCTGTCTCATATAGTAAAATCTTAATTTTTATAGAGCAATTTTATTCATCAGGAAATACAGAATATATATATATATATATATATATATATATATATATATATATATTCTGTTTTAAAAGCTTTATGGGAAAAAATGAAAAGAAAGTTAATATCTAAGCATTTCAAACATTTTAGTATTAAATAAATTACATATAAATACTAGCATGATAATACCAAAATACTTATATATCAGTATATATATATGCACTCTTGACAGAATGGTACAAAATGAAGTGAGATGAAACAAAATCCTGTTTTCTTTAGACTTATATGCTGGGTTTATATTCAGACTTATACATTAAGCTTCAATATTGATCCTTAATTATTTGTGCATTATATTTTTCATGATGTAATATTTTAAAGTTTAATATAAAGGAAATCATTTATTATTATATTAAATATTTTTTCATTAAAAAATACACATATATATGTATATATCTGCACTCTTGATAGAATGAAGGCTAAATGATGTGAGATGAATTAAATTTCTTTTTCATTTCTTATATGTTGAGTTTATATCCAGATATATATTAAGCTTCAATATTGATCCTTAATACTTTTTACTTTTTTTTTTTTATTTGGTATAATAATTAAAGCTTAATATAAAGAAAATCATTTATTATTATTATCATTATAATTTTTCTTTTGACAACAGTTTTTATTAATTTAAAAATATAAAAATATATCGAAATCCTCAATTCAATTTCTCCTTTTTGTCTACAATGTAATTTTCACCATATATATATATATATATATATATATATATATATATATATATATATATATATATATATACATATATATATAAATTAAAAGAAAAAAAAAGAAAAAAAAAACTAATATCATTAAATATTAATACCACGTGAAAATCAAATTCAGAAAAAGAAAAAAAAAGGAACTGATAGTAATAATGATGATTTGATTTTCTTAAAATTCCATATTTGCATAGCCCACATCGATCTTTCTACCTAATCAAATATTAAATTTATCCACCATCTTGGTTCAAACATTGCGGCTATTTGTTGAAAAAAAAAAATCAACCTAGTCTTACAACTGAGTAGGTAGGACATGTTTATATGCTTTCTTTTAAACTAATCTATAAACAAATGGCATTTTGCTTTTTTAATTATAAAACCGACAAAATAATAACAATAATGCTGTTATTTATTTACAGCATGTTAATTTTATGCTTCGATGCATAAAATTTGCATGAAATTTCAGTACTCAAACATTAAAATATTTTAAGAGGTTAACTTATTGGTCAGTCTACAAACAAATGCACAAATATGTTTGGAATATATTGATAAATTATAATAATGTAAAATTTAGGAGAAAAGTTAAAAACTCAGTCATATTAAACATTTAAAAAAAATAATAATATATATATATATATATTTTTTTTAGTAATTTTTGAGATATTTTAATATATTTAATATTGATGCATTTGAATGCACATATATGCAAATTTTCATAATTGTGAGACAGTAATTTTAAAGATCAGTTTTTAAAAAATTTCAATGTCATCCATCCCCTTAATGTTTCATTTTTCTTGAAATGAAAAAAAAAAAAAAAAAAAAAAAAAAAAAACCTCCGATTTAAACGTAAAAAAAAAAAAAAAAAAAAAAAAAAAATCGAGATCTGATACCATTCTTGCTGATTCTTTTGTAAAATGACCTCCTCAATCCGAATATGATTTTCATTTTGTCCAGTCACCCACCGTTTTCTAGATACATCATACTCTCCCTCAATTTCTTTCTCGGTCCGATAATTTTATGACCATGAATTTGATATAAAGAATGAAAAATGATTAATTTAGCACCTAAAAGTAAAAAATAAAAAATACATAAAGCTTAAAAAATAACATTAATAACAGATAAGAAACATATAAGATATGAAATGCATAACTTCAGTGGCAAATCACCCATAAAACTTTTCCCTTGTCACAAATGTCCATGTTTTAGAATTTTCCAACTCTGTAGCCCCTCAGAAGATATTTAACGGTTAAAATAATCCTTCCTCCTCCTAAAAATCAAATTTATAGTCATAAAATCACCGAAAAATGATAAAAATGGGGGGCCACCTAAAAAATCGGTGTGTGATAGGACAAAATTGGCGTCATATTGGGATTCAGTAAGTCATTTTAGATAAGAATATGCTAAAATGGTGTCAGAGGCAATTTTCATGCCCAGCAGTGTTATTTATCCTCAAAAAGCAAATTTTGATAATGCAACTATTATTAACCCATTAATAGTCGCTAGTTTGTCGATTTGCCGCCCATCCTCCAGTGTTGCCAGATTTTTTTATTCAATAGCCACCAAACATTTTTAGAAGTGGCATTTGATATACATAAAACGCGAATAAAATCGAAGAAACATCGATCACATAACTTCTTAAAATTATTGGTGACAGTTAAATAAAAAATGCACAATCTGTAATAGGTGGCGCTGTCTATAGCGACTACTAATGGGTTAAATAAAGTAAAAATGTTTGTTGTAAATTTTAAGTAATAGAAATTATATAATTACATAGCTGTCTAACATTCCGTTTTTCGTATACCACCACTTACGCATAAAATAAATCTGGTTTATGTAAAGACCAACAAGGCTTAAATAACTATTAAAATCTGTGACATTCAAAACGCGGAAGACTTAGTAGCTGTGTTTTTAGCATGAATTTTAAGAATTTAATCATTGTTAAACATATGTCAAAAAGCAACAAATAAAATTACCTTTTAATACTCAGGCTGATCATAATGAAAGTTCCACTATAGTTAAAATGCCTTCTCGTCCGCTTCAAGAAAACCGCAATTTTACGTTACCCGCAAGCAAAGTGTATAACAAAAGAATTCATGTCTTATTCTGTTTGACAAAATTGAACACAGCAATTTTTTCTCGCTTTTTACTTATTTATTTATTTATTTATTTATTTATTTATTATTATTATTATTTTACTTAACTTAAAATTACTTTACTTACTCTAAACTGTTGCCAAATTTGATCACATTTGGTTGAGCAGTTTTCCTTTTATGACCATTTCAAAGTAGAACTAATTTCATTATAATCACCTTATATGCAAATGTTACTATAGATATGTATATAATATAAATATGTGTATACTATACGAATGTTATCTATAGAAATAAAAAGAAGTATTTGTGTGTGTGTCTGCGTTCTGGGGCTCAATACTGATCACAGAGCTAAACCGCTTGTCAGAAAAATGACTTGGACCATACAGGAGTGCCCCTTGCCGAGATGTTTTTTTTTTTCCGAATTTGATTTTTATTATTATTATTTTGGATTTTATCCACTTTTTATTTGTTTATTTATTTTTTTCATTTCAATCGTCTGCGTCGCAAAGAACCGGCTTTTACACTATTTATTTTTCCTTAATTTAATTACGTCCTTTGAAAGAGAATTTTTTTCTTTTATTTATTGTATTTATCGGGAAAAGTTGTGATATAGTAGAAAGGATTAAAACTTATTAAAAGTTAAAATTAATTAAAATTCATTTATTTAATTCCTTTGTAATAAAAATCTTTTTTTTTTATTTATTCTTTGTATTGTTCAACTAGTAATCCCATGGTAATATAGTGGAAAGAGAGGTGGTTTTAAAATGCATGGTGTTAAAACTAAAATGTTTAATAGATGCTGAGATGCAGCCATCTTTAAAATAATAGTTCCTGAATAATATAGCACCTCTGCCCGTCGTCTGATAAATATTCAAACTGAAGTGTCCGGGAAAGGTATTGCTGCAGACAGTGGAAACCCGGATCTGGGTGGGAATCACTGTTATGTGAAGCGAGGTTTGGAGCGATTTCAATGAATTTTTTTTTTTTAATTTTTTTTTTTTTTAAGTGATCTAAAAATTAGTGATTTTTTTTATTTATGTTTTTTTTTTTTTTTTTTGAAAATTCCTTTAAATAAAGTGACCAGCGAAGCTGCGAAACCTCTTAGTTTAAAGTATTTTTTAGAAAAATATATAATTAATATTCTTTTCATGATATATGTATCATTTTAATATTTTGAGTTTCTTTATACATCCAGTTTCTCTTTATGCATCCATTCTTCAAAAAGAGAAAAACAAAGTAGAAAAAAGAAAATATTTTTTATTTATAAATTATTTTCAACTTGGTATTTTGCCAGTAGAAATTCGGAGAAAATAGGGCATTCTTTTTCCGTTGTATTGGCGGAAAAAAAAAATTTATATAATATTTATGCTAAATTTATTTAGAAGTAACATATATTTCAACACAAATTCATATATTTGCCTCATAAGACATATCAAAAAGCAGACGTTGCGAAAAATTTTAGAAATGAGAACTTTTTTCGTTTGCTGGAAAATAATGCTATTTGCCTTGTAATGGTAATGAAAAATTATTACATATTATTAAACTTGTTTTCTATTTAAAGGATAAGCAAATATCCTAAATACATAATTTTTTTAATTAAATTACTCATTAGAAAAAAAAAATCTTAAATATAAGGATATGACTATTTTAAACTATGAATAATAACTTAAAATCATACACAACCAATAATCTTCTTCTAAAGTTTTATCATTTCCCTTTTTACATAAAATACATTTTATTCAAGGCAAAACAAACTAAATCTTAAATCACTTTTCATTATTATCTAGCATAATATAATTCTAAAATAATGCACACCTGTCAATATTCCAATTAATATTCCGTAAAATGTTAGTATCCACCCCTTTTTCTACACCACTTTATTTTTAAAGTAATTTTCTCCAAATGTAATTAAGATTAAATAAGAAAAAATAAAGTCTAAAAAAAATGGTGTAAAACAGAAGGTGGGAGATAAGAATTTTACGAAATATTCCTTAGTATGTTGGCGGTTATGCATAATGTAAATTCTTTTGAGACTCGAAAGATATGTTTTTATTTATTTATTTATTTATTTTTTACTTCCCATTTGCTCTTTATTATTATTATTATTATTATTACTATTTTGACGCAGATGACTTTTCTTTCCTTTTGTTCCTACATGCATCGAAATCTAACTTGGGTGTCTAATTGTAGCGGTATATATACATTAAAGACTTAATTAAAAATATGTTTTAATTGTTGTTTCTCCTGAACTAAAACTTGGCGAATCGATGTCTATTTTACAATAACCGTTAGCAGTAAATTACTGGTGGGCTTAAAAATTTTACAAGTATATTCGTAACAAAAACTGTGAGAATTGTAGTCATTGATTACGCGGGACCTATTCAAACCAAATGTGACCACAAACGCAAAAGTTCTACATTTAAGTCTTATATCTGTCTAGTTGTTTGCATGAGAACCAAGGCAGTTCACCGTGAATTAGTTTTTAGTTTATTCACTGAAAACTTTTTGCATTCTCTATAAAGACTTAAATCCTGTTGCGGTTATCCTTCAGACATTTACTCGGATAATAGCCGCAACTATGCCCACGCCTATTTAAAGAAACTTATAACTATTTTGAAAGTCAAATCTAGTCCAGATTATATTGCAAATAGACAAATTCATTGGCATTTTATGCCTCCTTACGGGCTGTGAAGGAGATTCACACATATTGCTTATTTTAAATTTATAATAATAATAAAAAAATCTGAATGATAAATTTGTACATTATTTTGCATAAGAATTTGTTTAATATATATATTTTATATATAAGAATTTGTTTAATAATATATGGGTTTATTGAATTAATTTGCATTTTGATTCATAAAAAAATAAAATTAAATAAATAATAATAATAATAATAATATAGATTGATGATGGGTTTCTGTTTGAAAATTCATCTTTCATAAATCAAAATTTCATTCATTTTGGAATTATAAATGTAACCCATAAATGAAAATTCCATTTAGTTTCAAATGTAAATGTAGCACTTTACTATTAAATTATGCTTTAAAATAAAAGATTAACTTAAATTCATACATTAAATAAAGCTAATTAAAAGTTGGTCTCAATTTTTGAAAAAAAAAGAATTTGTATCAGATTGCAGAATTTTTCTGATGCGATAATTCTTTCAATTGCAGAATGTACATGTAATTATTCCATTTCCTGTGTTCGGAGTCTGTTAGTCTCTTGTCAAAATGAAATCGCCAAAAACTGGGTTAATATTAATTAAACCGACTCTCAAATTTTAAAATTTCCCATTAGATTAAGTCCGTGAACAAAGGATTGTATCTGGCGATTCTTTGGCGAAAGTTTTCCTGGGCTATCATTATTGGCTGCCAAAATCGTTAGCGCTCTTCGAAAACACCATACATTTTTTTTTTTTTTTTTTTTAATTTTGAATTAGGAAATAAAAAGTGTGCGTTCAAAATGAAATAAAAATAAGTAAAAAAAAAAAAAAAAAAAATGAATTTAATGATTTAATTTTTATATAAAACATGATCGCGTGCTATCTTAAAAAAACAGATGCAAAATTTAAAGTTTATGTGGTGCGTGTGGCATCTATAAAAATTGTTTCTGTTTTAATCTGAATATTTCAGTCTTTGTTGAATGGAATAACCATATTATTTTTACAATATATTTATTTTTTTATTTTATTTTTGCCATTTTGGCAAAGAATTATAATGGAATCGTAGTTGTTACAACAAAAAGAGAAAGAAAGCCCATGTGTATAAAATTAAGGACCTAGTTGCCAACTCAGTTTGGAACTTAGATCAAATTTCTTAGGTCCATGCAAGATTGTGCGTGTGAAGGCCAAGGACCGATATGAAGTCGAGAAGATAGGTGATCACGAAGGCCATATTCATACTAGTACCTCTGTGGATAACATGAAATTGTGGATTACGAACTAATCAAAAATACAAAACTATAGACACTTATAAACTCTAGAGAAAATGTTTACTGTTAACCTTAATGTACATAATTTTTCTTATGCCTGTTTCTCTCTCTCTCTTTTTTTTTTTTTTTTAATTATATTTTGCAGCTATCCTTTAGTATCCTAGGCTGATCCGACGGTGAGCAACATCAGGATGACAGAGCTCTGTGAAAAGTAATTCCTTGCACAGTCAACATATTGCGCTGTCTCGGATGTATCCAGAGAACGATCTGACAAGCGGAAGAGATAGTTGGGATCCGGCTACAATGGAGAGCTGTTGAGACCGTCAGCGAGAAGGTTGATGTGGTCATTTTCTTCTAATTAGAGCTTGAAACGCTCTGAGTAGTTGGTGTAGAGCCATGGAGGGCTCGTTACTTCATTCATACGTAGGTGCTTTTGTGTATTATAGGTACGATTTCTATATATCTCATATATAAAAATTAAACTAAGGTCTTCTGCCCTAGCTGTGCCCTAACGTAAGCACATTTAATGTATCAGCACATTCGTATAATATGTGCTGAACTAAAACATGTATTTTATATTAGTATAAATTATACAATAAAGTACTTGTTTTAAATAACACATAATATTGTTTTATAGTTTATAATTGTTGTTCTTATTTTTAAAAGAACCATTTTAGTTTATTAGAATGGAAATTAAAATAAAACTGTTAATATCATGAACAATAATAATATGTATATATTCAATCCCAGCACATATTATATAAATATGACTAGCGAGCTTCGCCCGCTAGCGGCTCAGTATTTTCAAATGAATCACAAAAATTAATGAATCACTAACAGAAACTTTTAGTGTTAAGAAAAGAAATTAAAAAAAATCGTTTCTGATTGGGTAAAAAGTCGAGCCGGGTCCCCACTGCCTTCGGCAGCGCAGTCGCGTGCGCACAACTTAAAGGATACACGCGCTGCGCGCGTATTCCTTCCCTGGCCCTACGTGCCCCCTAAAAAAAATCATTTCTGATCGGGTAAAAACTCGCACCGGGTCCCCACTGCCTTCGGCAGCGCAGTCCCGCTAATCCGTATTTTGTAAAAATGTTTATATGGTTGAAAGAGGATTAAATGGCCTTTCTTTATATACCAGCTGTTAAGAAATGGAAGGGTTACTCGGTCGTACAGGGCGTTTCAAAAAAGACGACCGCGAAAAAGAGAAATTTTCGACCCTTTTTAAAAAATTTTTTAAAAATATAAAAAATCTGTATTTAAAAAAAAAAAAAAAATTGTACCGTAAGAATCGGTAATAAATGCTCTTTCTTTTGGTACAGGTGTATTTTTGATATGTCGAACCGTTCAAACAGGATCGCTTTACAAAAACCCACGAAAATTCCTCTTTGTAGTTCTTCTTTCGAGATAAGCGGTCCTGGTCGAAAATGGCTGTCGCCTCCGAATTCGAAGCGTTTTTTCGTTAGACAATGGTCGACATTTTAATTAATATCTCCGCTAATTAGGGTCGCATCGTTTAGCAAATTACATATCGTACATCTGCGATAAATTCTCTGTCCGACGGTACCTGTTCGAAGTCCGTGCGAACGTTAGCGGCGGAGTCTTTTCTGTTTCAAGCCGTTTCTCACAGACACACACACACACACACACAGACAGAAACACACACGCGTACAGATTTTAATAATATAAGGAGATAATATTAAAAAGTAGTTGGGTTAATATCACTGTTGTTAACTTAAATAATAATATTCAAATCCAAATCAAGAAAAAGAAAACATAAATACTTAATAAAGGAAAGAAATTAGTTGTTAAATTATATTAAACTATTACTACTACAACTACTAATAACAGCAACATTTAAAAAATAAACTGATTCTTAATTTCATATTTTTGTATGAAACATTTCAATTAACTCTTTCAAAACAATGCACATCAGATTATGAAAGATAAAATATATTACTGCAATATTCTACATATAGTTTACAGAAATTATCTTAAAGTTATATTTATCTTGCATAAACTAATTTATTTAACAAACCATGCACTTGCTCGAAACTCGTGTAGAGCTTATTAATTTTACTAATCTAATTACGATGTCATGTTCTGCTCTAGTAGATTAAATCCGGAAATGAAAATAGCCAGTCTATGTCAATAGCTTTATTATTTTAAAATTAACAAATAAAAATATAAAGGACTATAAAATTATGAAATTTAGATTTATATAATTTATGTATTTTTTAAAATTTAAAGGTAAAACAATGAAACGGTTAAGTCTAAATGAAATATATTTCCATTTAAACTTTGACAAACACACACACACACACACACATATACAAGGTGATCAATTAAAAAAAGCACCCGTTGTTTTTTCTTATTATCCTTAAATATGACGGATGTGGCAACTATTTTAACACTGAAGTGTGATTGTTTTTACCTTCTTTAAGCGTGGGGATAATTTCCAACACTGATGAACTATTACAACATTATTTGTGAGGTAAAGCAGAAATGGAGACACACAATGTCATTTAATCTTGTGATACTTTTATTTATGATATATATACATATATATATAACAATGTTCAGTACTGACATCATTTAAAATTTACTTTCTTAAAATGAAAGAATGAAAACAACATAACTTGTACAAATTTTAACTCATTTGCGTAGAAGAAACACGATTTCTCATATTGAGTTAAATTTAAGAAACTGGATAAGTTAGCATAATGTACTCAAAATTGAGATATTTATGGTATTTGAGTAATTTATATTATTAAAGATTTTAGTACAATTGATTTTAATAAACTGGATCACTTCACAATGGCTTTACCCGTTGCAGTTACGTGTTACTGAAGATATGCGTTGCAGCGAGAACGATGTTGTCACGTACAAGTGGTTGAATGAACAGAAATAACGCCAGTATCGATAAATATCGATATCTCAAATTAGTTTAGATAAAAGGCTATTAATTAGCTCATAAAATTGATATTTTACTCAAGTCAATTAAAAAATAAAATAAAATAAAATAAAATCCTGTTTCATTTGGTTGATTTGACATTCATTTTAAGAGAGTAACTCATTACTTTTGAACCATAATACATAGAATTATAAACAAAGAACCAAAATTGTTAATTTTTCATACACATATATATCTTAAAAAGTGGTTTTTATTTACGGTTAAAAATTCATAGACCAATTTTTTTTTTAACATTAAAACAAGTTTTAATAATAATAATAAAAAAAAGTGTAATAAAAAATCTTAAAAAATGAATAATTAATTAAATTAATAATAATAATAATAATAATATATTAACCGTTGCTAAGGAATGCAATTTCTTATTTCATGACAAAAAATATTACTTTTCTATCGTTTAAGTTTTTGTATATTCAGACCAACCGAAAGCAATTTACTTTTTTCCCCCTTGTCGCATTAAGTTAAAAAGAATATTAAAAATAAAAATGGAAAAAAAAAAAAAAAAAAAAAAAAAAAAAAACGGGAGAAGGAAATTTTAAGAAATAAATTTAATAATCGTTGCAAAAGGAAGCAGAACAGATTCCATATGTCCTTTTATGGGGAAAAAAAAACAAAAACAAGAAGACCTGTCGTCGAAAATGAAATTTTGATTCAAACAAAATTTTATATCTACTTAGAAAACTAAAATAAATTTCGGTTTCTTTAGTAAATTCCTTATTATTAATGTTCTGGTTGCTATTATTATTATTATTATTTAGAACAGGATAAAGAACTTTTAATATTCTTACATTCGCTCAAAGTAAAACATATATGAAATAATCTAGTGTGTCACTCACACGACTTTATCTTACCTTGAAATTTAATGCTATAAGTACAGACTGGAGATTAAAGAATAAGATAAAAAGGTCTGTTATATAAACCTATGTTAAAACAATTAAAATTAGGCTTCAGAACAGCTTTATTTGAAAAATAATTTTGTGTGAGGTTGGAGGGTGCGGTTACTGCTTCCATCAGCTGCCTTTTTCCTTATTGTACCAACATTTATATAGAATTAAAATCTTTTATTAAATTTATCAGCTCATTTAAAATTATTCAGACAACTCTTACACACACCTATAGATTTTAAACTCTACGTACTTCCAATTTTGCTCGATGACTTAATGTATTTGAATTGTCTTGGGTGTTCCGAACTAGTTGTGAGATCTCAACAAAAAGTTTAGTGTAGCATGCTTATATGGTACAGTTTTTGAATACCGAGTTTGAACCTCCTGCTCTATTTGTTCTTAAGATATGCTAATAACAGACACACCGACAGACACACAGACAGACACACACATACAGACACACACACAGATAAACAGACTAGATTAAAAACATGATTTTCAGATTCAGGAGATCTCAAAAAGTGTAAATATAAGCAAAACTCCGTTTCGAAAATTTGACAAAAAAAAAAACATTTTCTTTAACTTTTTTCTAGGATTAAGAAAAAGTAAAAATAATTATATTTATATATGTATTGTAATAATAATATTAATATTATTATTAATATTAAAATTAAAACGTATATAAAAAATCTTAGTCATTGTGCTAAGAAGGCTTAAAACACTTCACATTCTTTCAAATTTATTAAACGTATTTCATACAACAGACATTAACGGATGGATTAACGATGATTTTGCTCTATTTACAGCAGTCAAATGACTTATAGTTTGAATTCAAAAAACTTAACAAACTGACTTGCGTATAGAAAGAAGAATGATAAATGATTCAATTTGAATATCATTTTGAAGACTTGAGATAAATGTGATCCTAAGTGGAATTTTATTGAAGAAAACTTTCTTACTAGGATGAATTGAAAACATTTTTCATGCATTCAGACAAAAAGGAAAAAAAATAATAATATAAAAGAAAACATTGGAGGGTATTTTTAATAAAATTCTAAGAATAAAAGCTTTTGGGTAAAACCTTTTTTTTTTTTTTTTTTTTTTTTTTTTTTTTTTTATGTTATTAAAAACAAAGCGATAACACATTTTGATGCTGTTATCTGAAGTTGTATGTTTTGTGAAGAAAACATGAATACATATTGCATTTACATTATAATAAGTAAAACTGCAGTTTTATGTAATTAAAATTACTAAATGAAACATACCGTATTGTTTAATTTAAATAATGTTAATTTACATAAAATAATCTGGTGTGAAACAACCACACGAATTCCATTACTTACATATAACGCTTATTATATGCACTTTTGGAAGATAGTGTGATCAAGAGACATAAAAAAGATCTAAGAAAGAAGACATTTAAAAATATTCTGGTAAGAGAAATATGATACGAGTGTAAAGATATATAAAACAAAGTTTACATAGCTAGTTAAAAAAATAAGAGAAAAAAAATAGTAGAAATATTTTTAGAAACACAAATTTTCGAGATATAAAACTGATCTACTTATTCAGGATGACTGTTAATTTTCCAGTCATAACCCTGTAATACATGAGAAAGGATAGATTTATGAAACAATTTTCAAGAAAGTCGTTAGAGCCGTTTTTGAGATACAAACTTTTTCTAAAACTTGGAAAACTCAATTATTGACCAGAAAACAACAATTACATACAAAAGGATAGTTAAAAGCGAATTCATATGGATAGTTTGAAAAAAAAAAGTACAGCCATTTTTAAAGGAACTCACTTACAACACCTAATATTGTGCTACTTATACAGGACACCTATCAATTTTCCTGAACTGACCAACTATATCATTCGAAAGGACATTTAATTGAGTGTTAATATAGCAAATTTGAAGAAAATCGTTAGAGCCCTTTTTGAGATACGAACGTACATTTCCGGTTTCTGGTATCCGCTTCCAGTTTTCAGTTTTCACCACAATCATCTGTACACCAGACCTGTCTCAATTCTGCAGTTTTGTAGTTCTATCTTTATTAGTTTCGAAGATTTGATAACCAGAAGGTACTCCACATACACACATACATGCATACACACACACACTGACCAATTGCCAAAAACTACATTTTGGACTCAGGACACCTTAAAACGCGTAAATCAGTTGAAAACTCGATATCGAATTTTTTGGTCGAATACACTTCCATTATCTAAGGTAGTCTGTAATGGAAGTAAAAATATTATTCAAATAATATATATATATCTACTCGTTTAGAGAGGTAGATTTAAAAATGATACATAACCTTTTGGCAAATGCAGACATTACTTAATTCCACATCGTATATTTATTCTCTAAACTTCTACAATAGAGCATGCTATATTCATACCAAGAAATATGAATATGATCGATCACTCAGTAGGGCCCAGAATGAAATGTCCTGTCCATTAGTCTACCCTACCTGTAACATAATATGTTTACCTTATCATAATTTGTTGATTAATTTTGATTTAGTTAATTAGTCAGTTTTCATGCTATTCCATTCTATTTAAATACAATAATTCCCATAATGCACATTTATAGAAACATTTGACTGTTTATTCCACGTTAAGGCAATCTTTAATATCTAATATCTTACTAAGTTGCAAATTAGAAGATTCATAGTCAGTGATGTCTGTATCATAAATTATATTTAACACTTGTCTGATATTGTTTAGATGAACATGTGCCTCATAATGCATGTTTTCGTAATTATGTCCCTTTTCAGATCTTAAGAAAAATCGTAATTTTCAAATAACTTACGAAGTATTCAATGAAGACTGTTCATACCTAATCATGTTCATAATTTTTAAGATGAAAAAATTCCCATAATACACAATCATATAGAATTTTGGCTTATTCTCCTACATTAAGAAATTATTATGTTTCGAATAACTTAATGCAATTTTAAAGTTGTTGGAAATAAGTAGAGTTCTTGCCAGTATCATAAGTAAGATTAGAAAACAGGAACAATCATTTTATGATAATCTGTTCTCGTGGTATTGTCTACACAGTGTAATAACTGGGTATTAAATGAACTAGCAAACTGACTAACCTACAAACACACAACACATCGATTTTGTGATATTCCGTATAAGTCAAAACATGTACAAACGTCAAAAATCCGATTTTCGTCAGGAAATTTCAAGAATACCTAATTGACACTTACTTATAGTATGATGGGGAACAGAAACAAAGAAAGAAAGAAATATTAATCTAGTGTGTCACTCACACAACTTTTTCTTACCCTGAATTTCAATGTTATAAAGACAGATTGCAAATGATGGCGTAAGATCATAAAAATAAAATAATAAAATTCAATCTACTTAAAAAATAATCTAAAATAAGTTTAGGAACAGTTTCATTTGAGATAAGATTATGTGTGTGCGGTGGGAGGGGGGAGGGGATGGCTACCGCACCCCTACCCTCGTTCAATTATAGTGCTTACATTAAAAAAAAAAGAAGAAGAAGAAAATCAAGACTCTTTATAATTTGCGTTAAAACTTGCCACTCGATCAAACGTTTCAAGTGGCAATCTCTTTCGAAATTTAAAAATGCCGAATTTGAATTTACTGCAGTTATTGTGTTTTTAAGTTATTCTGATAGCAGATATACATATAGATTAACCATTAAAAATTTTATTTTTCTACTCAGGGAAACACAAAACATGGTATTATGAAAAAAAAAAAAAAAAAAAAAAACAGAGTTGAAAATAGAACTTAAAAAAAAAAAAAGTTGTTTACAGTATTGGTATAAGAAACCAATTTTTCTTCCTGAGCAATGCTCATCAATATTAGGAACAAATTTTGGAGCCAAATATACCCACCGCCGAGCTGCCAGCAAACCGGCAGTTCGGCGTATTGGAGAATCCTCACTGCTTGCGAAGCAGGAAAGTTCCAAGTTTGTTCAAGAGAATCTACACTATTCTGATCAGATCGGCTAAAGAACCAGCGATCATGAGCAGACGTGCCTGAAACCTTAGCAATGCTCGTCAATGTAATATAATGTAGCAAAGTGTTTTCGCCAATGACATTCAATAGAAAACGTTTAGTTTAATTTTGGAAAGCCCTGTATATTGTTTATAAACTATATAAATATCACACTCTGCATTTAAATTTAGTTTTATGTGAGAAACACATAATGCAAAATGAAATACATTTCCATAACCGTTCGGAATTTTTCGTAGTTTTCTCTGAAATTTGCGTAAATACGGGCTAGGACCCCTTGACACCCACGGAGGGAACTCCTCCTCAGGCCTAGGATCATAGTACTGTCAATCGGCTTTAATCCCTACAACCCAGCCTTATGTGAATACTTTCGGTAGCCCTAAAAAGTATAATGATTGATTTCTATACTACAATCTGCACAAAACATGCTTTTATGCATACAAAAAATATGTTCGTTCCATTTCATTTAGGGCAGCATCTATACATGCTCCACACAACTGAACAGAAATTTCATCCATCGAATCGAAATTTCATACAAGTATTTGAATTCTCTTTGATGACACTAAACACGAAACATTTGTTTGATCTCAACGAAAAATTCAGCGTAACATTTCTATATAATACAGATTAAGAATACCAAGTTTAGATTTCTTGGTACTCTTTGTTCTTGAGATATGCTGATAACAGACACGCATGCAGACACACACACACATACCAACCATTGAAATATGTTTTTCAAATTCGGGGGGCCTCAAAATTTGTAAAAAAAAAAAAAAAAAAAAATCAATTTCGGAAAATAGACCCAAAAACATTACCTTCTTTACCATATATATGGGTAAGAGAAAATAAAAATAAAAAGTTGTAATAATTTAATTACTACTTATTATTTTCTATTATTAAGGAAATACTTTTGCTCCAGTACATATTAGAACAATTCAAATTTTAATTATAAAGATTTAATATATTTATCAAGTACGTTTTAATTCAGTTTCAGGATTTCACGTTTTATCTTCATAAAAAAAGGCGCACACACGAAAGATTTAAGTAGAAAATTTAATCTTCAAAATATTAAGATTTAATTTCAATAAGCAAAAAATCTATGAATGTAACAGGATGGACTGCGCCCATCTTGGCAGTATAAGTGTTGTCTAATGCTTGTCTAAGAGTATTGAACCGATATTAAAATTTAATGGAAAGGGGAAACTATATACAATTATCAGAAAGGTCATAAACTAGTATATGGAAAAAGAAAATTCAATAAATTTTACGTTTTTTTCCCATAAAAATTAATTTTTGTGCAATCTTTATTTTGAGTATTACCTGTAAAATAAAAAACTCTTAGTTTTAAAAGTATTTTTATTTATTTATTTTACATCTGTGCCTAAAAATGTGATGCGTTATTTTGAACAAATAATAGTTTTATTTCAGGTTTTAAGAAAATGATTCACAGAGAATTAAAAAAAAAAAAAAAAAAAAAAAAAAAAAGGCTTTTTCTAATGTAATATTGATAATGATCTATAAAATAATGTTGATAGAGTTTTCTAATTTAAATATCTACTTATGTATTCTTATTCTTATTCTTATTATTTATTGATTTATTTATTGATTTATTGAATATGTAATTTATACCTTGATTCAAGTTACTGTTTAAATGCAATATATTCATTCATTATTGAATTTAAATGACACAGATTGACGAAAGTGAATGAAGAAAAAATTTTTAAGAACCTTGTTTATTTTGGGATTTTAATCAATAGAAGTAAATCTCAATATGAAAATTACAACTTCAAAGAAAAAAGAATATTTAAAGAAAAAATATTTTAAAAATTCAGTGCATTGAAGTAAAGCAAAAGCTTTAATATATGATGATTTATTAAGATGTTCATTAGATAAATAGCTTTTATTTGTTATAAAGAATTTTTGAGAAAATGTCAATTTTTCTCAGTTCGTTAGGCAATTGAATAAATACTATATTCATTCTCACACTTTTAAATCTATAGTTTTCTAATTAGATGTACGAAACACTAGAAATAATTTTTAAAAAAGAAATTCATTACTTGGTAAATGAAAGTTTTTTTTTTTCTCCTGAACATCATTTTAAATTTTTAATCTGTTTAATTAAGATAAATGTTACACTTACATAAGTTATTTGGCATCTGAATGTACTGTAATGTTAATTGTTTTGAGAATTGAATTGTTTTTATTTGTTATTATAAATTATTGAGAAAAAGGTTACATTTTCTCAACGCATTAGGTACTCGAAAAAATTCTATATGCCTTCTCAGACTTTTAAAATTAAAATTTTCAGTCCGATACACAAAGCAAGGGAAGTAAATTTAAAAAGATATCAACTGCTTGATAAATGAAAAGTAACAGAAAGAACATCTTTTTAAGTTTATAATCTGTTTAATTAATAAAAATGTGACAATTACATAAGCTACTTGACATCTGAAATATACTTTAATGTTAAATTAGTTGTGAAAATAAACAAAGAACCTTCCGATAACTTGCGTTTTTGATTGATATTTATTGTACGAATAATGTATATTTAAAGTACTTTTTTCCTTACAAAAATTCCGAATAAATACTAATAAACTGAAAAAAAAAAAAAAAAAAAAAAGAAAAAAAAAATTGGAATAAATGATAAAATATTATCATTACATTTTAAGAATATAATCTTTAAATTGCTGTGATATAGCATTTTATTTTCCACTGTAATTTGACAATGCTATTCTCGTAGAAATGTTTGTTGAAACTTCTAAAAATATATAAAGCTATCATATATTAATAAAACTTTTGAATAAATTACCATTTTGTTATAGTTCTTTTGAGTTATTGTAAAGGAATTGCATTTCCCATTTAGAATCCATATACAGTATGGGCCGAAAGTTCCCGAAAACTTTTACACCTTAAAATAAAATTACATAAATGGTGCAGGACTGTGTTTTGTAATATAATGCTTATAACGGTAGAAATTTTGTTTTTTAAGAAAATCAGAAAATTAGTTCCGAATTTTTCCCTCGGAATGTCTCTATATTTTGCTTATATCTCCTTGTTTTGCTAGTGTTTCCCCTCAATTATCAGATATAACACTCTTATTTTCTTCTTGTAAGACCGTGTGTTCCCTCGGATAATACTCAGGGCCTGATTACTCAAAAGGCTCAGGAAGCACAAGCTTCCCCTCTAAAATTTAAGAAGGGGCCCCAAAATGACTAAAAACAGGTTCTTGGATTTTCTGTTTCATATTTTCACCCTCAGAGTGAATTTTTTCGGAGAAAGGTCGCCTAAAGCAAGGTAAAATATTCACTATTTCGGGAAAAATCTGTTATTTAGCCTCAAAAATCTGAATGTTCTTAATTAATAAGTTATACGATTTTAATGTTGTGTGTAGAAACCACCCAGGTATATGAATGAAAAAAAAAAAAAAAATGAAAGGGGGGCCCAGAAATGATTCTGAGCTTTCCCTAGTTTCAAAGCTTAATCGGACCGTGATAATACTGCATGTCTCTATATTTTATTCATATTTCCTAGTTTTGTTAGTTTTGCCCCTCGATTATCAGCTATAACGCGCTTATTTTCTTCTTACAAGACCGTGGGAAATAAAACATGTGTTTTTCCCGGTGATTGGTAAGGAAGTACTGGAGACAGGAATAATTCAAAGAAATCCTGTCTATTCCACCGTCAATGATAGAAAACACGTGGATTGAATTCGATTGCAGTTTGGATGTGGTTTAAGCTATAAATATATTGAAATATTGTAGGGAATATCCCAAAATGAATACCCTTTTTCTGCATGCTATGCTTTTCTGAAGTTTTTTCTTGCTGGTTTTAAGGTACAACGCCATCTATAAGCAAAATTTTGAACTTTTTTTTTTTTTTTTTTTTTTTTTTTTAAGGAAACATTTCTCATGTGAATTATTTTATGTTAAAATTTAAAATTCGCCAAAAATTTTTAGCCCACTATGATCATGGGTGTCCATGTGTGTATTTGTAAGAATTTGTATTATTCTTTTTTTTTTTTTTTTTTTTTTTTTCAATTTGTGTAGTAATAAACTAATCATAAAAATACTTTTCTCATTTATATATTTAAAATATATATATTTATTTACATATTTCTCATTTAGATTCTATGAATTCATTGGATATAAGTTTTTTTTTTTACATTAAAAAAAAAAAAAAAAAAAAAAAAGTTTCATGAATTCCTAAAGTGAAAACTAACATACTATATATACTGATCATCAGTTAAAATAACTTTAAAATAGTTTCAAAACCCAATGCCTATAAACCTGATTTTTTAGTTAAAAGGCTTTTAAAACATACTTAAAATGCCCATTACATAAAAATTCTGTTACGGTACATTCAAGCAGAAAAACACTTTAAACAGCATTTTATTACATTTTACAGGCAATCTGAGTGAATCAACGTGCTTTTATGAGGCTTTGAATTTATTTATCCTAGCTATATTTTAGAGAAAATGTGCTTTCGAGAATAATAAACATTCTTATTTCTTTTCTAAAAGTATAATGTAAGTACATTGAATGTATATAAATAAAAAAAATGTGCTATTTATATTTTTATAAAATATTTTATAGCATTGGTATTTATGTTATTAAAATTTCTTCAAAATTTATCAATCATATTTTGAATACTTTCATCTTGTCTGATTTATATTTGCTGACAATTATTATAGAAGTAAATTCGAAAACAAAAATGATAATGTTATCAATATAAATTTATCTAGATACCCATATCTGCCAACTTTTGATATTTATTCTATAATGTTTTTAGAACTCGTCCTTTTTTCACAGCTTTTCTTTATGGAGTAATTTTCTCTAACATATAACTGCGATTAAATAAGAAGAAAAATTACTTAAAAAAAGAAAAAAAAATGTGGTATGACACAAGAACGGCTACGCACAATGTTACAGAATAGATTTAAAAAAAAAAAAAAAAAAAGGTAGCCATTTTAAACCCTTACTGCTACTTCTTTTGTAATTAGTATATATATATATATATTTAAAGAAAAACAAATCTCTTTAAAACTTAATTTCTCAATATTGCTGAAAAGTTCTCAAAAACTTACTTTTATAATTTATTCTATATTCAATGAAGAATGCATTAGATTCGTAGTAAGTATCAATGTATATTATATTGCCATGAACTGATTAAAAATAAAAATATAGAAAAAAATATCTTATGATTTTACTTCTTTTTAGGAACGCTAAAAAATTCAAAAATTTATATCATCTATATTTTTTTGAATTTCCAATGTATATATACTGGTGAACAAAATTAAGAGATGGAACAGTTACTTAGGAAAATGGTATTCCACCTCTTAATTTTGTCCACCAGTTTATATATATATGCATTTTATTTTTCAGAATAACTCGATACATTTAGATAATAAATTATGAAATTTTGTTAAAGCTTGTGCATGCATAGTTAAAAATCATTTAGAATGAATGCTCGTATTTCACCAAATATTTTTATTTTAATGATTACAGACTGATGTGTCTATTGTGATGTGCCAAGTTCTACAAAACTGACGTTGAGTTGACATTGAAAATCCACAATGTTAAAAATTTCAACAGAAAACGCTGTGTAATCTATTATCTTAAGTCTTAGGTAAAATTACAAAGAAAAGTAAATGGAGATGTTAAAAAATTTATATTATACATTGATGTTAATGACTAATATTAATTTAATTAATTATTGATGAGAATATATTTGTGACTTAGAATGCCTTTTCTAAAGTAGAAACAGTCATTTTTAATTTTAATTTAAAAATAATAATAATAAAATTACGTAAAAATACAGAATAAAGATGGAGAAACTTGATTAGTCACTTTTACCTAAAAATTACTGTAAACTTACAGAGACTCTGGATAAACATTTACATTAAATTTACACAAATTTTTAACAGTGCATGTTATAAGCATAAAGTTTGTTTTGATTTTGTTAAAGCGGCATTTTTAAATCCATGAATATATGTCGTATTCACATACAAATGGACATAGATAAAAGAATCTTCATAATCACATGTTACAGGTAACCATTTAAAGCATTATCTTCTTACACCATGCCCCCAAACATTGTTTTCTTTAATTTGTTATTAGCACCATTTTTGCCTTTGGGACAAAATTTTCGTTAAAATATATATGGCGCATCATTTTATTTATACCCTTGATATTCAAAGTGAATCCTACATATTACAATAACTTTCTTGAAGTATGAAAGAAAAATTCAGTAATAAGATTATACAAAAACGAATAAATAAATAAAATAGTTATGATTGTAGAACTGTACAAGGAAAAAAAATAAAAATAAAAATGACATCTTGTTTTCAACAATTAGAGCAAAATTCGGGGACCCATTTTCGGCATTGGATCCCCTTTTCATTATCCATTTAACACGAATACATGTTATTGCAAAAATGCAGGCATCTTCTTTCTCTGTCTCTTCCGGAGATGAGTCGTTTCATTTGGCAAGAATTGGTTTAGAAAATTTAGCTTTATATTGTGTTATTCTCTATTTTTCATTTTTTGTTTGTTTTTTCATTCATTTTGTATCGTCGATGTAAAAGCTAGTTTTCTTTCAGTACTTTTTTATTTTCGTATTTCCTTCTGTAATTCAGCTTTATTTTCATTTATTTTCCTCTGCTACAGAATCTAGTTCTAAAGCATATTCTGAAAACGTTTCCTGGAGCGTTTCCCAATTGCCTGTTGCCTTTCCTCTTTTAAAAATTTTCAGCTTCCTGGTGGAGGTATCAGTAAATTATTGAAGAGCGGTTTTACACCGCAGTACATACTGAAAGAAATATGGTGATTTTCATATATATATAATACAAATTGGTGATTCATTACTATGCTAAAATATGCGAACGTTGAATTCCTATATTTTCTTACACACATCATACTTTCTAATCTAATCAAAAGTTGCCAAATGTAAAAGTATATATTTTCAGTCCCCCCCCCCCCCCCAAAAAATCTTAATGTAAAACTTCAAAATTCCTCCACAAATTAACAAAGTGTCCCATAAAAGCGAAACACAGATTGAACTGCTTGAAGTGTTCACTGATTCATTAGCTAATGTCATTTTTATAAAATAGTAATACGTACTACACAAAATCGAGAGGCTGTCTATTTGACCGACCTGTTCGTTTTTACCTTACTCTCCCTTATATGTACAATGTGTGGCTAGAAGATAAAGGGGTTATTGATGCAAAACATTTTATTTTGAATTTATATATCTTTACCTTCATTATACACCCCTCGCGGAATATCTCATTGTTCAAAACAGTGCTGAAAATATTTTTCTGTGTACTCCTTTATTATGCTTGCCACGTTTCTTTTCACAGATTCAACAGAAGTCTGAAATCTTGTTCCATTTAACGTAGATTTTACTGAGGGAAACAGATAGAAGTCATGATGCAGAGTCAGGCGAATAAGATGTATGGTCTAGCACTGGGATGTTATGCTTGGATAGAAACATCTTGACAGACAATGCAGAATAAGCCGGCGCGTTATTTTGAGAAGAAAGCATGTCTTGTTCTTCCAATATTCGGAAGATTTTTTTTTTTTTTTTAATTCTTTCAAAAATTTTAGCAAAAACTTTAAGTTAATAACTTCGGTTAAATAAAAATAGATTGCCAACTCTTTGAATATTTTCACCCGTTTTTAAACATGGTGGGGAGACTTTGGGATTAAAATATCATAAACGTCTTTTCGGTTATCTTTAAAACATTTAAACTCCTCAAAAACTTGCGCACGTTATAAATATACATCCCATACATTTATCTTAATAAAAGATAAGTTTCAGTAGCTCTTTTTTTAAGTTTCGTGTTTGCTCTTATTACGACGCTTATAATTTTTCCGGCAAAACGAAACAACGACTGTCATTAAAACAAAGTCACGGCCATACCAACGTTTTTTTTTTTTTTTTTTTTTTTTTTTACTGAAACGGTAGGCGTTGCATTCGGAAGAAAAAGTTTCACGCTACACAGCTGTAGTTCATTCGTGTTTCGCGCAAGTATACTTCTTCTATGGAGGCATTAGTCTCGTTATTTTACAGCCACGTAGAGATATATTTATGTATATATTTAACTAGGTAGTTAGGCGAGCACATAAGTTTATCAGATTTTCACAAATTTCCACACCAATAAATAACGTAAAATAATGCTTTCATACTTTAATGTGTAGCAGGAAACAAAAGAACTTAACTTCATGTGCAAATAAACATCCATTACATAAAAAAATTTTGATTTTGTAGAAACCTGTTATATACATATATATATATATATATATATATATATATATAAGATTACTTGAAAATTTTCTAACAACTGAGTTTGCTGTAAACCATTAAATAAGTAAAAGATGCAACAGTTAACGCAGTTTACAAAAGAACAGAGGTCATCTAAATTTCCAGCCTGCATTGGACAATTTTATTAACTTTTTTGCTTATTCTTCCAATTATTTTGAGCAGCATCTATGTGTGTATGCGTGAGTGTGTTGCCCGTTTGACTACTTTGCAAACATTCAATTTTTTAAGTTGAATATTAAGACTAAATTCAATTTTATTATTTTAATATAATCATTATAATATGGTTTATCGTACGCAATTATGTGAATGATCTAATTTTACTTTTATTATTTGTATTTAAAAAATAAAATATATTAATACTGTGGTCAAAAATGAAAAGATATACTTATAACTTTCACTGCGATTTTTTGTACCTCCCACCAAGTAATTAGATTTTTAAAAGTTTTCATTTTAACTTTTGATTTTTCGACTTTATATAATTCCCGCATCAAACATCCTAACTCTTAAGGAGATCCGTTATTAGTAGAGACGGAATGTTTATTGTAATGTTTTCTACATGAATATCATAAAAAAGTTGATCTTCTACTTAAACTTACTGTTTAAACGTAATTTTTCAAACACTGGATCTGAAACACTGGATCTTTAATATAACCAATATCTGTGACATTATATGTAACAGTTTTCTTTTTACTTGGAATTTCAGCAAGAACATAATTTTATTTTTTCCAAATAACCTTTCTCAAATGTATCTTACACACAACATTCATCTGATAGGTCAAAGTCATTTTCTACCAAAGAAATTTTGGTGTCCCTATCAGTTTTCGAACTGTCCAAAGATAGGAAATATTTTTATTTAATTTTTATTTTTTCACGAAGAGGTTCGTTTGTATGGGATATTTTCCCCTTTGAGAGTTTTTCTCTTTATTTTTTTCATATCTAATAACCCTTCTTGCTCGTATGCCCCTTCTGAGGGGACATTAAAAAAATCGAGCAACGCCTTACGGTGGTCTTCTGCAAGTGAAATGTCATTTTTCTAAAACGTGTAACTATAGGCTACCTTTCGGCTACCGGAAAATTTTAACAGAAAGATTTATTTTATTTGATGATGAAGTAAAGTAAAACAAATTATTGCAATTTTTCGGTAGCCAAAATGTATTAAGTTGGAAACTATACGTGTGACGTTTTAAAGGAACGCCAAAAGGCGTGTCTTACTGTCCAAAATAGGAAAATATGCCGAGATTTAAGGGTTAATTAGATATTCGAAAGTATCAGTCAAAATATTCTTTTCTTTTTCTCCCTGCAGGCCGAGCCAGACTAAATATTTTCTTTGATTATGTACTTTGAAGGAAGCCTCAAAGATAAAGGTATATATATATATATATATATATATATATACATAATATAAGAAACTATAGATTCGAAATGCTATATAGATGACTAGTATAATCATTTTTATTTCCACTACTTGAGGGTCTCTTAAAATCAGCTTTTTGGCCATTGGTTTGTCGCTGCAAAAAGTTCGTCAATAGGGAATGCTCTCTCTCTTTAAGGAGATTATTCTCTGGTCACTCAAATCTAGTGATAGTAAAACCTTCCAGAATATTATTTTGAAATACAGATTTTGAATATAGTGTCCACTGTAAGAGACTGCCGGACAATACCTGAAAAACGTATTCAGTTGTCTTGAGAACTTGATTAAAAAAAGCTTTAAAAAATACATAAACACTCGCATCAAAACATTGCATTTTAGAAGTGGTGAGAGTAGGAAACGTCAATAGCGTTACACAATTATCTTTGACTAATTCTAATACTCGTACAGTAATTTGGGACCAATATTAAAAATACCTGAATTTCAATAGTAGGATCTTCCATTTTTTAGAATATGTTGAATGAACATTTGAAATATAGTTTCATTCGATCAGCTTTACAAGTGTTTAGCTCCAATTGATTAATCACGCGCTCAATTTAGAATCAATGCTCAAAGTTGAGATATAAACAAAGAAAGGAGAAATACTGTTACAGGATTCAGTAACAAGAGTACTCATAGTAATAGTTATTTCCCATACACCTTTCTCTAACTGGTTTTGAATAATAAAGTAAAAAGCATTATTAAAAATTTCAAGAAAGTTCTAACAGTTGATCAGAAAAGTTAAAATGTTGAGAAAATAACTCAGAAATGTTACACTTTGACTTTGGCAAATTATCTACAACTGATTGTAGTCAGATGTACAGCCACATGATAATGCAAATTACAAAACAAACTAATTTAGGAAATAATTTTCAAAAATTCCACCCTTTTTCTCAAAGTGTTAAAGTATTGTGTCATTTTTTTTCTATAAACGAAGACATAACACACACACACACACACAAATATATATGTATAAGCGAAACATCATGAAAAATATTTTATATATATAAAAAAAATTATTATTATTCACATAAATAAATTATTTTTATTCACTTTGTGCATCCTCAGTCGGATGCACAAAAACTTTCGTGAGGAAACTTTCCACGAATTACGCGAAAAATGCTGCTAAATAGTGCCCTATTTTTAGTGGTCAAAGGAAAAATACGATCACAGTTACAACCTCTTTTTCTATAAATTTTTAGTTTAGATTTTCAGTATTTAATAGGTGCATTTTACACGCAATTTGTACGAATGACGTGAAATTAATTATTTATATCTATGGAACCCGTCTTCTTCTCTTTTCTTGAATAATATTTATGTATGATTTATAGTTTTTTGGATAAATATATTTCGAGGAGAATATGACGTCCATTTACATAAAAGGTTTCCATTATCTATAATTGAATGCTTAAAACTTAAAAATTACCATTTTCATGAAAGTAAAACAATTTATGATCTCTCCATTTTAATCGAGCCTTCACGGATCAATCATAATCATACAGCTTTACTTTATTGTGCATTGTTTAGATTTGTAATACTTTCCAGCGAAGTTAAAAAGTGTTATGATTTGCTTAAAAGTGTTACGATTTGTTTAAAAGTGATAGGATTTTTTTAAGTTTTGCAAATTCGATTACATATTACTGTACAATGCAGTAGTTTATAGAGAAGACATTAAAATTTAAATTTCTTCATAAACTGATCCTTGTATAATGTAAATAACATTAATCACTAATATTAATCAATATGTCAATATTATTAGTTTTATATTAATACTTTATGTTTATAACATTATAACGTTTCAAAGAGACACAAATTTGAAGAGCTTTTTTATGTTAAAATTAAATGCTTAATTACTGTAGTTTTCAACTGTTTACAACGCTATATAATATTTTTTTCTTTTATTATTATTTAAAAATAGTTTGCACAGCTAGTCTTTTTTTTTTTTTTTTTTTTTCTTAAGTAATAATTTATATTTAACTAGCAGACCCGGCCACGCGTTGCTGTGACTAATTTATACGTTGAATTATACGGCTGTAAACTATTTAGCACAGTCAAATTATTATTTACGAACAAAGACGAAAACGTTGTAGCCGATGTAAAAACCCACAGGGTTGAGATTTGAAACTTAGGTCAAAATTTGGAAGCGATTGATAAAAATTTTCGTAGTGTTGATATTAAGCACAAATTAATTTTATTGTAGGGTCCTATAAATTTTAATGGAGAAGTGATATATATTATTTCTAATGCTACTTTGGATAAAATTGCTAAAATGACTAATATATAAATTAAATTCTTTTAAAATTCTATTAAAATAAAAGTATAAAAGAAACAGACGATTTTAAAATCAATTTTTATGGAGGAGTGAAATATAATATATGCTATAATGGATAATTTTACTATAAAATGACCTCATCATTTTAAATATTTTAAAGAGGGCAACAGCTGTAGTTATAAAAAGGAAAACAATAAGGCTAAACCAGCAAAATAAGTAAATTTGGTAAATATTTTAAAACTTCAAAATTGGAAATCTTATGAAGTATTGGACATTTAAAGTAAATACATGTATCATTTTAAATAGAAAAAGATTTTGGAAAAGTTTAGTGTGTTTTAACGAAGTGATGAGAACTTTTTGAGTATGTTAAAAGTTTAATAGTAAATTCAAGTTAATAAAGATGGGAAACATTGAGGATTAAGATAAGAATACTTATAAGATAAAAAAAAAAAACCTTTTTATATACCATGCTTTTAAATTTTAATATACTAATAATATACTAATTAAAAGGAAAATGATAAATATTCTATCATAGTTTGAAGTCAAATTTGTTTTCAAATGTCTAAGTAAAATATCTGATGTAAGATACTAATATTTTGCAGCGGAATAGATTTCATTTCTGTCATCCTTGGCGAAAAAAAAAGATTATCGCCAAATTATCTGGCGAAAATATTTAATTCCTTTCAAAAATCATGGTTATTTTAACAACTTATATTAAAAGAGTAATGAATAATATGAAACAATATTTCGTACAATACATATTACATGTCGTACATACGTACAATGAATAATACATATTACATTTCGTACAATGCATACATCTGGCATGTATATTTTCGTGTTACGCTTTTGATCGCCAAATAATAATAATAATAATAATAAAAGCCAAGGGCGACAGAGTTTTGAAATTTAAAATTAAAATTTTGTCAATTTGACAGCAAAATAATTCAATCTAACACCCGCGATAACTAATACATATCTATACCCAAATATAAGGATTAAAATCGGGAAATAAATTTCCTCGATTTTTAATAATTTCTTACAAAAAATCCAGTGGGCAATTAACATAGGAAATCTTTTTCTTGGCTGCACAGACGGTCAGTGAGTCACACTTCGCTTGCGTATAGAACTCATAGATATAGTATAGCATATATAGAATAGAGTGATCATTGGGGAGAAAAAAGTTATTCCTTTTCATTTGGGAAAAGACGACGTTTTTACCAAAATATGGCCGTCTTTCCCCGAGTGAATACACACGGGAATACATACTAATATTTTAGCAAATAAAATTTATGAATAATTTATTTGCTAAAGGGGAATGGAAGACTCCAGATACAGTTTCAAATTCATATTTCTTTCTTTCTTTTCTTCTTCTTTTTTTTTTTTTTTTTTTTTTTTCAATACCACTTAATGGCTGTTTCCAAAGCTTTTTTTTTTTTTTTTTTTTCGTCATCAAAAATCTTTGTACGATAACATGCGGATGAGAGATCTATATATATTACTATATCTATGATAGAACTACATTAGCACTTTATCAGTGTGCATAAAATCTTTAAATTGATTATGACGTCAATTTTCGTGAGATGCATAATTTAACTTTTTATAATTTTTTAACGTTCACGTTTGATTAAATGTATTAATTTTTATGTCGAAAGAAAATGAACTCGTATTTTTTTTTTTTTTTTGGCAACAATTAAATTAATGGAACTCACAGATATTTTGGAGCAACTTTAATAAAGGTCTATAATTAACAAATAATTGCAATAAAACAATATTGTGACAATAAATTGAGATAAAAACTATCCTATCTCTCAAGTTGGACCAAACTGCACACAGTGTGCAAAATTTCATTAAAATCGGTTCCTTAGTTTAGGAGTTTACCCCGGACAAACATCGTGACACGTAATTTATATATATATACAGATAATTAAATATCCATTTTTGGAATATGAATTAATTTATAAGTAATAGTTTTAATTTTAATCTATTTTAATCACAGTACTAAAGAAGTTTTATTTTCAATTTACCTTCGAAAGAATTCAGTTCCTACAAGATACATATATGTTTCATTTTTGAGCTCCAGTGTACAGGGTGATTATAATTAAAGTTACGATTTCAAAACGCTATAATTTTAAAACTACTCATCAGAGCGATTTGCTATTTTACCAGAACAAGCGTGAGGCAATAGAAGTTTGGGGGAGGAAAAAGGTAGTTCCAACATGGTGCTGTCAGAGTAATGTCAGGGGAAACGCCTAAATTAAACACAGGAATGTTGTTAGCAACACAATGGAATAGCAGGAAACAATAGACTTCAAGGATTTAGTACAATTTGTTTAGGAAAACGACAAGAATACTTGTTTACAGCGGAAACAGTCATAGTGAAAAGAAAAAAAGAGGAGCTTCGTGAAACAAATACTTTACGGATTATTTACGGCACATTTTGGAACCAAAAAAAATTTCATTGCCTCACGATTGCTATTTTAAAATATGAAATCGCTCTGATGGGTAGTTTTAAAATTATAGCGTTTCTAAATCGTAACTTTAATTATAATATTATTAATTTTATTTACCTTGTTTTTACTTTAAAAAAAATAGTTTTAGGTGTTCTGCGTTAATTAGAGAATTTTTAAATTTAAATTTTTATTATTATTATTATTATTGAGAAAATCAATTTTTGCAATTTATATAATAAAAATATTGTGAATGAATTTTCAGCCTTTAGTACCAATATCGTATGATAAAAGTAAAAGAAAAACTAATGCTTTTCTTCACGTTTCTCGAAACACTTTTACGGGGTTTTTTTATTAGTTTCTAACAGCGAGGGAATACATTTGGTAGTAAAAGCAAAGTAAAATGTTAACGACACAAAGCTTGCTTAAGTGCCTGATTTATCACATTTTATGCCAGGTTTTCTGGTGTTAATTGACACCAAAATTATTTATCTGATGATATTGAAGAAAGAACTTTTCACCAGTGTCTGAATTTTATGCATTTTTTGCGCATAAAAGTATTCCGATGATAGAAATATTGTTTTTATTATAGTGTCCTATATTTCCTTTAATGTCTGTTGAAAATTCTATAAGCTTTCAGAAAAATTGATTCTTCTATTTTTTAACTTCTTGCTTTTTTTATTGAATATTCATTGGATAAAGAATTTTGTAAGCAAGTGTTATTAAGGCTTTTCCTGCTTAACTATGTAAATAAAGTGCAATGACCATGCGAATTTTTTTTTTTTTTTTTTTTTTTTTTTTAAATCTTCAAGTTTCTTTTTAAAATCCTGTCAGAACATTCAAAATTTGTTTAAGATTAAAACAGCTTTTTTCTTCATAAAAAAAAAAAAAAAAAAAAAAAAAAAGGAAAAGAAAGAAAGTTTTTACTCTGTTCACGGTTTTATCAAGCCTCACACTATTTTTAAATGTTTAAACGTGTTCTCTATTGAACTATGATGTTTAATTAATTTTATATCTTTTATTTTTACTGATATTTAGAATAAAAATTCCTTTGAAATTCACTCTTCGACGAAGTATAAATATAAAATTTTAGTAACACGAGGATTAAATTGCGATATTGTTAAAGCAAATATTTTTAATGCTTTATTTAATAATTTCTGTTTTTTAATTAATTCAAATTAAACAGAGATACAAAAAACTACAGATAGCAAGTTTAAAAAAAAATGCATTAGACGAAGTATAAATATAAAATTTTAGTAACACGAGGATTAAATTGCGATATTGTTAAAGCAAATATTTTTAATGCTTTATTTAATAATTTCTGTTTTTTAATTAATTCAAATTAAATAGAGATACAAAAAACTATAGATAGCAAGTTTTAAAAAAAAATGCATTAGGAAGCTATAACAAAGAAATCCTAATTTATCAACAATTTCAGTCGCAGTGTTCCCGCTGATGGAACACCTAATTTTAATTCTCAAGTGCAAAAACTCATCCCGGAAATTTTTTAGCAAAAATTTATATTTAAAGCATAGCATAAAAAGCCCTCTTTTTATACCAGAAATTTAAAATATCTTTTGTTTTAATTTTGTTCGTAAATTCCGATGACAATGTAATTTAAATGATCCGAATTATATTTATTGAAATTTTATTTTTCCGACTGAGGGAAAATAATGCCTGGACCGGGACTCGAACCCCGGACCTTTGACTTACAAGGTCAAGGCTCTACCAATTGAGCTATCCAGGCCGACATCCCGGTCAGCATTACTCACTCAGACAACCTTGTAGGCAGAAACAATCTGGTCTATCATTTAGATAGCTCAACAGAAATAAGCCGCAGGAAATGGAAAACACCATTAAATAATGGGAGAATGAAATACAATTTTTAATAAAATCACACAATCAACTGTGGAAGAAAATCAGATCCGAATTACCCTGCGCCGGGTTAAAGAAATCCTTAATGTCTGTATAATATGTAAAAAAAAAAAAAAAAAATAGTGTCGTTATTATTATTATTTATATTATTATTATTATTATTATTATTATTATTATTTTGCAAATTCAATATTTTTCTCGAACTTGCAGCGACAGAAACAAACAACATTTAGCTTCTAGAACTTTCTGGACTACGGATATTTTTATACAGCCACCGCATGTGTACTTATGAGCAATAATAAAGAGCGTTCCTAGGGTAATTCAAAAGTCAACTTACAAATTTTTAGGGGAGGTAAGGCACATCATAAGGTTAAAAATTGCATAGCAACTCTTGGCCGCTAACGTCGTTTTAACCTTTTAAGAATTGGATGTTTTCCGCTACTGTGTACAACTAACACCGCTATTGTGTAAATTTTAATTTCTTGTATGCATCATTATTTCGCGAAATTATACACAATGTTTATATTAATAAAATCAGTGCGATAAAATGCATTGATAAAAATTTGAATTTCTTTATTTATGTTAACATTAGCACGTAAAAACATAAAAAATAAAAAAAAATATATAAAAGGAGTATCCGAGAGCCACGCCCATATTAATGTAAAAATATCCGAATCTTAATGGGTTAAAATGACATTTGCAGTCATGGATTCCTATACAAATTTCAATTCTTATGATGTGCCCTACCAACCCTAAAAGTTTTTACATTGACGTCTGAATCACCTTATATATAACAAAATTATTTAAATACATAAAAATAAAATTAATCTAAAAATAAAAAAAATTATATTTAGATGTATAATAATATAATACCTAATAAACAATAATATTAACAAATAATTCAAATGCAGTAAAATCAAATTTATCTGACAATAAAAAATAATAAATAGTATGTTATACTGTATAAACAATGACATTTATATAATAAAATTATAAAATCATTTTTCTCGAAAAAGAAAAATATAGAATCTTATGCATTTGTAGCATACAGCAGAAAAAGTTAATCATCAGACGGGATAACTGTTAAAATGATCATTTACAAAAAATTATCTCAATTTAGGATCCTTGCGTCATCCACTGACTTTAACTCTAACGTAACTAAAAAAGAAAAAAAACTATTAAATTATAGCAGTTGAAGAGTTGTGCATACTCAGGGGCTGGGTTTTAGGAATTTAGGAATGTGTAGCTGTGTAAACAGTAGAAAAATTAAGAAAATATGGACTGAATGTAAAATTTCCAACAATCAGACAAATAGGGAACAGCGAAATCACAATTTACAAGGTTTTTAAAATTTTTATAAATATGAAAAGCTTCAAAGAAATCGAGTTCATAAATGGATTTAGGTCTGCAAATTATTTTAGCTGAATTAAATTTAAAATTATGATTTTCCTCCTAGCAGTGTTTAGAAATAGTCGATTTATTGGTTTCTTGATTGCGGACGTAATTCATCTGTTCTTTTAGGCGAAATTTAAGACTGCGTTTAGTTTGGCCAATATATGGTAAACCACACTGACAGGAAATACTATAAATGCCCCAAATATATCAATGCATATCAATGGGATCTTTTAACTGAGAAAAGTTAAGTTTATTGGAAGGCCAAAATATTATTTTAAAATCATATTGTTTGAGAATTTTAGCTATGATCTGACTGGTTTTAGGAAAATAGTGTAAAACAATACTTATATTAGAATTACGACGGAGTTGTAATTTTTGGATAGTTTTACCTATAATGGAAGTGTCAAAACCTCTGTCAATTTCAATGACTTACAGGTATTTAATTTCAGATTTTAATAAAATAGGATTTAAAGAAATATTAAGGGCATGGTTTACAAAAGTATAGAAAACAGCCATTTTTTGGTTAGGTGGGCGACATGAACGCGCATGAGGAGGAAGGGAGACTGCAAAATTTTTAAGATAGACGGTGGTTGAAAATCCATTTACATTATTTTCTATTTCATATGTAAACTGGATATTACTGTCAATTGAATTTCAATTTTTTAAGACATGGTCAATATTGTGACGAGATATGTCGATGGTGTGAAGGTGTCGTCAACGTAACGGGTCCAAAAAGGAAAAGATATTTCTTAAAAAGGTTGCTTTCGAAATAGTGCATGTAAATATCTGCGAGAATTGGAGAGAGAGGAACCCATGGCTAAACCTTCAGACTGACGATATAATTTATTTTGGAAAGAAAAAGTGGTTTGCGATAAACAAATGCGGGTAAGAAATATTAATTCTTGTATTCCAAAAGATGTGAAATGAAACTCTTTTAATCTATTTTCGAGACAGTAGAGGGCGCCATTGCAATTCACAGAGGTTATGACCCTTCCATTATAGACAAAGCTATCCAAAAATTACAACTCCCTCGTATTTCGTCTGCTAAATCAGCCTCTTCTAATATCAGTATTGTTTTACCCTATTTTCCTAAAACCAGTCAGATCATAGCTAAAGTTCTAAAACAATATGAATTTAAAATAATATTTTCGCCTTCCAATAATTTCACCTTTTCTCAGTTAAAAGATCCCATTGTTATGTATAATTCTTGGGGCATTTATAGTATTTCCTGTCAGTGTGGTTTGTCATATATTGGCCAAACTAAACGCAGTCTAAAAGAACTCGTCTAAAAGAACATATGAATTACGTCCGCAAACAAGAAACCAATAAATCGACTATTTCTAAACATTGCTGGGAGTAAAATCTTAATTTTAAATTTATTTCAGCTTAAATAATTTGCAGACCTAAATCCATTCATGAACTCGATTTCTTTGAAGCTTTTCATATTTATAAAAAATTTAAAAAACCTTGTAAATTGTGATTTCTCTGTTCCCTATTTGTCTGACTGTTGGGAATTTTACATTCAGTCCACATTTTCTTAATTTTTCTACTGTTTACACAGCTAACATTCCTAAATTCCTATTGGCCACACTCCCCACCTTTCCCGTAATCCTATTGGTTGAACTAAATTCGGTCCCTCTCCTATATAAACGTGCACTTCTCCAGATTCAGAATTCTTTTTGCACTGAAGACGGTACGCTTAAGGCTACCGAAACAGCTGTATGTATCTCAAATATTTTTCTTTGGCGTTTCTGACGTAGTAGTTTATTCGAGTTTTAATATTCCAACGCCAAGTCTCCTATTATTATTTATTTTATGTGATCCTGACAAAAAAGGTTTAGGACTCCCCACAGGGATGTTTCCGCGTGATATCATCGTTTCAATGCAATAATGAGTCCAGTTCACTTTAATATTAATAAACTTCTTCTGAATGCCTAAACAATTATAGTGCCCGGGTGAATCAATACGAGGGATGAAAGTGTTCCGTCTTTAGGCGGAACCCTAAAACTATATAGACGAACCCCTAATACACTTTCGCTTGTAACTATTATTGAGAATTAAAACCTTTAAACAGGGGCTGTGACAGCAGTTGTCACGCTTACCATGGATTTCAGAAAAGCTCCTTTCTAAAGGTTAAAAGATATAAATAGTGCATTCATCTGAACTGCTTTGATTTCAAAAGTTCAAATGTGGAGCCAAAACCAATAAAAGTACTATACGAAAAAATTAAGCTGATGAAAGTTTTAATATGCAGGCTGCCTCCTAAGAAAGTTATAACAATTTCATTAATAACTAGATGTTAATGCCAATTGGACGACCCTAGCCACATTATTTATGATAATTTCTGGAAAAATTTATTGGAAGGTGGCTTTTTTTTTTCTTTTTTTTTCTTTGATGACTATACCTCTAAAATTTTAATTCATAACAATTCACATATGTAAAATAGGAATTCACTAAATGTTATAATAGTATTGATTAAAAAAAAAAAATACTGGTATAGAAAGTATTGCTTTCTGATCAAATTTCCTAAATTGAGTTATTGTTTACATTTACACGTTTTGAGGTGGCTTGATTCCGAAAATCAGATTTTTGGCGGTCTGTAATTGTATCTGTGTGTTTGTTATTAGCATATCTCAAGAACAAATTATAGCAGGATGTCTAAACTCGGTATTCTACATCTGTATGAAAAAGTGATACTACACTAAACATTTCTTTCAGATCAAGCAAAGGGTTCATTTATAGGGTTATCCAAGAGAATTCAAATACATTACGTTTATCAACGACATTTCTCGTAAATAACATCCAGCAGATGCCCTAAAAAAACATAATGAACATATTTTTTTATATGCGTTTTGTGTAGATTGTGGTATGGAAAACATTCATCATTTGTTTACACAGCTACCCCAAGTGCTTGGATATAATGGGGGCTATACTTTAGAAGTTGCTGGAAGTGTATTTAATTTTTTGTTAGGTGTTTTATATAGAAAAACTAAATTTAAGTATGCAATGTTATGTGCATATAGTTTATATAAAATATACAGGGATGCCGAAAATTAAGTTAAACGTTATTTGCTATTGAATATAATTGATAGAAGAACGCTGGTAAGTTTTAATATGCCGGCAAACACTGCTCAGGTAGAAAATACAACTTTTTCATACCTATACTTTAAACGAAGTATTTCTTGAAATTTTTCTTTCAGCTCTGGTTTGATCTGATATTTTCGTACAATATGAGGTTTTTGAGGTGACTTGAATATAAATGTCAAATTTTTAGCGGTTGATCTCCATGTATATTTGTTATCAGTATAACCTAAAAAACAAATAAGTGAATGAAATTCAAATTTGGTACTTTTAAGTCGAGATTGACAAGTCTCAAGTAAAATTACACTGTTAAAAATAATAGTTCAACATTTCACCAAAAATAAAGAGTGCTAAACAAGCATATTTAGCTGCTACCAGTATTCGGGTGCTATGTTTCACCATTTCAGGGATGTTTAGTACTGAATAGGCACGGCTAAAATGGTAAAACATTGCACCAAAATATCAGTTGCAGTTAATTGCAACAATTTTTCTGGTGAAATGTATAATTTTAATTTTAACAATCTAGTAATAGCTTTGACTTTTTTAGAGGATTGTAGGCATTATAATTGAACGGGAGATTGAGGGGGAACGGTAGCCCTACTTGCACAGAATACTATGCTAAATAAAACTGTTCTAAAACCAATTTTAGATTATTTTTAAACTGGAATGAGCTTCATTGTCTTGTCTTGTTGATCACACGACTTAACCTACATATTGAAATGCAGGGTAAGAGAAAGTCATGTGAGTGACACACCAGATTATTTATCATACATTCTTATCAGGAATGATTTTAAAATAAATTCAAAGAATTGAAAATTCATTTAACTATTTTGTATAATTTCGAAGAAAATATTTTTGACTAACATTCAATGAAGTGCAATTAATTTTGAAGATAAATTTTACTACACTGGTTTTTGAAAGGACAGTTAAATTACACAAGGGTTGGTTTGATAACTTTTTCTATTATTGGCAAGTTCATTTTAAAAATTCTTTTCAAATCCCGCACTAAATCATTCTTTCTGGTGCGAATAAATTATGAAGAATTGCGCACGAAATAATAATTTAATTTTTTATTAATATTTAAGTGTAAAAATGATCCATCATATTTACACAAGTTTTAAATCATATGTAAGTTTAACAGTAACTGGCAACTTAAATATTGAAGCTTAAAACATTTTCTCCCAGAAACTTAGGTTTTGGTCATTGTTGGTTTATTGGTCAGTTAGAATCAATGTTGGACATTTATCATGCGATTTTGACTTAATGAATTGTGAATCGTATGCAAGAATCTTGGGTTAAATCGACAAACTGATAATGCTGGATGAGCAAAATAAAGAAGTTCAGATGCAGAATTCGAAAAAATTGTGAAAGTGTTTTCAGATTTAAATTTTTGTCTTATTCTATAATAACCAATATCCATGACGAATGCAGCTGGTAATTGTGCAATATCGAATTATAAAAAAAAATAGTTTACCTCAAGGATGTAATGTATGATACTAACTATTAACATCTTATGCAAAACAATAACGGAGTAGTTTTAGTCTGTACCTATACCTGTTATTATCGATGTTATCATAAGTGCTACATGTCAATAAACTAATAGAATTTGTTTAATTCGTTTAATTGAATAATTTGTTTTTTTGGATCTCAGAGCATTCCCTTTATATTAAGTTGAAAAAAAAAATGACTATTCTGATCTGAAAAGAAAAAAAAAAAAGGCCTCGAACATTGTGAGTCCAAGAAAAAAAAAATAATAAAATTTTAGAACTACCAGAAGGTTTTAAAAACAAACAAGTTAAAATGCAGACATATTATTAAACATTCAAAAATATTCAAAAAATTAAAATCTAATCGTTTCAGGTTCTCAATAATCTGATCATTACTACCCTAGAATTTTTTTTTTTTTTTGTACTTTAAATATGACAAATGACGTTTATAAATTACCATAAAAACAAGTTAAAACTAAACTATAGCTTTATACTTTAAAGAAAATAAAGCAAAATATAGATCAAATAAATATCAATTGATTACTTCCTGATATTTTTATGCTATTTTAACATTTGTGCATTATTTAAAACTATATGGTACTTTTTTTTTTTTTTTTTTTTTTTTTGAAACTTTTCCTTTGCTTTTTAGGAACATCAAGTATTAAAAGAACGGAATATTATATAAAATATCTATTGTAGCTGTGTTAGATGAATTATATATTTTCAAAAGTTACACGCTTAACTTTCATGATTAATGAATGCACTATATTCAAAATTATAACATTTTAATCAAAAGAAAATATGTATAACAGTTAATTTTCTTAATTTTTTTTTTTTTTTTTTTGTTAGAGGCTAGATACAACTGACTGAAAAAATTACAATAAGCTAATTTTTACTCATGTTATATGCTAATTTTTACTCACTTTTTTTTCACTTTCACCATAATTTATAATAATTATTTCGTTCATGCATGTTTTATCCAAATAAATACAAATATTATTCTTTTGACATGAAATGTGACAACGGATTCTTTTCAATATTTTAGCTTTATAACCTGGTAGTTTATTAATTACAGGCAGAAATATCAACTAAAGCGAAATACAAAACTCAGTAATGATTTAATAGACACTCATATTTTGATAATAAGTAAAAAATAAATCTTTATAACAGTTTTTCAAAATCATTATTTTATTTTCTTATGTATTTTGTTATACTTTGAGAACCTAATATTGCTATCCTTTTTTATCCTTAAGTTATCCGTGTAATCGATGGGTATTTGGAAGGCAGCCAATATCTTTACAAAACACTGTAATTGATTACTAGAGAAAATGACTGCTATTATCTACGCTTTTAAATTAATTTATAACTTCCCAAAACTCAAGTGATTCCATTAGCAGATGATATATTATCCTGTCGTGTTATGTATCAAATCATGGCGTGATTTACTGTTTCATTTTGATCTTTGTGTTTTTGTGACGCATTGTCGTTTATTCTGTAAGCTACATTTCGGGGAAATTAATGGAATGTAAAAATAAGTCTAAAAGAGTGATGAAGGGATGATTCTTTCCTTTTGTCAAAAAGTCACAAGTCTTTTTATTTGTAAGTTAGGATGTTTTATACAGCAGTACTTCCCATTACTTTCGTGTAAGTGCTTTTTTTTTTACTTGTTGTAAAACAACTTAAAAATGATATATGTAAAGAATAAATAGGAGATGTCAAGTGAATTTTTTTAATGCTAAGTTTTTGTCTGATTGGAAGAAAGGGATGTTACAGGACGTATTTTGTATATTATTGAGTTAGCTTAATAATATTTAAAATTCATAATTTTCTTTACTATGCTTTATGCAGATATTCATTGAATAAAAAAAGCGTTATAAAGTAATTTTAGAGGATGAATTTTTAAATGAATTTCAAATTCTACATTAAAAAAAAAAAAAAAAAAAAGTATAAATAAATAAATAAAAAATATTAAAAAAAAAAAATAATAACGCAAATTTTAATTTACGTCGCTGTTTCTAACTTACGATTTCTGCAAAGAATAAGTAAGTAATATGTTGGACGATAAGTTTTTTAAAGACAATTAAACAAAAATATCATGGTCCCTCTATTTGTAAACTTTTATTTGTAATTGTTTAAAGGGCAAATGAAAGGCTGCATTAAATTGAATTTAATGTCTAAATTTGTATTAATTTATTTTACACAATTATTATTTTTGTTTTTATTATTGTTTTTATTATTGTTATTGTGATTAGCCATATTAACTTATTTTCGAGCTCTAATAGATTGATCAGAGCTTCCAATACTCCGGATTGATTCTTACCACTATTCTTCTATACTTACCTTCGGCTTATGTAATCACAGAATATTTGCTAAAATATAAGATTGATATTTAATAAAAATTATATTGGTATGAAAAATTCAGTATGTTAGTAATTCTGACTGATTAAAGTTCACAAAATAACTTGGTATCTCAGCAGGATAAACCATGTTATAAGGTAAAGCTAGGAGAGTTTGAGCACAATTCAAGAAAATGATATAAAAAAATCCAAATATTAATTTTTTGCTAAACCTTTGATGCATAACTTTGAAATGATCCTTCTTCTATGCATTTTCATTGCTATTTTGTTGCTCTGCTGTAATTTAAAGCAACGGTAGTAATAAAACCAAATGAGCTTTTTTGTGCAATCTCTCCTTATAGGGTAGGAGAGATTGCGCTTAATTATAACTACAATTACATTATTAATAATAATAATTCATTTAAATGACATTGTTGTAAGGTATTTTTCAACAATTATTTTTGCATTGGGAGTGGATATTTCAATTCAATAATTAAGAAAATCAGAAAAATAAAAGAAATTTAAAAAGAACTACAAAAAATTATTCAAAGAAAAAAAAATATTGAAAAAAAAAAAAAAAACAGAAAAAAGAACTAAATTAGATAAATTAGATAAATAACAAGACCAAAAAATAATATTAAGTTACTAGTTAACACATTTAACTTAAAATTAGTACATTACCTTTCCAGCTGGGATGGCTTCTTGTTCGCTGACCGAATATATCGTTGTCCACAATCATTACAGATATTATTGCACGTGTGAAGTTATTGTGCAACCACCTGCAACTAGTTAACCTGTTCGAGAAGGTACATTCGTCTCGAACAGGCATTTCTGAGCAAAAAAAAAATAAAAAAAAAAATAGCACACCGTGCGTGCAATCATATGTGGCTAGTCCCACCCATTTTTAAAGCTCAGAATATATCCACCATTTACTATTTAATAAATTTTTTTCATAAAAACCTTCCGCCATAAAATCCTTTACGTTTTATATTTCTTTACGTTCTAAAATCCTTTACGCTTTAAAGAACTTCACGTCTATTTTATTTTATTGAAATTTACACGATTACATTCCTTAAGGTGCCTGCCTACTGTCGGAGGTGATTTTTCTTAATAATTGCAAAATTCCCTATTTATGTTCATTATATGATAGAATATAATAAAAAACAGTGAATGACCAGAAAAAAATATGCAAATTTTAAAATATTTTGAAATTTAGGCTCAAAATATGCATAAAATTTGCGAAAAAAAAAAAAAAAAAAAAAAAAAAAACACTTTTATAAAACATTATAAGTCAAATTTAAATAAAATATTTTTATTCTGTAAATTTTATTAAGATTATTGAAAGGTCCGTAAGAGAGTGAACTACTCTCAAAACTATAACCATGTTATTTAATATTTTAGAGATGATAACATTTTTACATGCTAAAAAACTCATGAATTTACATGACAGTTCATCACTTCTACCGACAAAAAAAAATTATAATAATAATAATTTAGCTAAATTATTTAACTAAATTTAGCTAGATTCATTATCGTAGTTCAATCCCTAAAACAACTCCTCTAGAGTATTTTGTCAAAGTTCCATAATGTATCAATTACAACTTTTGAAGTTATGATGTTTTGGGATAAAGCAAAATGTTAAACGTCTCATTTTGAGAAAAAGCTGAAAACATATTTAAAAACCAGGTTTTACCTATTAAATAAAAAGTAATTTTAATAAGTTGCTGATTTATGTCAAAGTTTTTTATTTTATTTTTTAAATTCATTTTATATTCAGTAACAAATTTTGTTGCTTGTATTGAGTAAAACATTTATGTAAACAAAGATTTACGGGTCATTTCCGGTTTCAAAAACTGGCGAGTGACTAATATTAAAATGTCTGTAACTCAGGTTCTAAGCAAGATAGAAACAAAATCCAAACTGATTCAGAAAGCTAAAATATCATGCTTTAATACTAATCCAAAATAGAAAATCGGAGTTTTGACCGAAAATTGCATTTTAAAGGTAGGCTGGCACCTTAAAAAGAATATTGATTAGGCTGATATATTTTGATTGCATTTAGCCTCTCTTGTATTTAATCAGCCGACAGCTGCACAAAACTTGAGCATCATACTTCAAAGTGTTGAAAAACTAAATAGATATACAATAACATTTAAATCCTTTACAATGAATTCCTCATAGACTAACAATTTTCTAGAGGTAAATCCCATCAGAGGTGTGGCTTTTGTCGATTGTGCCACTCCTGAATAATGTTCAATTTCAGATTCTGTGGATAATTTCCATAAAGATGGTGTGCCGTCATGAATGGTTTCAACTAGTTCAATGACTTATGAAAGTTAGATTTTGACACAGTCCAAGGCATTGAACAAACCCATCGTCATTGTCTTGTTATCACCAATAATCTGCGAAATATCTGTTAATATAGGATTTTAAATGCTCAATCTGTCCTAAATGCAAATGCGTCAACTCTCCCATTTTGGTAGGAGAGATTGAGCAGTGTTTTATTAAATAATTACTCACCTTTAGAGGAAATCGTGATGCTTGTACCGTTAGTCTAGGTCTGTAAGTTATGAGAAATTGTTTAATTAAAATATATTTTGTACTACCACCATTGTATTGAAATTTTTAAGAAGGGTTATGAAAATTCAAGCATTTATTTTTGAGAACGAGACAAAATAACCAAGTTTTATCTTAAACTCTTGAAGCAATCAATATGCAAATTAATGTCGGCACTTCACTATTGGTGTTGTAGAAACCCTAAAATTTCAATTCTCCCACTCTACTCTTTCCTTCCGATCTTATATGTGTGCATTCTCTCCTACTGTGCGATCTCTCCTAGTTTTACCTTAAATGTGTAAGAGTAAAAATTTCAATAATTAAGTCAGTTTTAATGTTTTTGATTGTTGTATCCATTTTCCTTTTTTATCGTTCCACGTATATTTCACTACATTCTTACTGTCTAACTTAACATATGAAAAAAACATTTCGAATCACCCTACGATTAAAATTGTAAATTAGATTACTTAAAACGTTCATACCAATTTAAAACATTTCAAAAATTCAAATGTGTGTGTGCATGCATACCGTTGTAACTTTATGTACGAATGAAAACATTGGATACAAGGCATAAGTTTGAGAGATTTAATACATGATTTTTTTTTTTTTATGTTATGTACAATTTAAAAAAAAAAGTACCTGTCTTTATGCCTAAGATTGAGAAGTAGTATTCATGTGTATGATGTATTTGTCTGTGTGTTAAACAGGCTTTAATAAACCTAACATGAATGAAAGTGTTGTAAATGAAGAACTATAATAAATAAAATAAATAAATTAAAAATTCGATCAGTTTATAATTTTACAATGATATTCTAAATGAAATGATCGAAGATGAAGCTTATTCAAAATTAAGCTGCAATAAATAATTTTTATAATTCAAATAATTTAAATACAGTTTAGTTTTCTGTAAATACGCTTATATATTATCTTATTCTGCAAATTAAGAATTTTTCTTAATAAACTAATCATATGCATATTTTTTTTTTATAAATGAACTCAAAGTGGAACTTCTTTTACAGGCGTTAAAAACTCATGAACTTACGAAAAGAATTTTATTTATTTTATTTTATTTTCATTTATTTTTGTTTATTAGTTTACAGAGATACAAAAAATTTAGAATTTTCACAGTGCATACTGTTAAAGCTTAACTATATTAAAACATGTCTTCCCAATACTTTCATTCGTGTTTTAAAATGTGTTGTTGTTTAAAAATACATTCATAACAGTAAAATCATATAAAATATTGTAAAAGAATGCTATAAATATAAAGTGTTTTATTTTGAGATGAAAATATAACTCAAAAATTAAAATTCTACTACGTATTGAAATTGCTGGCAGTTTATTAAAAATATTTAAATAATCAATTTTTTAAGGACTATAAAAAAATGCTTGCCTGAAGCTCATTAAGTATATTAAAAGTATCTGGATGTGTCCCAGAAAACTTGAAGCATAATATATATAATTAAAAGCTTTCTTTTTTCCCTTTGATTTAAAAACTAAATTTACATAATAAAATTATACTTCGTTTGCTTTGAAAATTGTATCGAAAGAAAAATAATAATTCCATTTTACATTTATTTGTTTAAAATCACTGATTTTTTTTTATTATTTATTTATTTATTTATTATTATTGACAAACTTCTAAAATATATACTTTAATTATTTTCTTTAAAATTACTGAATTTTCAATAACAGTTAATTTTGAAAACAGATGTAAATTATGTAACATACGTAATTTTAAAATTCTAGCATCGAAAATTTCAAACTCACGTAAAAAAAAAAAAAAAAAAAAAAAAAAGTATTCTAAAACAATTTGCATGAAACTTCGTGTATGCATAATCCGCAAGAAGGTTCCAAGCAAATTTATTAATCAGTTTGAAACGAAATAATATTTAAAAATAGTGATTGCTTGAAAATAATAAAAGAAGCAACCTGTTCTAACCTGGATAAGTAGATTATTCAATATCTAGCAATAAACACAGAATACTTTTAAAAGCGTATTTTAACAAAAACCGTCGCTAAATATCAATTTAATTTTGTGAGCATTCCGAGTTTTGTCATATTTAAAAATCTACTTTTTCTTGTGAACATTGCGTATGCAGCTTATTGCATTTCTTTTTTGTATATTGACACAGTTTTGAATATGTTTATTCTACATAAGCTTGTTGCTTAATTACAATAAATATTGAGGAAGATCTTACTCCAGCGTGTCAAACATAATGCTTCTAAAGATAATTTACACATGAACGTTTTAACATTGTTACAAGTAAATTTAAGTTTTTTAAAGCTGATATTTTTAGGTACATAAGAGTTTTAAGATTCATCTGAGCACATGAAATGTGTTTGAATTTTGTGTTTGTATTAAAAGAGTAACAATAATTAAATTCTACAATGTAATATGTATATATATATATATGGCTTCTTTGCAGACTTACGAGAAACCACACTGTTGGTGGGAAATATTATTTTCTTAGATTTATCGACAATTATAGTCGCTGTACTGTTATATATAAACTGAGAAATAAGTTTGAGGTATTTTCTAAGTTAAAAGAATATTTATGGCTATGATCGCGAATAAATTTGGTAGAAAAGTGCAAGTGATTCATTCAGATAACGGAAGGGTATACACCTGCATGGAAGTAAATGATTTTTTGAAAAGAGAAGGCATTGAGCACCAATTTACGGTTCCTTACTCCAGTGCTCAGAATGGCGTGTCAGAACATAAAAGTGGTATGTTGATGGAAATGGTGGCTGTCTGCTTAAAGACGTTAATTTGCCGAACTCCTTTTGCGGGGAAGCCGTAAATACTACCAATTGCATACAGAACAGGCTCCTAACCTTCTGGTGTTACTCAACTGCTTACGAGAAATGCACCGCCCGTAAACCCGACCTTATATTAAGTACTTCGGTAGGCATACAAACGAAAACCCTAGAGCAAAAGACTGAGAGGCACTAAAAAGGGTTATCATATATTTAATAACCATAAAAGACATTAAATTAACACTTTGTAATTCTGGTGAACTTGTCCTTAGGGCATATGCGGATTCTGACTGGTCCTGCGATTCCAGGGATAGAAAATCTATAACAGGAAACCTATTCCTCTTGATAAAAAGTCCTATTTTTTGGAGCTCTAAAAAGCAGTCTTGCGTTTCCATGTCATCCGCAGAGGCGAAATATGTCGCAACGGCGAGTGCTGCATTCGAAATACAATAGCTTGTAAATCTGCTAAATAACCTGAAATTACCACAACAGCATCCAGTTATACTCTTTCAAGATAACCTATGAACTTCAAAAATTGCAGAAAACGATAAATTTTATTCTAAGACGAAACATCTACAATTACGTTTTTATTTATTCCGAGTTCGATACAGGAAAGCCTGATAAAACTAAAATACAAAGCAAGAAAGGACATGATTGCAGATACCCTCACCAAAGCCCTTTCAAAAACTCGTTTAATAAACTTAGATAGTCGCTGACGAACATTTGGAAATTACTGAGCCTACGTGGGGGTGTCGAATATTTAATCTCAGAATAAAAACATTATATTTTGACTTTCTGTGTTCCGGAACTATTCTCTTTTCCAGCTAATAGCTGAGATGCACCTGCCTGAATGCACGTGTAATATGCACACGTGACTAATGTAGCGGTACTCCGCTGTTTTGAATTTTGTTTCATTTTAAGCAAGTTACACTTTTTGTGTAGGACGTTTTGTATTTCTCTGGTCCTATATATATAGGACCAGATAGGTAGGTATAAAAAGTCCTATTTCTTTTCTTTTTTTTATATGTCTAAGATCAAATTTAAGATTTCATTAAACTCATTTAAACGTTAAAAATCTAGACTAAGATTTTAATATCCAGTTGATGTCTGCATTTCAGTATACCAATTAATCAGTTTTGTTTTACAAAAGACACTATAACTTTTGTTTTCTGAAAAGGGCTATTGCTACAGATTTATAAATCGAGTGTTTTAATGCACTTCTGAATGGCGACGTTACCTGTGCATCACCCAGGTAAATGCAACATTTCATTATATGATTTATTAATATAACGGTTGATCATTTTTAATAAAAAAGAATTGTAATTCTGAATATATTAAAAAGTAATAATTTGAGGAACTAACCAGTCTCACAGCCTCTTAAAATAAGTTACTTCGAACAATTCCTCTTTCCTGATTTGTGGCGGAAGGAAATTCATTCAGAAGGAAAGCACAACTGATGGGCAAAAAAATACGGGTCATTAGATTTCCAAGTGAGAAGAAAACGAATCTATTTTCTAAAATAAAGAAGTAAATGGATAATAAAATAAAATAATTGTTTTTAGTCAGTTAGATGAAAGGATAACTTTTAATTTTCAATGTGATATGATAGATTTTCACATGTTTTATTTAATTGTAGATTTTACAAAAAAAAAAAAAAAAAAAATGTTATTTAGAATCATTCTTAATTCTCTTTCCTTTTTCTTCCTTTCTTTATTTTTTATTTTCTAATGGAATTTCATAAAGAAAATTTTATGATTATTAATGAGTCACCAATACGACTAAATAATAATAAAAAAAATGAATGAATAAATAAAAATTAATAAAATAAATAAACAAAAATAAAATAAAGCAAAGCAAATACGATCACAGTGAAACACAGGTTGACGAGTGTATCTTCCTAGTTTATTAAAAAAACCTTAATGAGATTAAAAGAGAATATTTTTTGTTAACTGTAAAAACTATTTAAGTAAAATAGCCAAAAATATTTGTGAGTTTAAATTTATACCTACAATTTTTGGATCATCATACTTGTAGCTGAAGTGTAGGAATGTTGAATTGAAAACACTGAGAAAAAATTCTGTAACTGACATCTAGTATCTAAATTGTGGCTCTAGTAAATATAGTTCCATATCATCCTTATAATTTCCAGTCCCCTTTGAAAGCGAGTTCTAGAAACCCCTAGTGGAATTCCAGAGCGTTTGTCTGTATTATGGAGGTCAAACTTATTTAAAAAATTCTGCAAATAAATGCGAATACAATAGGCGAGTTTTAGCAAATATAATCTTGATTTATGACCCAATTCTAGAAAATCAAATGATAATGTCTCGCAATAGAAATGAATCAGAATATTCAGAATATTGTTTCACCATCTGAAAACGTATAGACTACAAATTCTCGATCATTTTGTCTATTCCGCTTATTGACGTGCGTTATACGAATAGGTCAGAAATCTTTATTTATAGTTTAGAGATTTAGAAAATGACCACTTATCCATTCTAGATGAAGGAGGTATATTTGTTTTCTCAGTGAACGGCCAGAATTCTTAAAACTCAGAAATTTATTTAAACTTCGGTAAAGATGTAATATTGTTTATATTATTAACCCAAGAGTTTAAACGCGAAATTATACTACGTGTAATGAAAAATGTGTGAAATGTGGATTCGAAAAAAATCACTTGTGCAAAGTGAACCTAACTATATTATCAACTTATACTTCTCTATTTAAAACTAGCCCCATATTATGTAATTATGCTGCTTCCAGAAAGAGTTAGCAGATGTTTTTGATAGCACCCCAAGGAAAAATCTAAGGATAAGAACTTTCTTATGGTGAATGTCACTTTTAACAACCTCTATAACAAATTTACCTTAAAGTAATTTTTAATCCAATCATACATTAAAATAGATTTCGCAACTCTACTGAAAATTAATAATTCCAATTGCGCCTTTCTTCTCAAAGCTCTAGTTCCTCCTAATACATTGCTCCAACGAAACAAAAATATTCAAACTAAGTAAAATTTTCTAAAATTTCGTCTCTTTTGACATTCCTCTGATTTAGTTATTGTGAGGATCCACACATTTAATTACATTTACGAATAGACGTGCATTGAAGTATACTTCTTCGACTGTTAAATCACAAACTATGTTCGTTACTAAATCAGCATTAAATATAATTTTACAGTTCTTTTTATATAATGAATGATTAAAAAAAAGTACCTACTTTTAAATAAGTCGAAATATAGCTTCGTGTTATATTTATTGCTATTTTACTCTCACTTACCCAAATAAGAAGTAGAAAAAGTAGAACCAGAAGAAAAAGTATTGTATTGGTGAAAGACTTTTGAAATTGAGTTTTTGTTATATTTACACGTTTTGAGGTTCCCTGAATCTGAAAATCATGATTTTAGTGGCTGTTCTCTATGTCTGTCTCTCTGTGTGGGTCTGTTTGGTATCAGCATATCTCAAGAACAAATAATAGCAGAAAGTCTAAACTCGGTATTCTAAATGTGTATCATATAGGGACGTTGTACTAATCTTTTCGTTGAGGTCAAGCAAATGGATCGCATTAAGGGACACCTAAGAGAATTCAAGTACATTATGTCTATGGGGATATTTCTGGTAAGTACAGTGTAACATCTATAGGCTGACATAAACAAAACGCGGAATAAACAAAATTGTTTATCTGCATAAAAGTATGTTTTGTGTAGATTTTTATATGGAAATCATTCATCATTCGTTTACAGGGCTGCACAATATAATTCGATATATTGCGACTATGCTTGGAAATTGCTGGAATTGTAATTCATTTTGTGCTTGATACTTTTCACATAAGATAAGATTTAAGTACACAATAATGTTTGTAGAGCATACTGTTTATAGACAGGGTTAACCAAAATTGAGCTAAACTTTTTCTTTTTCCATTGAATGTAATTGATGGTAGTGCCTTGCAACGTTTTACAATGTCGATAAATTCTGATCAGGAAAGAAATTTAATTTTTTATACCCACACTGTAAAAAAATTATTTTTTAGAGTTCAATTTACAACTTTTTCTTGTATAATATCATGTTTTAAGGTGCCCTGATTACGAAAGTCTATTTCTAGCAGTTAGTCTGCATATAACTTAAAAACATATAACTGCAGGAAATTTGAATCTTATATTTTCAAGTTTGTATGAAGCTGCCACGTAAAAGTATGATCAAGTTTGGTACGTTTGAATACAAATTAATAAAAACCTCGTATATATATATATATATATACAGAGGCTGTTCGCACATTTTTTAGACGATTTTGATGGAGTGTACTGAAGCAATTTCACTCATATTTCGTGTTTTATTTGTTCAGTTTGATAGCCCTTGTTCTTAACTAACATTCTACATCATAATTTCTATGATAATAATGCTTTTTATAATATCGGAAGAGGTATATTTTTCTACTCCTCTTGAACGGCTTTCCATAGTCCACAAAGCGTTGTAGGTCGGTGTTTGGATAATGTTGATTTTAAGAGTCGAAAAACACAAAAATCCAACAGTGATACATCAGAAGATTTAGCAGGAATGTCAGTGAAGGGTATGGTTTTAATTCCCGTTTTTTGTTCCATTTTTTTCTAGAAAAGCAATTGCGGATTGCGATGTGTGGCTGCTTGTTTTGTCTTGATGCAGTTCAACGGATTGACAGCATTGTGGATAAAGATCTGGATTTTCATTTTTGAAAATTGGAATTAAAATATGTTCTTGAGAGTATATAGAGTTGATTTTGATATATTTGTCATATTTTTTTGCTTTTATCTTGCGCTTGTATGAAAAAACCAGTGGCAATCATAAATCCTTTAGAAAAACTCTCTTTTGATGCTTTGAGCCATGTAGCAATTTTTTTTCTCCACTTTTGTGATAATAAATTGATCTTTTTTATTGCAACCACTTAAATAGACCCAAGATACATCTGTTGTTGCACCATTTTTCCATTTTTCTCCTGATAAATGCTTTTCATAAAGATTTCACTAAAAACTATCTCTGGAAAGAGTGGAAACCTATCCTTCCATCCACTGCCATTTTAAAAGCGCATTTTTGCATCTAAACAAAAATTATAAATATCAGAAGATAAATAAAACTTCCAAAAATATAACTGTTGTGAAAATAAAATTCTCCATGCAAACGATTTTTTCTTACTGCGAAATAAAATCGTCTAAAAAATGTGCGAACAGCCTGTGTATATATATATATATATATATATACTAGCAGGTTTTGCCCGCTTCGCTGGCCACTAAATTTAAAGGAAACTCGTTTCTATATAGCTTTATAAAAATAAAATAAAATACTGAAATTGTTCAAAAGCTCGCTCCAGGTCCCTGCTGCATTCAGCAGCGATTTGGTCATCCACTGCAACTCGGGCGCTTGTCCCTATTACCTGCGACAATAGTTTACCAATGAGCTTCCATTTAGGTGCTTATTATATAATAGTTTCGAAATAGATAGTATCGAAAAAATTGGAGTTTCCCTTTTATATTTGAATCCCAGTTACATGTGAACAACACTATACGTGTTGTTCACATGTAAATCGGACTGGACTCAAACGTAACTGGGTTTAGACAACATAATATTTGCTTTTACGTTATTTCATATGGTTTTTTTTTTTTTTTGTTTTTTTTTTTTTTTTTTGTTTATCCAATCAACCATTAAATGACAGCAATTTCACGCCAAATATTACAATATGCTGTGACCGGCTACGTCTGTCGCATGAGACAATTAATTTTTTGTGTTTATATATAATTCATTGGTTGTAAACCTGATAGTACAGCCTTAATATAGTTCTCTTTGGCGGCTTTTGAATTTTTGTCACCATTTTAGACTTAATCCATTGTAACAATAAGACTTAATCCCTTGTAACAATATGCTATGAGCGCTATTTCTGCCGTATTTTAGACAACTAATCTTTTTATGGTTATATATATTTCCCATTAAACATGTTTTTATTTATTTATTTAAATATTAATTTGAATTTTTCAAATATTTCTGTTCGACAGCGTGAGAGTGCAGTAACACACAGAGGTTCATTTGTTTGTATGATAAATTAGCATAGTGATTATTATATAAAAAAATAAATAAATAGGTAAACATTATCGTGTTACACAACTTTATTATGTCGCTCCATTGGCGGCTTTTGAAATTTTGTCGCCACATTAGCGATGGATTTTTTTTTTTTTTTTTGTATGAAAAGGGGAAGACTATTTTGCTAATAATTTTATCAGACTCTTTTTTGTTTATACATACGAATCCTTTATATTCTGCTTATATTTTTAATGCTTTTTAGGTTTAAAATAGTGCTTGTTGAAATAAATTTCCTATCTTTAAAACTGCATTTGTTCTGTAAATTTTGTGTAAAAATAAATCATTTCTGTTTTTATATATTTGATGCGCTACTTAGATTAAAATGGCTGTTGCAAAATAAACTTCTTGTCGAAAAACATTCGGTGTATTTCAACACCAGAATTTAAAAAATCGCCCAGCAGGATCTGTTAATGAAGCTGATAAAATAAAAATATGGTTCATAGAGTTTAAATAATCTATTTAGAAAAAATTTTTAAACCCAAATTATTAATCTATCGTATCACATACATAGATATAGTAATAATATATAGATTGATCATTGGGGACAAAAAAGTGATTCCTTTTCACTCGGGAAAAGACGGCGATTTTACCAAAATATGGCAGCCTTTCCCCGAGTAAATACACACGGGAATACGCACGAATGTTTTAGCAAATAAAATTCATGGATAATTTATTTACTAAAGGTGAATGAAAAGCCCCAGATATAGTTTCAAATTCATTCTTCTTTTTTTTTTTTTTTTCTTTCAATACCACTTAATGGCTGATTCCAAAGCTTTTTATTTCGGCATCAAAAATCTTTGCACGATAATATGGGGATGATAGATCTATATATATTATTATATCTATGATCACATAAATCTTTTCGAAAATAGAATAAAACTTAATTTGAAAAAAAAAATAATAACTTTTGTTTATTAACCAAAATAATTGATGAAATTTGAAATGCAAGTTGGTCTTGTGGGGTACAGGCTGTATGTTATATTTTTGTGTTCGTGAGAGAAAATTTAAAAGAATTTGAAAACTGCAATTTTTAATCCCTTTTAAAAATCATGTGACTTAATGTGAAGCAGATTTTTCATTTCTTTTTTTTCTCCTAACGGTTTCCATACAATCTTCTGCTGTTGCCACCTAAAATTCATACTTTAGTTAATTTTAAAAAATCTAATTGTCCGATTGATAAGCTGTTTAATGCATCGGATTAAAAAAAATTTCCCTTTCATTTGCTATCTTATTTGTAACGATGCGACTGATATTTTTAATTTATTTTCTAATCTTTCTGATTTATTTTCCTCATTTTAAATAAGTGTACGTTTTTTTTTTTTTTTTTTTTTTTTTTTTTTTAATTATTATTATTTTGTCGAAAAAAAAATGGCAACAATTAAATTATGGATAAAATTTTAAAATTTAAATGTCTTATTTATCAGAAATTAGAAGGTTTTTATTTTCACATTTTAATTAATTAAGAAAAAACTAATCATCCGATTGATAAGCTGTTTAATGCATCGGATTTACAAAAATTTTCCCTTTCATTTGGTATCTTATTTGTAACGATGCGACTGATATTTCTAATTTATTTTCTAATATTTCTGATTTATTTTCCTCATTTTAAATAAATGTACGTTTTTTTTTTTTTTTTTTTAATTATTATTATTATTATTATTATTTTGTCGAAAAAAAAATTGGCAACAATTAAATCATGGATAAAATGCTAAAATTTAAATGTCTTATCAGAAATTAGAAGGTTACTATTTTCACATTTTAATTAATTAAGAAAAAACTAATCATCCGATTGATAAGCTGTTTAATGCATCGGATTTACAAAAATTTTCACTTTCATTTGGTATCTTATTTGTAACGATGCGACTGATATTTCTAATTTATTTTCTAATATTTCTGAATAAATGTAGGTTTTTTTTTTTTTGTTTTTTTTTTAATTATTATTATTTCGTCGAAAAAAAAAATTGGCAACAATTAAATTATGGTTAAAATGTTAAAATTTAAATGGCTTTTTTATCAGAAATTAGAAGGTTATTATTTTTACATTTTAATTAATTAAGAAAAAACTAATCAAAAATTCGAAAATCTGACTTCGATGTGCACAATGACCCTTCGGGGGGCACCTTTGTGTTAAATCTCGTGACTGTCCGAGCTACCGTTTTCGAGATCAGTGAAATATGCACATATTGCTCACTTAATAGTATAAGATAATTATAAGATTAAAAAAAAAAAAAAAAAAAAAAAAAACTTTTTATATACCATGCTTTTCAATTTTAATATACTAATAATATACTAATTAAAAGGAAAATGATAAATATTCTGTCATAGTTTGAAGTCAAATTTGTTTTCAAATGTCTAAATAAAATATCTGATGTAAGATACTAATATTTTGCAGCGGAATAGATTTCATTTCTGTCATCCTTGGCGAAAACAAAAGAATATCGCCAAATTATCTGGCGAAAATATTTAATTCCTTTCAAAAATCATGGTTATTTTAACAACTTATATTAAAAGAGTAATGGATAATATGAAACAATATTTCGTACAATACATATTACATGTCATACATACGTACAATGAATAATACATATTACATTTCGTACAATGCATACATCTGGCGTGTATATTTTCGTGTTACGCTTTTGATCGCCAAATAATAATAATAATAATAATAATAAAAGCCAAGGGCGACAGAGTTTTGAAATTTAAAATTAAAATTTTGTCAATTTGACAGCAAAATAATTCAATCTAACACCCGCGATAACTAATACATATCTATACCCAAATATAAGGATAAAATCGGGAAATAAATTTCCTCGATTTTTAATAATTTCTTACAATAAATCCAGTGGGCAATTAACATAGGAAATCTTTTTCTTGACTGCACAGACGGTCAGTGAGTCACACTTCGCTTGCGTATAGAACTCATATATATAGTATAGCATATATAGAATAGAGTGATCATTGGGGAGAAAAAAGTTACTCCTTTTCATTTGGGAAAAGACGACGTTTTTACCAAAATATGGCCGTCTTTCTTTGAGTGAATACACACGGGAATACATACTAATATTTTAGCAAATGAAATTTATGAATAATTTATTTGCTAAAGGGGAATGGAAGACTCCAGATACAGTTTCAAATTCATATTTCTTTCTTTCTTTCTTTTTTTTTTTTTTTTTTTTTCAATACCACTTAATGGCTGTTTCCAAAGCTTTTATTTATTTATTTATTTTTCGGCATCAAAAATCTTTGTACGATAACATGGGGATGAGAGATCTATATATATTACTATATCTATGATAGAACTACATTAGCACTTTATCAATGTGTATAAAATCTTTAAATTGATTATGACGTCAATTTTCGTGAGATGCATAATTTAACTTTTTATAATTTTTTAACGTTCACGTTTGATTAAATGTATTTATTTTTATGTCGAAAGAAAATGAACTCGTTTTTTTTTTTTTTTTGGCAACAATTAAATTAATGGAACTCACAGATATTTTGGAGCAACTTTAATAAAGGTCTATAATTAACAAATAATTGCAATAAAACAATATTGTGACAATAAATTGAGATAAAAACTATCCTATCTCTCAAGTTGGACCAAACTGCACACAGTGTGCAAAATGTCACTAAAATCGGTTCCTTAGTTTAGGAGTTTACCCCGGACAAACATCGTGACACGTAATTTATATATATATACAGACTAGCAGACCCGGCCACGCGTTGCTGCGGCTAAGTAATAACGTTGATAATTTGATAAGGTATATAGTATTTCCCCACAACTGGATTTGGCGATTTTTTTTTTTTTTTTTTTTTTTTTTTTTTTTTTTTGCGCCTTTTTGAACGATAACGAAGTCGTTCTGGATTATTTGCAATGAAATATGTTAACCTGCATGCTTTTATTTTAGATTTATGATTTAGCCATAATCGCCAAATCCTGTTGTGGGGAAATACTATAGTTGTTACCCACAACTATAACTTATAATATAACTTCAGTAATTATATTCGGATAATTATAACTTCAGTATATCCGCACAGCTGAATTTGGCGATTTTCCTTTGGCGCCGTTTTGAACGATAACGATGTAGCTCTGGACTGTTTGTGATATAATATGGCAGCCTATATGTTGTTTATTTTGGATTTATTATTTTATGTTTTTGATTTATGATTTAGATTATCATTTATGATTTATAGATTTATGATTTAGCCATAATCGCCAACAAAAAATCGCCAAATATCGTTGTGGGGATATACTGATTAATATATTACTGAAAAGATTAATATATTTTAACGAAGTGGTGAGAAGATTCTGAGTATGTTAAAATTTTAATACTAAATTCAAGTTAATCTAGAAGGAAAGCATTGAGGATTAAGATAAGAAAATTGCACGATCGCATTTTCAGCAATAAATATGAGTCAAAATTTAATGCAAAATACATATATAAATCACAAATTTATTCAGGAACGTTAAATTGGTAAGTTATAAAAGAAAAAGTAAAGAAATATAAGAGAAATAATTAACTAAAGTTTCGAACATCGGTCATATAGATTAGCGTTACAAAACAAATAAACAGACTTAAACTCTTCCAGACTTTTAAATAAGTTTTAAATTAACTTTTAAAATTTAATGTGAAATAAAACAGACTTTTAAATAAGTTTTAAAATATTGAAATAATTACTTTTTATTTAGAACGTTATGTATAGATCACAAATTTCTTAAAGAAAACGAAGTGATACAGATTAGAATAATGCAACAAAAATTGAAAAAGCAAGGTTATGTCGTCAAAATATTTTTAACACACGTGTCACGTGAATTAAATTGTAGCATATACATAATGTTACTGACATAAGATATTAACATGTTGTAGCGGAATAAATTTCATATCTATCATCCTTGGCGGAAAAAAAATAATATCGCCAAATTATCTGGCGCACACATTTAATTCCTTTCAAAAATCATGGTTATTTTAACAACTTATATTAAGAGAGTAATGAATAATATGAAACAATATTTCGCACAATACATATTACGAAAATATACATCTAGCTTGTATATTTTCGTGTTACGTTTTTGATCGCCAAATACGAAAAACTCCAAGGACGACAGAGCTTTGAAATTTAAAATTAAAATTTTGTCAATTTGACAGCAAAATAACTCAATCTAACGTATGCACATGATAAATAATACATATATATATACAAAAATATAAGGATTAAAATCCGGAAATAATTTTCCTCGTTTTTTAATAATTTTTTATAAAAAATACAATGGGTGATTAACATAAGAAATCTTTTTCTTGATTTCACAGGCGGTCAGTGACGTCACACTTCGCTTGTGTATAACTACATACTTTATCAATGCGAATAAAATCTTTAAATTGATTATGACGTCAATTTTCGTGAGATGAATAATTTGACTTTTTATAATTTTTTAACATTCACGTTTGATTAAATGTATTTACTTTTATGTCGAAAGAAAATGAACTCGTATTTTTTCTTTTTGGCAACAATTAAACTTATGGAACTCACAGATATTTTGGAGCAACTTTAACAAAGGTCTATAATTAACAAATAATTGCAATAAAACAATATTGTGACAATAAACTGAGATAAAAACTATCCTATCTCTCAAGTTGGACCAAACTGCACACAGTGTGCAAAATTTCATTAAAATCGGTTCATTAGTTTAGGAGTTTATCGCGGACAAACATCGTGACACGTAATTTTTATATATAGTATACAGATATCTATGATAGAACAACATTAGCACTTTATCAATGTGTATAAAATCTTTAAATTGATTATGACGTCAATTTTCGTGAGATGCATAATTTAACTTTTTATAATTTTTTAACGTTCACGTTTGATTAAATGTATTTATTTTTATGTCGAAAGAAAATGAACTCGTATTTTTTTTTTTTTTTTTTGGCAACAATTAAATTAATGGAACTCACAGATATTTTGGAGCAACTTTAATAAAGGTCTATAATTAACAAATAATTGCAATAAAACAATATTGTGACAATAAATTGAGATAAAAACTATCCTATCTCTCAAGTTGAACCAAACTGCACACAGTGTGCAAAATTTCATTAAAATCGGTTCCTTAGTTTAGGAGTTTACCCCGGACAAACATCGTGACACGTAATTTATATATATATACAGATATACAGATATATATATAGATAGATAGATAGATAGATAGATATTGCTTTTTGAATTAATTATAGGCACTGATGATGAACATTGAGGGGTTGGTAGAATTCCATCACATAGACTTATAAGTCAAATAAAATATTCCTAAACAAATTTTAGTTTGTTTTTACAGTACATTGAACTTTATTATCTTTATTCATCTTGAGACTTATGCAATCTATATTTATAGTATTAAAATGCAGGGTAAGAGAAAGTCGGGTGAATGAACACAAGATTATTTTCTATTTCATTGCTAATAACATGAACTTATTTGTGCTGTAATTGATAATTATATGTTGGTATTTTAATACTGAGATTTCAAAAAATAAGAATTATTCATTATAACGCATATAAAATTTTAATTTATGTCTTGAAAGTCTAAATAATGATATTCTATTCTAAATTCATTTTCTAAATTAAACACAACAATCTTTTTTTTAATGTTGTATAAGTGTCATTTTATTTAAAATATTATATTTACACTATAATATTAATGAAATCAAAGAATATTGTTATATTTAAATTGTGTCATTCTCTCATTCTCACCTGAACATACTTTTAGAAAAAGGTTGAAAAAAATGTTAAATGTAACAAAATCAGCAATTTGTACATTTACAACTGAAAAAAAAAAATGGTAAATTACATAGAATTATATATATACATATATAACATTAGTTTTTGTACGACTTATTCAAGTGTAATATTTGCAGCGTAAATCTAATTCATTTAATGAAACATTTGAAGTAGCACAACTCATGAAGTGCTTAATAATTTTATTAAACGAATTTACCATGTCATGTTCCATTCCAAAATTAAATCTTGATATGGAAATAATTATCAATGCATTTATTAACAGTAAGCCAAAATTTTTTGATTAAAACACTGTTTAGTAATTATATATATATATATATATATATATAACGCTCATACATAGAATTAAACTTACTGCGTAATTAGTTTTGAGCATTAAATTATTTCTTTCATTTTTGCAGAGAGGGCTTATATCATGTTCAGTTTTGTCAAGCTGTATAATTTAATGCTTAAAAAAATAAATTTTTCAAAAAATAATATTAAATAAAATAACTAATAAATAAATAAATAAAATAAGTGAAATACTGCATATGATAAAAAAATCAATATTTGACATTATACCACAAATAAAAAAAAAAAAAAAAAAAAAAAAAAAAGCTTGGATTACATGTTGTTAACTTTATTATGTACGAATTATATCTTCTATAAATATTATAACTTATTAATTTTCTATACTTTCAGCACTGAAATTATTTTGAATTTACCAATATGCAAATGCATATTAAAAATATTTATTTTAAGAATATTGGGTATTGTAGATTAAAAAAATAAAAATAAAAATAAAATATATTGAGTATATTTCTTTGCCCGAAGTTAAAATTACGTAAGAAAATATTTAAGTAGTATGATAAAAATATGGGCATATATAATTCATAAAGTTTTGCAATGAATTTTAAACCACAGAATTAATAGGAATATAGATAATAAGATTCTTAAATAAATGTATCGCAATTGAGCAAATATTTAAGTAATATGAGAATATGAACATTTATGATTCACAAATGTTGTAGTAAATTTCAAATAACTGAATTAAAAATAATACAATTTTAAGGTATCTAAATGTATCCTCACAATAAGAATAATATTAAAATTACTTGTATATAACCCCGTCAAAAATGACGGAATGTGAAATCAATGAACGTAGTGAATCAACGAAGGCTTTGCCTGCTTCGCTGGTCACTATATTTAAACAAAATTAATAAAAAAAAAAAAAAAAAATCATAAAATTGTTCAAAAGCTCGCTTCCTGTCCCCGCTGCCTTCGGCAGTAACCCACTCATTCGCAGACTGTCGGGTGCTTGTGACAATAGTTTGCCAGTGGGCTTCCATTTGGGTGCTTATCAGAAGACAGTTTTGAAACGGACAGTATCGAAAAAAATGAAGTAGCAATTTTATATTTGAATCCCAGTTACATATGAACAACATGATACGTGGTGTACATAATATTTTCTTTCACGTTATTTTCTACATTTATTTGATTTATTCGATCAACTATAAAATGACAACAATTTCACGCCAAATATAATATTACAATATGCTATGTATAAAGAATCCCAAGCTGAGATTTAAATTGTAAACACGTGTCATTTTTATAATATAATTAAAAAACACTTTAAAAAACACGTCTAAAATACATTTATTAAAAAGGTTAAAATATTGCAAATCTTTTCGCCCTAACAAATCGAGGCAACATCAGGGATTTAATTATACACATCATAGTTACACATCATATATACACATCATGTTTTATATACACTTTTTGTACATATGGTCAGCCGTTTGTACCGTATGCCTTGATTTGTTAGGGCGAAAAGCTTTGGAAGATTTTAACCTTTTTAATAAATGTAGATTTACAATTCAGTCCAATTTAAATTGTTTATTTAATTAATTTATCACTTATAAGTTGTTGTTGATTTTGGAATGTTTCACATTGGATCCGGCAGACTGCGCTACGGTCGTAGTAGCGAATATTCAATGGACCATATTCCCACTTTGGGTTCGAGGCTACAAGAATATCAGCTGGTTAGGGACATAAATTTAATTTAAAAATATTTTAATTGTAATCTACAAATATTTTTTAATTATTTCTAGCTTTAATATACATATAGATGCTTTAAGTACTTTTTCCATAAATTATATAAATTACATATAATTCTATAAGGAATAGTAAGTACCTATTGTGGCCCTCTCAGATATTTATGGACCCTAACCTTTCGTTAAAAATTACGAGCAAATTCAGCAGCAGTCATTATGAGTAGAACAGTGAGAGGAATTATGAGTCTTCGATCTCTGTAAAACAACTCTGATTTTGCATCAGATCTCTCTCCTATCGAACCAGCAGTTCAACGTTTGATCACATTTCCTTCAGCAATTTTGGACCTTCGAATTTCATTAGAAATTCGGCTGATTGAAATTAACCGACAAATGTATTTATTTCTTCATTACGTAAGATATTATCTATTGCAGATATTTCTTCTTCGGTCACCTCTTTTATTTTTATGCTGGTACATTTTCTTTTCAGTATAGACATTAATTTTTCTAGATTTTCAATATCACACCCTTCTCCTACAACTCTATCGGCAGTTTGCTTCAGAGTTGCGCCGACGCCATCTGGCGCACCTGTGCCATGTCCCGCTTCATGGAAATTCCAGGTACAGGTGGATAAATTTGGTAGAAGAAGTGATAAATGGTTAGAAATTAAATGAAAAATTTTCTTCTTCCGATGTTGTGAACAGGATCCATCACTCAATATTTGTAAATTTTAGACGTGTTTTTGAAAGTGTTTTTTAATTATACAATATGCTATGATCGGCTGCATCTATCGCATGAGACAATTAATTTTTTGTGGTTATAATAGCAGTTGAGTTAGTTAATAGTAATTAGAATATAGAAAAATAAATAATTAAATATGTAAATCTGATCATAGTACAGCCTTAATATAACTCCCCTTGACAAACCTTTGAATTTTTATCGCCATTTTAGACAAAAATACATAATTTATGTGATTATTTTTACTCTTCCTATATTTTCTTTTTCCTTTCCTTTACTTTATTTTCTGTGTTTCAATATTTTGTAATTTTTTTAATATTTTCGATGCGCTAACCTGGCTTAAAGTGACTTTCACAAAAGGAGAGTTCTTGGCGAAAAATGTTCGATCTATTTCAGCACCAAAATTTTAAAATATTACCCAGGATTATCAATTAATTATCTTTCACTCCAAGCGCGATTCATCCATGTCAAAAACGTTTAAACAAAGCTATTTAAACAAAACAAAAAACAAAAAATCTAAAATTGAAGTATATTAAAAAAGATTATGGTTGTTTTTTTACTCCATTTTCATATGCACGAGCAATTTAATTTATACAATATTTCTCTAACGTGGTCCAGTTACGATTATTATTATTATTATTATTATTATTTAGAAACGATACGATAGTTATTTAATCAAATATGCGAGGATAAAAAATAATACATAAGCAATATTTAAGCACGCGGACTCAGTTCAGTGATCAAATAAAAAAATACGACATTTGTACGATGAGATAATTTTATAGAAAATGTATTTTTAAAGATTGCATTTTTACAATCTTTGCAAGCGTCATTTTAAATCTAGCTATATTTTAATGATATAATTCCCATATGAACTTTTGTCATAAATTGACTAAATAACGCAATAATAAAAAGTCTAATCAAAATAGGTACTAAGTTTTTTTTAACACAAAAATAAATTATGCAAAAATAAATTAATTAATAAAAATGTATCGCCAACACGGTGACAAAAATTTAAAAATCGACATGAGGATCTTATACTAAACCTGTCCTGTCTCATGAAGTATGAATATTAGGTCATTAAACATGAATTTTATTTTTAAGTCTTTCGTGAGTGATATTGGTTTCATTATCATTATCATTTCATCTTAATATATTAATTTGTTTCTAATAATAATTTGGCTTCTGAGGAATTAAAATTAGCTTTCACGCTAAGCGCAATTCATCCATGCCAAAAACGTTTAAACAAAACAAAAAAGAAAAATATAAAATTGAAGAATATTAAAAAAGGTTATGGTTGTTTTTTTACTCCATTTTCATACGCATGAGCAAATTTAACCTATATAATATTTCTCTAACATGGTCCAGTTACGATTATTATTATTTTTTTAGAAACGATTCGATAGTGAATTAATAAAATTTGCGAGGATAAAAAATAATACATAAGCAATATTTAAGCACGCGGACTCAATTCAGTGATCTAATAAAAAAATTACGACATTTGTACGATGAGATCATTTTATAGAAAATGTATTTTTAAAGATTGCATTTTTACAATGTTTGCAAGCGTCATTTAAATCAAGAAATATTTTAATGGTATAATTCCCAAATGGACTTTTGTCATAAATTGACTAAAAAACGCAATAATAAAAAATATAATCAAAATAGGTACTAAGTTTTTTTAACAGAAAAATAAGTTATGCAAAAATAAATTAATTAATAAAAGTGTATCGCCAACACGGTGGCAAAAATTTAAAAATCACCATGAGGACCTTATACTAAATCTGTCCTGCCTCATGAAGTTTGAATATTAGGTCATTAAATATGAATTTTATTTTTAAGTCTTTCGAGAGTGATATTGGGTTGATTATCATTATCATTTCATCTCAATATATTAATTTGTTTCTAATAATAATTTGTCTTCTGAGGAATTAAAACTGAGTGGGAAATCTAGCTTAAGGTTTATGATTTTCCAATTTTAAAGGTAAATAAGAAAAGAAATAAAGTGCGAAAGTGTCGCATGGGTTTGCTATTATTTTATATATATTTTTTTTATTTTTCGCGTGAAAGCATATTTCATTTTATGCTAAAAAATGTAAATAAGTAAATGACTGGTTTTTTGGCAACAATTATAAATTTAAATGTCCAAATTTGCAGTTATTGCCAGGTTATTATTTTCATATTTTAATTAATAAAAAAAAAAAAAATAATCAAAACTTCGTCAAAAATAAGGTACTAAATAAAAGGGACTTTTTTTCTGAATCCGTCAGACTAAACAGCTTATCGATCGGACAATTAGATTTTTAAAATTAACGAAAGTATGGAAATCAGGTCGCAACTTGCTATATAGATGAGTACAAACCGGAATCGTCATCTCTCATGCAAACTATATATAGCAAGATGATAGATACCTACATGTATTGAATGTATATGATTTTGAGATTAGTTAAAGTCTATAAAAATTTGAACGAATTTTTACAATATTCTTTTTAACTTTGTCTATATATATGAGAAAAAAATTTATAGGGTATATGAAAATTTTCAAGGTCCTATTTTTGAAGGATTTACACGTTTTGTGTTCTCCTGAACATAATTTGACTATTTTAAAAAGAAATATGTGTGTCTATGTACGTGTATAAAAAAATTTTTGAGCACTGTATCTCTCCAACTAATGAATGAAATTTGATAAAAATTGGTATTTAGCTGTACCTTAACCTAAACTGTTGCTGATTATATTTGAGGATCCATTGCTTAAAAGGTGACGCTGTCACCTTTTAAGCAATTGATCATTATATATATATATATATAATGATCAATATATATATTATATATATATATATATATATATATATATATATATATATATACACTACTGGCCATTAAAATTGTTACACCAAGAAGAAATAATTATAACGGAAGGAAATTTGTTGGACACATACATTATAGTAGGAAGAACAATTGATTAAAATTTCAGAAAATTTGGAGTAATATGTACTGAGAAAACAGTACATAAAGCAGCGACCTCTGTGAGCAATAACAGCACATATCTGCCTAGGCATTGAGTCGAACAGCGATTGGATGACATGTACGGGTACAGCACTTCATGAAGTTTTAACACGATGCCACAATTCATCGATTGAAGTTACTGGTGAGTGGTGGGGAGCCAGTCGCTTTTCAACGATTTAACAGTCATTTCCATTGGTGCGAGATCAGGAGAACGCTCTGGCCAGAGCAACAGTCGAACACATTCTGTATCAAAGAAGGTCCGGACAATACAAACAACTTGCGGTCGTGCATTATCTTGCTTAAATTTTGCGCTACAGAGGCCTCGAATACAGGGCAAAGGGCGGGCCTTAACTTATCAGAAATTTAATTGCCGCTGTTCAGAGTGCCAGGAATACGAAAATGAAGTAATCGAGACGTGTATCCAATGGGAACCCATAACATCATTGCAAATGATGTAGAGTATGATGATGTCGAATCCCAGCTGGCAATGTGCATTATTCATAATGCCGTTAAATACGGATAAGGCAATCTTGATGCTGTAAACAGGATTGTGATTTGTCTGAAAAGTGACTTCACGCCATTCCTGCGTCCAGGTTCATCGTTGATCACACATTAATGGCGCCCATATCAGTCATGCAGTTTTGAGGGTAATCAGAATTTTGGTAGCCGCATACTGAGTCACCAACTGGATTGATGGTATGTGGTACCATTAGATACACGTCCCGGTCACCTCTTGTTTTCATTCCCGCCACTCTGAATACCAGCCATTACATTTCTGACGAGTTAAGGCCCATCGCTCTGCCCTATGTTCAAGGCCTCTGAAGCGCAACATTTAAGCAGGACAATGCATGACCGCAAGTTGTCCATATTGTCTGGACCTTCATTGATGCAGAATGTGTTCGACTGTTGCTCTGACCAGCGCGTTCTCCTGATCTCGCACCAATGAAAATGACTGTTTAATTTTTGAAAAGCGACTGGTCACCCACCACTCACCAGTAACTTCGATCGATGAATTGTGGCATCGTGTTAAAACTTCATGAAGTGCTCTATCCGTACATGTCATCCAATCGCTGGTCAATTCAATGCCTAGGCAGATAAGTGCTGTTATTGCTCACAGAGGTCGCTGCTTTATGTATGTTTTTCTCAGTATATATTACTCCACATTTCCTGAAATTTTAATCAATTGTTCTTCCTATTATAATGTATGTGTCCAACAAATTTCATTCCGTTATTATTATTCCTTCTTGGTGTAGCAATTTTAATGGCCAGTAGTATATATTATAACTTTTAATATTACAGTATATGACAGAGATTCCTATTAACGATCATCATAATGAGAGTAATTTGTTAAAAATGATCGCAAAATTAATATTAATTATTAATAATCGATGTAGTAAACTAGAAAAACAATTATGTGTATGGAGGAGCACCGTTTTCCTACCTACAGGGGAAGTGATTCCCTGGGGATGTAAATTTTCAATATGGGTATCTTTCTAAAGAACCCATAAATATCTTTAAAACGCAAGGTTGAACTATAGATCTGTGATAATTTTAAATGAATTTATCGAATCTTTTAAAAAAATAAAAATAATTTCTTCTGCTGTACAAAGATTGATTTTTTCAGGAATTTATATTATACATCTCTGAGATAAAAATAGTCTGAATTCATCATGGAAAATAATTTTAATGAACAATATTTTTATAAATATTTTGTACTGCATGCATTTGTATAAATTAATATTGAAGAAAGTATTGTAGCGAACACAAGATTCTAGCATTCTTTTAATACAACGTATCTGTTGTAAAAGGAATTTTATGAAAATCTGTATTATTAATTTAAATTTTAATCAAAATTAACAATTTAAAAGAGGGAATTTGCAAACGTATTGTAATACCACATTTTAAAGAATGAAAATTTAACATAAAATTCTCTATCGAATTCATTGTATAAACTAGACAAATATTTTATTATAAATAATTCAATTATTTTATGAAGCAAGTATATAAGTTTACCGAAAATTTGATAATTTGTTTTACTTTAATTTGTATGTAGTCGCATAAAAATCCAACTTTTATTAAATAAATTTAATATTGCGGATTTTATGGAAATTACATTTCAAAATATTTGTTACATAATAAAACGAATATATTTAATCAACAAAATAAACGTATCTGTAAAAGAATATGTCTCTTTGTTCATACTATAATTTCGTTTTTGTAAACAGAGCTAAGCGAATTGACAGAATAATTTGCAAAGCATTATAACACGCGAGGGATTACCATGTTAAAATAATATATCTTGTATATTTATTTTAATGATTTAAATAGATAAATTATAAATCAAACTGAATAATATTATTGACAAAAATTATATCATTTATATGATTGGGTTAAATTAATTTTAAGAGCACGGAATTAGAAAAGAATACTTTTTAATGATTTAGCAAAAATTTAGCAATGAAAAAACTGTTGGTGATTATTGCATATGGTACATGTGTTCTAAGATTAATTTCAAAAATATTCATTTTAGGTATATTTTGTAAATCGCGAAGTTTTGAAAAATATTCTATAAAATTTAAATTAAATATTCAGTGAATTCAATTTTAATAAGTAAAATTTCAATAATTTTAATCACAATATTAATTTATTGTCCTATGTAGAAAATATTTTTAGTAGAGGAAATAGCTAATAATATGTACTAATAATGCACTAATAATATGATATAGAGAGTATTAGAATTCTATCATAAAAACTATGAAATGTGTAAGCAAAAAAACTTATGAAAAAATTTTATACCATAAGATCTTGTTTCAGTGGGTAAAAGCAAATTATTGGCTAAAATTTAAATAATGTAAATAATTTATCAATTTACAATTTATCTTGAGACTAATTCTACAATAACTTTGTTTACAAATATGTTTATTTATTTTTTAACACGGCAGGACTATTTGTTCCAGCCAGCGATTTTGCTTTATCATCACATATTGTATTATACTTCGATTTTTATTTTTATATTATTTAATTTTTTATGTACTTTAAGATATAGATACTATTTAATTTATAAAATAAACAATGTGCTTACAAATTGAAATGTAAAGGTTCCGGATAATTCAATTTAATTTCATGTATACGGATGTCAATGATATAGGAAATACTACTTTAGCCATTTTCTTTCTAATAATAAACTAAACGGAAAAATGGATAATATTTTATCTGGAGACATTCTGTATATTTAGAGCAAATTAAAAAAAAAAAAGTTTTTCTTTTTTTCCTTCTCGTATTATATAAAAAAATATTTAAAATTAAATTGAGAAAAAATCATGCTAAAGCAATAGAAAAGCATCGACCTTTTAGCGAAATTCGAAATTTGTCACCGAAGTAGCTCGGATGTTCCTTGCCAAAATCGTGACATACGTAATTACGGTAGATAATTTAATTCATCGTCAAAATAACACCAAAAGTTAAAAACCCGCAAGGGGAATCATGTATTAGTTGTAACTAAAAAAAATTAATAAATGAATACAGAATCCGTTGCTAAGGAACGCAATTCAGTTAACGCATGCCTTTATAGGGAAAAAAATACTGGCTTACTAAATAAAATTCCGTTTACAAAGAAAATAGGCAGTATTTTTTGCTGATATTTCGCACATCAATATGAAGTAAATTTTAACATTTGGAATAGTTTTTTTTTTTTTTTTTTTTTTTTTTTTTCTTGCGTTGAATGATGATAAAATTTAAGATTCCATAATTTTTCAAATTAAATTACTAAAAGTCTCTAATACATTTTATAAGATTCTGTGATGTTATATATGCATTTATTGTAATTTCTAATATATGTATACATTAAAATTTTATGAAATTAAAATTTAGGTCGAGGTTTGTTTAATTCTCATTATCTATCCTTCTATTTATTTATCTCTATATCTGTCTATATCTATATCTTTCCCTCTAGCAATAATAATTTCCGTATGCAGTCTGCGTTTTAAATTAGTCTTATAAGAAACTTCAAAAATCGCCCTAGATGTTAGAAATAGATAAATTCTGTTGTTTGTTTCATTTTTTGGTTTGTTCAAATATATGTAAAACAAGAGAAAAAAAAATCTATTAAATTTATTTTGATATATTATGTATATTAGATATTTTGGAATTTAATAATTAAGAAAAATATATTCGACAATCGACTGCTACTCATATAAAATTTATTAAAATGAAGGATTTTTAAATGAGAGGGAAATTTCTCAAAATGATTTTTAAACCACTTAACTGCCCCGGGCGTGTATATTCGTCTTTCCAAAGTACGATTCTTTGTATTGTACGGCTACCATTGAAACTACTGACACGATTTGACAATGTAATAAATTAAATTTTCGTCGGAACGTAAGGGTCAATGAAAGTGAAAGTTACACCAGTTAGAAATAAATAATTGACATTCTATAATGATATTTTATATGCTTTTTTGTTCTTTTTAATAAATTTATTTTTTATTTAATAATTTATTTTTTATTAATTAATTAATTAATTAATTAATTAATTTTTATATTCGAAATGTCATTATATATCATTATTATATTTAAACCAATAATTAATAAAAATACTAAACATTAAATTGTATAAATTTTTTTTAACATTTCTGTTTATCTTTTTTAGGTAATTTTCCATAAGACTTAAGAAAAAATAAATATATATATAAATAAACTTCCATTACTTTCTCTTCTTCAATTTTTAACAGTACAAGTCATATGAACAGTTAAAAAAATCTCCTTACTAGGACTGCTGCCATATATTTAAGTAATTCATTATTTAAAAGCTGCGAGAAGGAAACAATTAAGGAAAATTAAGTGAAGCGAAATGATTATCAGGAAAATGTCAAACAACTTTGGAGATAAACTTTAATATTTGTTCGTTTCCGCGGGGTATTCTTGATATTAAATATTTATTTTGGAAAGTTTGAGAAAAACTATGCCTGGTTTATTAATGAGGGATAAAGGAAGAAGCAATTTCCTGACAGACTCATTTATTATAAAATATTTACGATAAATAATATAAATTAGAAGACAATTTTCTTCTAAATGTTACATCTTCTACCCTTTAAAATAATTTTTAAATTAAAATAAGTTTTAAAATATTAAGTATATTTAACTTAATATGCTCTATTTGAATTGATGTTTCCAATTAATATTAAATTTAACGAATTTGAAATTTATGTTTATGTTCACTTCTTTTTTATTTTTTAAACGTTTTATGATGAAAAAGAAATAGATATTAAGAAAGAATAAAATTTCTGTTTATATTTGACACTAGTAAAAATTGTTTATATAATAGCATTATTAACAAATTATAAATAACAATAAAGTGGTGTAACAAATAATGACACTGAGCAGACGAATGCATATTTAAACTCACGAATCTTAGTATATAAATAAAATTATAAACCATTTTTTTTTCAGCAAAAATTAATTTTTGAAACTTTTTTTTTTTTTTTTTTTTTTTTTTTTTTTTTATCACTAAATTAAATACATGGCATGTGAGAAACTTGACATGAAATTTCAAATCAGAAAAACATCACAATCTAATTTATTCTGTTGCCGATATTTTTTACTCTATTCAAGTGGATTTTTGACTTAAATTGCCTAATATATCACGTTCAACCTATGTAATACAAAAAAAAAAAAAAAAAAAAAAAAAAATCCATTTTTGAGCATGCGTATTTAAATATATATATATATACATATATATATCTAATATAACTCATATCTCAGCGAAATTTACACGTGTGCACTAGGGTGGGGTGAAAAATCATGTTTTACCAAATCATATTGTTGCATGTTTTACCAAAATGGGACGCAACCATATAAAAACACATCCTAAAATATTTGTTATTTAATTTGACTCTATCTACCCGAGTATTTTATTTGAATTTACCAAAATGTAATGAAACTTTCTGTTATCTAAATCAACTATCGACGATTTAATTTTTGTTAAATTGTTTAACTAACAGCGAAAAACACAGGAACCAACCTTTTAATAAATGTACCCTCAAACATTTTAAATTTAGTTTTAGTCTATGTACTCGCTCATTTGATTTGATTTTCTCAAAATTTCATAAAATTTTCTCCTATCTAAATCATCTATCGATGATTTAAATCTTGTCAAACATTTTAAAGCGGGACTCAACTTTTCAAAAAGTGTATCCTATGTATATATATATATATATATATATATACACCTTTTTTTTTTTTTTGTGTGTGTGTATATCTGTTTACTCACGCATTTTATTATAATTTCACAAAATCTGATCAAAATCACTCTTTAATAGATCATCGTGAACAGCGTCAGAACGAGAAAATCCCTAATAGCACAATTGTCCTCAGAACGTCCTGAGGAGGTCACAGGATTTCCCTTTTATCCGCGGGACATCCTGGGGATGCTTTTCGGAGAAGATGTGCTGCTGGGGATAATAACCAAATTAGTCATAATCGAACAGATGTTTGCTAAACTAAGGTGTAGTCTATTATCGATGCTCACAGATACTGAAAAACACATTCGTGAACTAGCTGCTAAAAGTATTTCAAATATAAGAGAGTCGATCCATTATGGAAAGCTCCCTCGACCATTTGACGTCCCAAAAATTAAATTCAATGCGAAACCATACATCTCCCTTATAAATTGACAACAAAAGTATTTTTAACCCCCTATTCTTAGAGACGTTAAGGATGAAGGTTTTCTCCTGATCTAGGAAATAAAACAAAATTACGAAATATTATTTCTAAGAATACTATGCTTCACCTATGTACAACCCCTAGAATGCATAGCGTGGTGAGCTACCAGCAAATCAGTGACCTAAATATTAAGCATCTCGCCAGCGGTTAGTGTGATCGAGTTTACTGGTTGAAAAAACGAAACTAACGTATTTATTAATTGTTTACGTGCTTATATCACTGATTGAACAAACGAAACTGGTAAAAACCAATCAACTCTTATGCAATTTTCACTATTTTAAGCGAAAATTCGATCGCAGTATAACTGGGAGTATTAATTTTTTTAGCAGTATTTTAAGAATTATTTTATAAGCGCTTGCTACACTGTATATTCTAGGCACTGTAACTTAGGCCGTAGAACATTCCGTTAAAACATTAACAGATGTTTCTACACAGGTATGTGATAAAATGATACATGATAGACATTTCTCTCTTTTACAAATGGACATTGCATAATAATTTTCTCATAAACTCCAAAATAAAGTGCATCTTGTTAGCTAATTGCATCCTTATCTTTCATATAAACCATTTAAAATAACTCATTAGAGCCTCATATTTTTACTTTAATTTTATTTATCCAACGCTGAATACTCCGCAGTATTTGTCACTGTTTTTCGTGTACTTGGTAGTCCAGCATCATCTACATAACAACACTTCCTGTTCTACCGTAGTTAGAGAATGACTGAAGATGATTAACACAGTACATTTAATTACATTAGCGTAAATAACAATACAAATATTATGTTATTTCTGATAAATTCTGTTACAGCAAGTTATAAATTCCTGATATTCAATAAATAGTGAAAGCTATGTTGGAAAAATATGTTAAACTTATATCTAGCATTGAAAACGGAATATGATACAAATAACCGAATAACAGATACTGCTGGCTTTGCTTCTTGTTACACCCGACGAAATTTATAAGAAATTGGAGTTTCCCGCAAAAAGGAAATTACTGTTGCTGTTTCTATTACTATTATTTAAGATTTGATATGTCTGGTAAGTGTTATTATTTCAAAATAGGTCAGTTTTAAAAATTAAAGATTTTACTGAAAATTCAAGAACCCTGTAATTGGAATTAATTTAGAAAATTTAAAGTGAATGAATGTTAATTAGAAATCTGTAAAGTGATAAGGAAGTGAAAACTCTTAAATTATTAAGAAAAGGGAAATAAAATACATTTAAATGTTTCTGCGTAAGTATAAAACGTATAATCTCTACTGATTATGATCAAATGCGATATATGCTGATTTAAATTGGCAATTCTTCTTCTTTTTTTTTCTTGTTTTATAACAAGAAGTGCAATACAGTTATAACTTATATTATTATTATTTTTTTTAATCACATTTATTAGAATATCAATAGGTATAAAGTTTTGTATTTTTCAAAGGATTACTTTCATTAAAGCGCCTATAATACATTGTGTGGAAAACGACCAGCACATCAGTGCCCTAAATATTAAACCTCTCACCAGAGGTCAGTGTGATCGAGTTTATTGCTTGAAAAACTCCCTATTGGTTAATCATGCGCTTAGATCATGCGATTGAGCAGACGAAACTGGGAAAAGCCAATTAGCTCTTAGACATGAGTAAAAAATCCGATCGCAGCGCCATTTGGGATGCTTAATATTTTTAGAAGTATTTTAAGCATTCAACCATAAACGCTTGTCACACTGTAAATTCTAGTCGCTGTACTTTGGTGTCACAATATACGTCTTTCTTGAGATGTTATTGTTTTAAATGATACAGTTCATTAAACACTTTAGAAATTTTTTTTTTTTTTTTTTTAAATATGTCTTTATTTATAATCTACTGCAAAGGCAGAAAAAAAAAGTAACCCTCGACTAATTTTTTCACAAACTGTCACGCCATTTCTTTACCCCAGATAAGTAGCTGGTGCTAATGAATTAGCAATAAAGTCTAGATTATAATGATATACTTAGATTATGCTTAGGGGGCCTACATATTGAAACCTGCACAAAATTAATTTTTTACTATGACAAAACCTATTTTTAAAATACTTTCGAGTTCTTTAGTCCAAATCAACTTGGAAATTGGTGTACTTTATATATTATCATAAAATATTTATGCAGTTATAAGTTGTCAAAGCTTGAGAAAACTAATTTTAAATAAATGTGACAGACATTAATTCATATCTTCCCGAAAAATTAATATATTCAAAATAGGACCCGAAATATTACATGTATATTTTAGATTAAATTACAAATTTAATCATCAAAATTATTTATAAAGTCATATTTTAAAAATATTTACGAATACCTATATGATTTTTTTTCACGAATAGAATAATCTATTTAGAAAATCTTACTTGCTACCATTCCAATTAATATTTTGTAGTAATGTTAGCACCCCCCCACACACCTTTTTTTTTTACTTTCTCTTACCCATAAGGTAGAGAAAGTATTGTTTTTGGGTCAAATTTTCGAACGCGAGATTTTGTTATATTTACACGTTTTGAGGTCCCCTGAATACGAAAATCATGTTTTTAGCAAATGGTCTGTGTGTCTGTGTGTCTGTGTGTCTGTCTGTTATCAGCATATCTCAAAAACAAATTATGGCAAAAAGTTCAAACTTGGTATTCTAAATGTGTATCATATAGGGATGCTACAGTAAGATTTTCGTTAAGATCAAGCAAATGGTTCGTGTACAGGGACAATCAAGAGAATTCTAATACATTACGTCTATGGGGAAAATTGCAGGAAAGTAGAGTTTAACGTCTATAGCCTGCACTAAACCAAATGAAACGAATATATATTTTTTGTAATAGAGATAGTTAACTGGGAAAAAAAATTGTGTATGTAGGATCCTCGCCTCCCCCCCTGGGGGGAAGTCCCCCCTCGAGGGGAGTAAATTTTCATGATGGGTATCTTTCAAAAGAGCTCGCCAATACCTTTAAAACGAATGGTTGAACCATCGATCTGCGATAATTTAAAGCAAAGTTATCGATTTTTTTTTTTACTTTTAACGAAAAAAATAATTTTAAAAAAATCGCATTTTTTTTTTTTTTTTTTTTTTTTTTAATATTGAGAATAAAATGGACTTTTTTTTTGGATATTTGGTGTTATACTACTTCTCTAATATGGAAATCGTCTGCATTATCATAAAATATATTTTTTTTAAATAAAAATTTTAATAAATTATTTTTTAAAAACAGAATTATTTTTTAATAACCGAATTGAATTCTATATAAATATAGGTGCAATAATGAAACGGGGGGTTGAGGGGGGCGGTAGCCCCCCTCACACAGAACTAATTATCATATAAAACTCTTCAGAAGCCTAATATGAATTGTTTAATACTGGTTTACATAACAGTACTCGTTATATTACCTTTTAATATGCAACCTGTATTTATAGTATTAAATTTCAGGGTAAGACAAAGTCGTGTGAGTGACACACCAGATTATTTAGATTATTTTTTCTTCTTATTTAATTGTTATTACATTTGGTGAGAATTCCTCTAAAAATAAAGTAGTGTAGAAAAGGAGCAATAGTAACAATACTACGAAATATTAATTAGAATGTTGGCAGTTATGAGAAAATATTGCTTTTGAAATTTACAGCTAATTTTTATCACTGTTTTTTGACTATAGTAATATTTTGTTTCTTACTGGTGTTAGGGATTGTCACGTGTTGCCATTTGTTCCATCTATAACATTGTTTACATACGAATTAAAATAGTTATTTAATTAATTTTAGACATTCAAAAAATTTCTTAATTAACATTAGACTAGTTTGTTTTGTATTCAAAATTAAAATGGTTCTTACCTGTTATTATCTGATTGAAAATAGAGAGATTTTCTGTGAGAGATCTTAATTTGTGTTTTTAAATGCTCGGATGAACCTCTAAAACATTTTAGTTTGTATCTCTATTGATAAAAAATTAAAAGCATATAATTTTTACCCTTCTCCCACGTTTCTTTATCTTAGAAATCTGAATGTGGAGACAAAAATGGGTGTTACCATTTGAGAAAATGAAAAATGAAATTGATGCAAATTTTTATATGTACAGGTTGATTCAGAATTAGTGTGACCAATTTTAAAAGAATGTAACTATTTATGGCAAATTTTATTTATTTACCACCAGTTTTATTTTAACAGTGAGACGTTTAAAATACCAATCTAGCTATTTTTATTAGTGGGAGTAAATTATGGTTCCGAAATTAGATCCTCAAACCCGAAATGAAATTTTAAAGCTTTTGAAGGATGATTGCTCAAATTCTGTTATAGATAAAGCATTTAAAAATCAGAAAAGATATTTTTCTAATGGATTACTATCTAAACTTCGAAAAGAAATAAAAAATGGCTGGAAATCAAAAGCTCCAGGGAAAAAATGTGGACGAAAGGAAGTTCTTGGTGAAAAAGAAAAAAAAAAAAAAAAAAAGCTGAAAAGACTTATCGCTGTAGAAAATCCTCTTCCCCAAAGAACTTTAGCAAAGAAACTATAGGTATCGCAATCGACAATTTGTCGTCAGATAAAGAAAATTGGCTATTAAAAAAGTGAATAAACCAGTCTGTCATCAAATGTCTGCAAAGACCGTAGAAAAACTAAGAAAACGTTCTTGACCTCTGTATTTAATGTTACGCAAATGTTGATACAAATCATGGATAGTATCGGATGCAGCACTGTTTTATCTGTCATCCACAACTGGCAAAACGAAGATACATTGTATTCCACCCGAAAAGCGTCGCAAAGACGATACTGTTTTGCAAAAGGCAAGTTGGCCGTCAGGTGTTATGGTTTGGATGGGAATGTCCTCCCAAGCCTTAACAAAACCATTTTTTGTAGAACCAAAGGCTAAAATTGATGCTAAATACTATCAGAAAAAAGTTTTGAAGCATATGATCAAAGTAAGTAAACTTCTTTACCCCCAATGAAACTTTCTTTATCACCAAGATTCTGCACCAAGTCGGACTAAAAAATTGCTAAAAGATAAAAAAAATAAATTTTCTTCCTTCTGAAAAATGGCTCCTTGCGATTATTTTTATGGGCATACTTAAACGATTAAGTAGGCGTAAAGTAAGAACACTTCAAGGACTTCAAAAAGTAATCAAAGAAGAAGTTTGAAATATACTCCTAAAAATGGTCGAAAAAGCTCTTTTGGTTTGGCCTAAAGATTTACTTAAAATGTACTATGCTAAAGGAAACTACATTAAAAGTTTCACGTAAATAACGTAATTCAATAAAAATTTCTGATACTCTGAAATTGGTCACACTAATTTTGAATCAACCTGTAGATGCCTCCTTAAGCAATATTTAACTATAAGAACCAGACGTTATTAAAAATCGAATAGCACCATCCACTTTTTTTTATGATTATTTACACCAAAATTAGTCGTGGGAGAAAGGGTGCGTGGTACTTTTTTTCTGAATGTACACACAACCAATAAGAATAAACTTCGTAAAGTTTTTGCAAGGAATTTCACATAAAAATAATATCTAGGTTAGGTGTTCCAGTGATTGGCATGCTCCAGTAATTGACATCTATCCCGAAATAATTAATAAATAAGAAAAATAAGAAAATAATATATTTTACCAATAAGAATTTTAACATTTTATGTCAAACACTGGAGCATAGTGTGCTAATAACTGGTAAACTAAATAACTAGCTGTGTCAAACACTGGAACACATAGGGCCAATTACTGATAAAATGAAAAACTGTCAGTGTCAATTACTGAAACACTGAGTGGGTGTCAAATAAAAATTCATAAAAAAAAAATAATTGTTATCAAATGTATAAATTTTAACATATATGTGGTTCTGAATGTCTTTCATACCATATGTACTAATTTAAGATTTCTAAAAATATTTTCTGATGATTAGAACATTACAGACATCAGAGATTGCTGTAAAAGTGTCAATCACTTGTGCACTTACTCTATACCAACAAAATAAGTTTTAAAAAAGAATATTTTTATAGAATGATCTTTTACGTTCTTGTCCATTCCACATAAATTTATATAAAATTAATTTTAAAAAAATATAGGACAATCTCATATATAGAACTGTCTCTCAACAATCATTCTTTGTTGCATTCCGTATAATTTTCTTGTATATCAAAATGCAATACCGTATGCATTAAAAGGAAACGAGCATGTATACCCCAGCATATTTTAAAATTTGATTGCGTTTTTTTATATATATAACGGAAAAGAATATATCTGAGACTACTTTTCTCTTCAAAATGATACATCATGTAAAGCTTTACAAGACATTGATATCTTTTTAAGACATATGTCAAAAATTTCTGAGAATGCTTTATTTCAAAACGTTGAAATTATTTGACTTATATCAAAAATACAAAGGATTTATTTTACAAATCCCTCTTTCTTGAAAAAATGATCTATGTTTTTAGTTCAGGATAAAATAAAAGGAAATGTGAGAAAAGATAGTTACAATATCTTAAATATTTTTAGTCCGCTATAAGTTTAGAAAATGAAGTTCGTAAAAATAGTTTTATAAATTAATTTTGATTACTACGAGAAACAAAAATAAAAACAGTGTGATAATAGTTATAACTTTTTCTGATATAATCTTGATTTATTATGATTTTCGAAATAATATTTATTAACTACTTCAGAGTAATTTTTAACTAGTGGATTTTGAAAATCAATGGCGATTTGTTGTTTTTTTAATTTAAAGATACGAAATAATATTTCATATAATGAATAAATTTTGTAATCAGTATATTTAATTTAAGCAAAACTTATTTCTGCAAAAAGAATGTAGAATATGCATCTAATATACAAAAAAGTTTTCTGGTAACATATTTCTTTCAAAATGTACTTCAGTTTAAGCGGAGAAGTGAGAGGTAGGGGTGGCGTCGAGTTAAGGAAGTAAAGGTCTCCGAGGGAAGTCAGTATGAAAAATAGAGTAAAGTGATGGCGTCGAGTTGGGATAGAATGCTGGTTGAGACTGGGAAAGTTTCTATCTTTATCCATCATAGTTCTGCGATGTTGTGGGTGAGATAGCTAGTTAAAGGTGTCGAGCAAAGGTGAATTTGTGTTAGCATAGAGTGTCTAGTTATTGGATAGTTAGTTGGATAGATTGAAAATAGAATCTACGTAGATTGTGTGTGGAAAGGTGTTTAAGATTTGAATGTGGATAGTCTTTAAAAAAGTAGTTTGGCAAAATGAAGTGAATCGTATTTTCTATTTTTGAGGACTCTAAATAGAACAATTAATGGGGCACTGGTGTATCGTGGAGTTGTGTCGTTGGAGTTGTGAGGTGCTGTGTTGATAAATGCTATTTGGAGGTTGATGTATTGTGTATTAATATTAGAGTTGACTAATATGCCGTTGGCGCCTAAAGTTTGATGCTGGTGATATTAAGTGTTTCTCGCCGCTCGCAAAAAAAACTTAACGAATTACACTATTAGTATTTTAAAGCTACATCTGGTGAGCTATATTTTTTATGATAGTTTAAAATTACCTGGTTTAAGCTATTAGCGTGTTATTTCTTACCCATACACCCATCTTCACTCCAAAGTTAAAATAAAATTGACTGTCTCTTTAATATAAGTTTCTTAATTGCTCCCTACACTAAATATAAGAATGATGAATCAAGTAGAAGTTGGAACGGACACTTCACAGTAGTTGTGAGGCTAACTCATCACATACATCACACTGCTTCAAGATTTTCCAGCTGTATGTAACTTAAAATAAGAAAGTAGAAACAAAATTTTATTTAAGATTAAAATAAGTATTTATTGACTTTAAGGTAGGGATATAGGTATAATCGCTTTTAACTTATTTTGTATATTTAAATTAACATAAAGCATCTCGGCTAGCAGCGCAGATAAAATTAACATATTACCTTTAATAACGTTTTGTATTTGATAGAGAGCAGACACTTTTCCGTTTCCTTTATCTTCAACAGACTTCGATTTTGGTTCAATATTATCACTGGAGAATGAATTTGCATACCTTCATACACCAAATCTTCAAAATCCGAACCAATCGAACCGAATTAAAAATAAAAAACAACTTCGACGAACATAAAATCCACAAAAAAAAAAAAAAAAAAAAAAAAACAGTACCTTCCAAACAAAACTATTCCTGCACAAAGCTAGATTTCAATTCCACACATTTGTCCAGTTTTCCAGGACACATCTGAATTCGCTTGATGTAATCATGTAATCAATTTCACTCATTAATTCTTCGCAAAACTTTGATATATCTATAAATTTTGCAAGGCGCCTTAAAAAGTAAATTGGAAATTCCGCACTCAGTAGCTTAGAACAATTTGCGTAATTGATAAATTGGATATTTGCATTGATGTAATATGCTTAAATGTTAGAAAATTAATAACGAAATTATATGACATATTAAAAGCATTTTTTATAAATCTAAAACAATGACACTACCTGAATTATTAAAAGCATTCTTTTACAATTGATAACCATGAAGCTATACGAATTATTAAAAGCATTCTTTTACAATCTAAAACAATAATCTGTATTCTGTAACAGTCTATATGAGAATAAAGAGCAAAGAGAAAGCGTCCTACCTACAATACAGTGCAGCTATTTAAGAAACGATATTTGTGATTAAAAAATATGGTGTTTTTCATGCCGTTAAATGTACAAAACGAGAACAAAAAATCATGCGATACGCCTTGGCTAATACCATTTTCCAATTAGACATACACTTTGCATCATTTAACCTTCAACGTAATTTAACTATTTGATAACACAAGAGGCAGACAAAAAGAGAGAAAAACAGTAGACTAGTTTATAACTCTTGAATACTTCTGAAAATTGTGTTTAAAAATTCCAGCAATTTTCTCACAAAAACATAGATTTCAACATTTTAATTTACTCTAGAGTATTTTTGGCTCCACCTTTATTCCGCACCACTTTTTTTATAAAAAAAATATTCTCCAATACATAACTTTACTCTTAAAAATTTACTCTTAAAAATAAGTGGTTTGAAATAAAGGCTTGCTGAAAGTACTCCGGAATAAATTTAAATGTTGGCATCTATGCAAAAATAGCGCAGTAGTTTATCGCAGAATTATCTTTTTTTTTCATAGTAAATCTTTGTTAATATTAAGAATTAATATAATTATGATAAAGAATTTATTTTAAAAAGTATGATAAGAAAATATTTTTATTTGTTTATATTTTACACAAACTTTTAAGAGTTAGTGAAAAAAGAAAAATAACTTTCTTATTCTTAAAGGTATTTATTCAGGAAAATAAAATTTAAGTTTTTTTTTTTTAATTAAAATTTAAGAACTTATTAAAAAATATACATTTTGTTCTAGTTCTTTTTTAATATTTTTTCTAAATAAGATTTCTTTTTCTTTTCTTTGTCTTTTTCTTTTCTTTTCTTTCTTTTCTTTTCTTTCTTTTTTTTTCCAAGAGATTTTGAGATTTATCATATTACAGTTTTTTTTTTTTTTTTTTTTTTTTTTTTTTTTATTAGATTGTTAAATTAAATTTAAAGCTGTAATCCAGATCTATATAAATAAATAAACTTCCTTTAGGCATTTTTTTTTAAAGTGTTAATCTTAAATATTTGAATTTTAATATGTACTTTAAATAATCACACGTATTTATATTAGGTAAGTTTTAATAATACCTTAATCAAACATTTTATTCTAAAAATCTTCTTAAATTTAAATGAGGAAATTATATATTAAAAAAAAATAAATAAAAATAAAAATAAGTAAATAAATAAAATAAAATAATAAATGCTTAAAATGCACGGAAAAACAGTAAAAGAAAAAAAAAAAAAAAAAGAAGAAGAAGAAGAAAGAAAAAAAAAGAAAACGAACTTTAGTTCAGTCTTTATGGAATGTTCTTTATCAAAAGTAATTTAATAACACAATGGGCTTCTTTACAAAGATTCAAAAAGAATTCGAGCATATTAATTTCTATGAGAGGTAATTCTTTTAATTCTGTTTTGTTAATTGAAATGTGCTAGATGCAAAGAAATTAACATACATTTTCAAACACATTAAAGGGTGTTTCTTTGAAAAAAAGTTATTTTTGATACTAACGACTCATTCACAGGTATACACGATAGTGTATAGAGTTAATGCAAAACATTTTTGGAAATGTATTTTTTCTAGTGTGTTGCGTGTTTATTTTATTTTTATTTTTATTTTTATTTTTTTGTATTTAAGTAATACTTTATAAAAATTGTGAAAAGTACTTATAACTAAGTATTATGCTGTAACATATAAGTAAATTTAGAAAGCGTTTTGCAGTTTATTTAAATTAGATAAATTTTCTTATTTTTGACTTTTGATCGATTGGGCTATCTCCAAAAACCTTTACTGCTTTTTGCGTAACTGCCAACATAATTAATATTCTCTAGTATTGTTGGCAGCCACCTTTTTTCCACAGCAGTCTTTATTTACAGCATTTTCGTCTTATTTAATCGTTATTACATTTGGAGAAGATTACTGAAAAAATAAATTGGTGTAGAAAAGATGTGGGTGGGTACTAACAGTACAGCAGCATATTAATTAAGATGTTGACAGCTATTCTTTTGACTAAATGTAATTTCTTTTGAAAGAAAAAAAATGAAAACTGCATTTAGTATAAAACAAATATATATATACAGACACGACATTATTTCATTATTTAAAACATGAAAATCTGACATTGACAGATTTTAATTTAGTGCCAGAGGCCTACTGCTAAACTTGTTAATATCGACAAATTCTTCTTTAGTTAATTCGTGACGATCTAAATTCCATGATAAAGTTTTCATTAAATCAAACCAATGTGTTTCAGCTGCAGATATTGTAACAAATAACGTTGGAAGTCCAAACTGTCTTATAGCCGCAAAACAACGTTTTTTCTCTTTTTCCCAATGAGGGGGAGGTGTGCCTTGGGGGGGACTCATGTCAAATGTGTGCCTTGGGGGGGGACTCATGTCAAATTTGGACCTTGGGGGAGACTCATGTCAAAGTTGGACCTTGGGGGGACTCATGTCAAAGTTGGGCCTGGGGGGGACTCATGTCAAAGTTCGGCCTTGGGGGGACTCATGTCAAAATTGTACTTTGGGAGGACTCATGTCAAAGTTGGGCCTGGGGGGACTCATGTCAAAGTTGTGCCTTGGGGGGACTTCATTCAATAAATCCCCATTCAATAAACCGACTGAAATAGGCCCTTAGCACTATTAAGAGTGTATTATAAAAATTCGACAACGCTGTACCGACTGAAATAGGGGTACCTTGGGGGGGACTCATGTCAAAGTTGTGCCTTGAGGGGACTTCATTCAATAAATCCCCATTCAATAAACCGACTGAAATAGGCTCTTAGCACTTTTAAGAGTGTATTATAAAAATTCGACAACGCTGTACCGACTGAAATAGGGGTACCTTGGGGGGGACTCATGTCAAAGTTTTGCCTTGGGGGGACTTCATTCAATAAATCCCCATTCAATAAACCGACTGAAATAGGCCTCTAGCACTAATTAAGAGTGACTTATAAAAATTCGACAACTGTACCGACTGAAATAGGCCTCTAGCACTAAAAAATGTAAAAATAATATTTTGATTTTTTTTTTTTTTTTGTTTCTAGACTATTAGTCTCAATCCGGGATTTTCGCGGTGTCATTTTTCGATAGTTGGACATTTATCGAAATCTAAATTTTATCTAAAATATAATTGAATAATTTGTAAGCGATGTTATAATTTGAAAAAAAAAAAAAAAAAAACTAATAGTCCTCCGTCCTAAACTCAATTCTCCTTTTACCAGAATTTCATCAAAATCCCTTTTTTTTTTTTTTTTTTTTTTTTTGAAAGAAAAAGAAAAGAAAATTAATAATAATCAGTAACGAAACAAACACTATCGAAAAAGTCTTTTTTTTTTTTTTATAATTTTGAATTAGGAAATAAAAAGTGCGCGTTCAAAATGAAATAAAAATAAGTAAAAAAAAATTAATTTAATGATTTAATTTTTATATAAAACATGATCGCGTGCTTTCTTAAAAAAGCAGATGTAAAATTTAAAGTTTATGTGGTGCGTGTGGCATGTATAAAAATTGTTTCTGTTTTAATCTGAATATTACAGTCTCTGTTGAATGGAGTGACCATATTATTTTTACAATATATTTATTTTTTTATTCTATTTTTGCCATTTTGGCAAAGAATTATAATGGAATCGTAGATGTTACAACAAGAAGAGAAAGAAAGCCCATGTGTATAAAATTAAGGACTTAGTTGCCAACTCAGTTTGGAACTGGCATGAAACTTAGACCAAAATTCTTAGGTCCATACAAGATTGTCCGTGTGAAGGCCAAGGACCGATATGAAGTCGAGAAGATAGGTGATCACGAAGGCCATATTCATACTAGTACCTCTGCAGATAATATGAAATTGTGGATTATGAACTAATCAAAAATACAAAACTATAGACACTGATAAACTCTAAAGAAAATGTTTACTGTTAACCTTAATGTACATAAATTTTTTATGTCAGTTTCTCTTTTTTCTTCTTTTAATTATATTTTGCAGCTATCCTTTAGTATCCTAGGCTGATCCGACGGTGAACAACATCAGGATGGCAGAGCTCTGTGGAAAGTAATTCCTTGCACAGTCAACAGATGGCGCTGCCTCGGATGTATCCAGAGAACGATCTGACAAGCGAAATAGATATTTGGTATCCGGCTACAATGGAGAGCTGTTGAGACCGTTAGCGCGAAGGTTGATGTGGTCATTTTCTTCTAATTAGAGCTTGAAACGCTCTGAGTAGTTGTGTAGAGCCATGGAGGGCTCATTACTTCATTCTCACTATTTTATAGCACACTTAGGTGCTTTTGTGTATTATAGTAGGAGTAGGTGCTTAAATGTTGCTTTGTGATATTCTGATGAAGAGAACTTAGTTCTGTGTATCAAGCCAAAGAACCACTAGTTGGTTAATAGTGATTCTGCTGTTATGATAATATTTAAATGTTATTTGGGTTTTTTGTATCTTCAAATAAATGTGAAGTTATTTAATTAACATCCCATCATTGACCCCACCTCTAGACGCCCAGCCATGATCTTACATATATATATATATATATATATATATATATATATATATATATATACATATTAGTTTTTCTTCTTAAAGTGAAAATAGTAACTGATTTATTATTATTATTATTATTTATTTAAAGTGTTTACGAAAGGGCAGAGTCTGCTTGTATATTATAATATAAATTATAGTAATTGCACTTTGCTTGGCTGAATGTTTTAAAATATTAACAAATATTAATTTATAATTTAAAAGAAACAACATGTCAAAATATATTTTACAAATAATTGTTAATTTCTTTAAATATCTTTTTCAATTTGCTGAGTGCAAAAACTTGAAATTTATGTTCAATACACACTATAGTAATATTTATTAAGAGTAAATTCAAATATTCATTTCACAGCTCAACTAATTAAAATATATAAATTAGCAAACTGGAATGTTTATTTGCTTCAGTTATTTGACAAATGTGTACCATCTACTTAAGAACACTTTACGTATACCACGTATATTAAATTTTATACAGGAATTATTAAATTAGTTATATATGTTAAAATAAATTAATCTAATATTCTAATTTTAACTAATGTAATTTATTGCTTCAAATATATTAAGTTTTAATAACTTTTAATATGTGCCTCTTTGGTTAATTTAAATACTGAATCATTTAAAATTTTATTTCATTAACTTACCAAATATGTGCAATTAATTAAATATTTATTGATTAATTTAAACTTAAAATATGTTATTAAAATTTCAGTAGAAAATATAAACGAACAGAGAAAATATATTTACAATATTTTCTTTTGTGAAAAAAAAAAAATAATAATAATAATAAAGTTTTTCTTAAACGTTTTCTTAAGTTTAAATTAGAAAATAGAGCAATATAACAATATAATCTATACTTAAACTTGATTAATCTGTTTGTAATATGATTCATTTAACCCTTTACTGGTCCTACTTAATTTCACTCCCCTATTCAGTGTCGCCATACTTAACGATATTTTTATTCGATATCCAGCACAAAATATTAACTGTAACGGTTTCTCAGTCAATTCGAAGTTTCTTCGTCAATCATGTATATCAAATATCAAGCCTAAAAATTATTGGTAAGAATTGAATAAAAAAATTCCTAAATTTAGTAACATTGTTTAGAGTGTTTGGGCCGTCAAAGGGTTAACACATAATATCACCTGAAATTTGGTGCAATTTTGTTTAGTGATTTATCTAATAAATATCATAAATTTTGCAAACGTTAATGTAAAAAAAAAAAAAAAAAAAAAAAAAAAAAAAAAATCTTTTTTTAACATTATTTAAAAAAAAAAAAAAAAAAAAGTTAAACGTTTTATTTTATAATAATGTCAATATATGAAATATATATATATATATATATATATATATATATTAATTTAAAAATTAATTAGTACTTTTTAATTTTAAATTTAATTCTTGATGAATTACTTAAATATACATTTCAGTAGGAAAATCAAAAATTTTTGCTTTGTTGGTTTACCAAATGTATAAAGTTTTTCCAAAATCTTTAGACGAATTTTAAGGTGTGCTGCAGCTTACCATAACGGAAACCATAAAGTAAAGTTAGCGCAAAGATGATGTGTTCAGACACAAACACAGGAAAACAAAATAAGTAGAATCTTATAATATCATGATGAAGTGCTTGTTTACAAAAAGTGTTACAAGAAATGTTAAAATTTATGACGACTAAGAGTGATTACTATGATGTGATTGGCTAGTAATGCTGTTTTATTGTGTCAGCACGCGCGGAAGAAATGCATGGCATTTTTAAAACTGTTCATTTTCTATTTTCTCGACAATCTGAAGCTTATAGTTTTATTGGTTGTAATTTTGAAATTTCTTTATAAAAAGTGATGAAAAATGGAAAATTTTAAACGGTTTTTCATTCTTTTTTTTTTTTTTTTTTTTTTTAATTTTGAATGTGTATTACTTCCTATTCATGCCATCCTTAGTCTATAATTTTTACTTTCTAATACCCATCCATATATATGGTAGCAAAAGTATAGTTTATGGGTAAAATTTTCGAAAGTGAGTTTTTGTTATGTTTACACGTTTCGAAGGCTCATCAATTCGAAAAACACGTTTTTAATGGTTTGTCTGTGTGTATATTATCAGCATATCTCAAGAACAAACAGCAGCAGAAAGACTAAACTCGGTATTCTAAATCTGTATCATAAGGAAATGCCACACGAAACGTTTCGCTGCGATTAAGCAAATGGTTCGGGTACAGTGATATCCAAAATTATTGATATATATTTCGTCTATGGTGGAAATTGCAAGTAAGTGGAGTTTAATGTCCATAGATTGCATTAAACCAAATGAAATGAATATATTTTTTTTATAGACATAAGAGCATGTTTCACGTAGAATATGGTATGGAAAGCATTCACTGTTCATTTACACACAAAACTAAAGAACTAAAATATAGTGGAATAATACTTGGAAATTCATAGAAGTGCATTTTAGGCTGTGCTATATGCTATTATTATAGGATTATATTTAAGCGCACAATTTGGTTTGTACATAATTTTTAGAATGTATACAATGGTACCAATAGTTAATCGAAAACATTCTTTTTTATAGTTTGGAATTAGTTGAAGTGCTTTACTAAATTATTTTACCATGTTCAGGAAAACTGCTCAGAAATTAATTTTCATTCCTCATCCCTACGAGCAAATAAAATATTTTTTAAACAATATATTTAGCGTTTTTTATTTATTTATTTATTTATTTATTTTTTTATTGACACATTTTAAGGTTCCCTAAATACTGACGGCATGCTTTTAACGTATGAAAATCGGCCCCAGCACCATTTTTGCAAATTCTTATGTAAAATGACCTCCTGAATCGGAATATAACACCCATTTTGACCTACCATCCACCGTTATTTAGGGACATTCCTCTATCACTTTTCGATGTTTTTATGGCTATAAATTTCATTTGTAGAGAGAGAAAGGATTATTTTAACTGTTAAATATCTTCTGATAGGCCAGAGAGTTGTAAAATTCTAAAATAGACACATTTGCTGGAAAGAGAAAATTATGGGGGGAATTTGCCACTGAAATTATAGATTACATTTATTATATTTTATTAATAAATAATTATTATTACTTATTATACATTATGCTTTTTTATAAGTGTTAAAATAATTATTTTCCATTCTCCAAATTAAATTCGTGGCCATAAAATTGTCGAAAAAGAAAACTATTCGAAAATTCGAAAATCAAGAGAGGTCATTATGAATCTCCATTCAAAACTGTTTAGCTCTGCAATCACCCGTTTTCCTAAAATGCTCCGGGCATACATAAATGACACACAGGCACACACATACATCTTATTATATGTATAGATCTAACAAGGCTACATCTCAAGACTTTTAAGGACCATCCTCAGGTGTGTGCCCCAGACAGTCCGTCACCTATTACCCATTGCTCAGTACCAGTGCGACGTTAAATCCAACCACTCACCCCGTCTCAAGATTTTATCTACACAAGATATTATCTATTAAAAAAATGTCCAATAACATAGTTTTTTTTTTTTTTTTTTTTGAAATATATATATGTGTATATATTATATTTTTTCTTTCTTGTTTGTTGTATGCTGTGTATTTTTTTTTTTTTTTTTAACTGATGGAGTAATTCTCTGTTATGCTTTTTTTTTTCTTTCTTTCTTGTTTAACTGATAGGGTAATTATCTATAATGTCAATATTATTTCTTTCATTATTTTTCAGTGTCGGGTATTGTCGCAAGATAGGAACATATACTGTATCATTGGCTTAATTCAGTTATACAGTTTCCGCAATCTTGCGGTATTGTTGCCCTTTTTCTCGAGGATTGTATGTTCTCTGATTATAAACATTTTCTAATTTTGAGTATTTTCAAATTCCAATTTCAAGGTATTTTTGCTTCATTTTTTAAAATAAATATCATGATTTCTAAAGGATAACTTTCTAAAATTTCAAATAAAAAACTCCTACATTGATGGCTTACATGTATTGTGTCTAATAAGTATACATTAACGTAAGTATTAATTTCAGAATTAATCACAAATAAAGGATTTATTCAATTGATTTAAAGAAAATAACTGAAATTAATAATGCATCTCCAGAATATCAAAATTTATCCTCATTTAAAATTATAATTTGAATGTTATTGGCATTCACAGTGTATTTCTTGAATTCTAAATTTTATAATTATTTACAATTTTTAGATTTATATATATGTATGTTTCTGGAAATTATTTTATTATCTACTTATTTTACATTTAAACATTTAAGTTATTCTTATGTTATTCTCTTTAGTTGTCAAACTGGTATATTAAATACTTCTTTAACTTTACTTGCTTGATTTCGTTTTCGAAATCTGTAACTTTAAATTAGCATACTTATTTTAGATATTTTCTTCCATTTGATTATGAATCATTTACATATTATGAATAATTCATTTGGTTGTTGAACGTATTTAATTAACGGCGCGCTTAGTTCGGAATAAAAAAAAAAAAAAAAAAGCACTAAAATTGTAGTTGAAAATATGTAATTAACGATGTACTTAATTTAGACTGCAACAAAACTTGTATGAAATAATTGTTTTTAATTATAATTGTTGCGTCTTTATAAAGATAAATCGTGTATTATTTTTCACATAAATAAAATACATATGACCCATAATTTTTTTATAGTATAGTACAAAATTTATCGCACCTGTTTTATGGCTTTTACTTTCTGGACATATATCTTGTAAGAAAATTATTTTAATCATGAAAAAATTCGTCTATGATATTTTGTCGCATATATAAATTTTGAAGTCTCCTCAGTTGAGTTTTCTTATTTTACGGCAATGTATGCATGTTAGTGTGTGTGTGTGTGTGTGTGTGTGCATCTGTGCGAATGAAAACGGTAACCTCTGATCACTTTGTTCGTTTGAGCTGAAAATAGTTGGGAGCGTTAAACATCACCGTCGCACAAACTGGATTTTGATGAGCATACGACTTATAAATTTTTATTTTATTTTACTTTATTTTACATTTTTACAGGAATACAAAGAAATATTCTTTATGCTTCTGACTATGGATTCAAATTGCTTAAAGTGCGATGGCCTCTAAGCGCCATAGTCTATTTAGCTAAAATTTTGTAAGTATGTTACAGGTGACAGTCGCACGAACCTTGTAGATTCTAATGAGTGTGAAACTTATAGTTGTTTTACAGGGACACAATGGAAACTATGAAATAAAATCATGAAATGTGTATCAACGTTAAAGTTTGTTGTACTAATGTCAAAGTGTTTAAAGAATTAATATACATACATACATACATACATATATATATATATATATATATATATATATATATATATATATATATATAAGCATTTGTTATTGCGAACTTACCATTTATATTTCTTTTAGAGGGCACATAATAGAATTTGGATACATTATGATATTTTAAACGACAGTGAACTTTGTAAGAAATACTTAAAAACATATTATGAATTTCTCCTTTGTTTATTTAAGGACTTCTCACACTTAAATTTATTTACACAACGTTTAATTGCTAAATATGTTGAACGTTGTAGGGAGTCGCTTCAGACTTTTACTTTTAGATAACGTCGCGTTTATAACTTGTTCGATAAGAGCGTTGAAACTTAGTATCTAAAGTTCAAAAATTTTGTATTTATATTTATGTGACTAATTAATCTCTAAAATTACAGCTTTTAATTATTCATATAGAAATACAGAAATGGTAAAATTAAATTTTATCATACGTGATAATAAAAAAAAAAAAAAAAAAAAAAAAAAAAAAAAAAACAGTATACAAATATACTCGAAAATAAATTAAATTCAAAATTTATGATAATTTAAATTATTTAGAAGCAATAAATGTTTTCAAAACTATTACGCTAAAATGTAAAGACTACACATATTTTTAATAAATTATGCAAATAAACCTACATAAGATATTTTTTAAAAGAGAGAAAAAAAAAAAAAAAGATGATTACAAAGAAAAAATATCATTTCACTTATATTCTACAATGGCAATAAAGTCTTTCGTGTAAAAATGAAAATTTTAAAAAGGTTGCAATTTAATTATTGTGTCATTTGAAGTATATATCACAAAGTTTTTTTGGTAAAAGGGATTTTTAAATTTAAGAACAATTTGATAAATCTGAACCTATAGACTTTTCAATTAAAGAGATAATAATACGCAAACAAACGCAAGAAAGGCTATAAAAATAACAGAATATGTTGGTGAGAGGAGGAATGTTATCTAATGTGTAAAGGACGGATTTAATAACAGCTGAAAATTTTTATTATTGGCCATCACAAATTCAACTTATTTGATGTTATAGAACGGTTGACAAATATTTAAACACAGTAGCATTTACATGGAAACAAGGTGATAGCAATGCAGAAAAGCGAAGGATTTGAATCAATCAATGTGATTTCTACGTATTGAGTTAAAGGTGTACATTATTTAGATTTCAATACCTCGTGAGGTTGAATGAATCAGAAAATATATAGAGTGATTACAGTCTCATATTACATTATAGTGATAAGGAGTAATTTAGACTGAAGTTTAAAGCTTCCAGTGTTTTCAGTAAGGGGAGTAAAAAATCCTCAAGTTCGTAACAATAATTACACCCCTTGAAAAATGTTGTTTAATAGACTAAGATCATGAATTACCAAATAAAATACGCATGATAATTTTTTTTTCCAAGCATTTTACAGAAATTCGAATACACTCCTTAGAACATCTATTTAAACTGTCATTAAAAAATAAGTAAATAAAATCCCATTACATGATGGACATGCATACACCTACAACTCATAACTCTAGATGGCATCCAGAGGACTACCAAGTCAAGCCGTATTGCGTTAATTAACTCACTACCACCCATATTCTAATAATTAATATCGCCTTAACAGAATTTCAGGAAGGCCCATTACATCCAGCACATTGTGTTTTGTAATCTTAGTTTTGAATATTCCTAATTTCAATGTCTCAATTGATCTATCAGTGATAACGCCCATCCACTATTAGATTTCATACTGTTCTATACCTGTTAAATACGTTTTGCAAACAGTAAAATCTTGGACGAAGCTAGAGAACTTAGATTGACTCTTGATTTATGTCGTTCCACAGAGGTGCACTGTAAGAAATATGCCATATTTGCAGCCAGAAATTTTCTGTAATTACAAAAAATGCGTTCTGATAACGTCATATTTTCGTAAATTACACGTATTTTCTCAAATGACAGAGAATTTATGGCAACAAATAGGAACTATTTTTTACAGTGTATCATTGAGAATTAGAGTTACATCGGTACCTATTTCAACGAGCTTATCTCCTTGCAATCTTCATAGTTTAGGTGGATTCTACGGAAGTTCTAGAAAAATATGGATTTTTTAATTAAACATAAATGAATATTATAATGACTTATTTTGTACAAATATTAGTATGTCTGGTTTAAACTGGAGTTCAGCTGATACATTTCACACACAATTCAAATTTCTTTATAAAGTGTTTTTAATGCAATATTGTATGTGGAAAAAAATATTACACTTGATGGTTTTCATTTGCATTGAATATAGAACTAAGATTTTTTCTTTTCTTTTTCTTTTTCTTTCTTTTTTTTTTTAATCCCACTATTATATTACTCCTTACGTCCATGTGCCAGCTATATTTATAAAGAAAATGCCTGGTATGCACTTTTACTAAACAGATAATCTTCATACTTGGTTTTGTCTCAAGTAATATATATATATATATATATATATATATATATAGCTATATAAATTTCCAGTAAAAATCATTTCTAAACAATCTGAGATGTGTAACTGCAAGATATATGAAACATATTAATAGAAACTTTTAAACGTATCTTTGTAAAAATCATTCTATCGAGTAATACAATTTATTAAAATTTTAAAAATGTGTTGCTCTGTATACTATACTTGCTAAATACTATTACACGGTTAAATAATTGGTGTTAATTTGAACCGAAACTTGGTACTGAAGTAGCTGCAACCACCCAGTGGTTTAAACATTTACCGTAATTTGGTAATTTTACGTTGAACCAAATATTGTTATTATGTTTAATATATATATATATATATATTAAATCATAATTCGACCGAGACGAGGCTCGAACTAAATATCTTCTTATCTCGAGTCAAACACCCAGGCACTGTGCCACGCTTTCTTGCCTGCTAATTCTATTTCCTTGATTTTGTTAAAATGGGCTAAATTTTCTAGCGTCTTATCTTGGCCTATGGTGAGTTGTAGCACACAATTTGCACTTTACCCAATATTTTCGACCACGCTTTTTAGTTTAAGATTGGTTTGGTTTCAATAGGACTTTTACTGATTCGTATTTCCTTTGTTGGTGGATAAATGGTAGTTCAAAGCTCTGGTGCAACTTAAATTCAATTACATGAAACAGAAAACCTAAAAGTGAGGTTGAACCATACTATGGCGTTGCTTATAACTTTACTCCATACAGTCGGTCAGGTTACAACTAAAATTTTAGACAGTGTATGATGACAGATATTTAAGATTTTTCTGTCAATTTATTTTTCAATATTGAACAATTCAACACTGTTGGGTATTGAGTTTATAAAAACATTAGTGATTATTACTTTTTTTTTTTTTTTTTTGTATAATTTATTACAATATACATACTTTATAAAACTGGCTGAGTATTGTTGTTTTATTTGAAACTTTTGAACTTTTTATAAGTAACGCCTATATATTTACAATTAACATTAATTATTTATGACGTTATTTATGATGATCCAATAAAACTGTATCTTAATTATTATCATATTTTCTTTATTGTTGCTCATTATCAGGATCTCATGTTAATGAATGGAAATTTTTACTTTCTTTTCTCTTAAGTAACGCTAATTTTGATTAATTTAGACACGATATTAATCATGCTTCCATCATCTAAAATGTTAACTATCATGATTTCATTGTCTAAGGATTTCAATTATGTCATTTTTTCTGCGTGAATAAATTTGTTTGCGGGTTTTTTCGACGAGCTAATATTCTGCAATTCTGAAATAGAAGCAAATTGTTCCATGGCTTTTTCACTGAAAATTTACTCAATAATTAATTTATTGTATTATATTATAGTAATGTTAATATATATTTTGCACTTTACAAAAAAATGTGTATTAATTTTAGCAGAGAGAAATTTTATAAGACTTTTTTATTCAAAAACATATTAAACTACAATCGTTTTCTAAGTGCGCGTTTCAACTTTTCAGTTTAGTGTTAAAGTATTATGATAATTTTTGTCATGTTCTTTGATATATTTTAAATTTTTATTGCTTAATTCATGAAAGTACTTGAAGAAAACATTAAACTATTAATAAAACTATTGACAGGAGGTCGTTTAAAACGGCTTTCGGAAAACTTTTATTATTTATCTCTCTGATTACTGTATTCAATGGGACATATATTAATGATATTTTTAATTGATCAAGCTTTGTTTTGAGTACAGCATATACTTAATAAATTCTCATGCGTTTTTGAAAATAATGATAATTAAAATCGAAATTTCCGTGCAAAATATCACAAAAAGAAAGTTTTTAGCAATTTCCTAAGGATTTTTCTAGCTTATTGTATTTTTTATTTAAGGTAAAACAGCCAATATAATCAATAATAAAAAATATAAAAATGTAAATATTATCCTACATGCTTTTTAACGATATGATATTACCATTAGAAAGTACAGAGAATTATATGATTAACTGAGGAAAAATAAACTAAAAATCCACTAAAATAGTACTGGGCAAAAGGTTAAAAATTTTGATAGCAAAGTTCATGTAATGAAATATTTATTAAATGTAAAAGAAACAAAAAGAAATAGGTACTTTGAATATATAACAGACTTGACATTGAACAGAAATATAAAATAAAATTTTTACATAGCATTGAAAATAACAATATAAAAATATCAAGTTAGCAAACTGCAGTTTCGGTAGCGTTAAACGAAAGGTCAATAGTGGAGAATGGCAAAAAGGATTATTGCAGCTATAAGTAGATAGGGAAGCGATTTCTAGAGCTGGAATTGCGGCCAATAGAAAGACGACTTTAAGATCGGCTTCAATATCCACATATAGGAACAATAATCCATCTTGGCATTCTGCGCTGATGACTGTACGTTTAACGATACCGAAACTGCAGTTTGATTTCATAAAAATTTTACAATGGAGTTTTCAACATTGTATAAATACTTATTTTAAAATTTTCTAGCTTGATATAAATTAAATTATTATTCTTATTAAATGCTTTGTTACAAAATAAACAGTTATATAATACGTAGAACATAAGTTTGAACTACCAAAAATATGTAAAATGTTATATCGGTTTTGCTATGTTTAGCGTAAGTTAACCCTTTGCGGCGCAAGATAAATGGGATCATTTAAATTACACTGCCACCGGAATTCAAGAACAAATTTAAAACAAAAGAAATTGATGACTTTACCTGCTGTGTTATAAAAGTAGCATTTTGATAAAAAAGTTTCGGGATAAGTTTTTGCGGTTGAAAATTAAAATTAGGTGATGCTGTAGTGACATCACCTCTCCTGAAAGGGTTTAACAATGTTTCAGGTGCAGAGATTTAAGGCAGTTGTATATTCCTAGATAGAATGCCTTGTAAGGGGGGGGGGGGGTATTTGTAACGAGTCTTAGCCAGCATTCAATTAAATAAAAAAAAAAGAAAAAGAAAGAAAATAAAAAACGCATAAAACATGGAACATATAGGCCGACTGTACCAACCGTCAGCTAGATTAATCAGCTAAGAAGATTTCATTACTTGTGGGGTGCAAAACAGAGAAAATTTATTCCAACAAATTTGCTCGTTAGTTTCATTTTGTCGTTATCTTTTGAGTAAAACCCCTCCAGTATATTTGTATTTACTCCGTTTTTAAATATTGAAATTCTTTAATTAAATAGAAAACACAAAAGTGATACGAGAAAATAAAATCGTGTATAATAATTGTAATAATTATTAATATTATTATCTCCCAAGCAATTATCTACAAGTAATAAAAAATCTTCATGTCTAATTTTTCGAAGTATTTTTATAACAGTTTCTTTTTTTTTTATAGGTGGAAAATTAAAGCTGAAATTTTGTACTGTTACAGATAATTATTTGATGACATAATCTAAGCATTTAAATATAATTATTTCGCTATCAGTGTAAAAAATAATAAAAATTGATAAATTACCCGATTTCCCAGATAAAAAAATTACAGATAATTTAAAGGTTTCCACAAGTATTTTGAAAAAAAAAAATAATAATAATAAAATAATTCGTGTATTCTTAAAGAAATAGCTTTTTTTTTTTTTTTTTTTTTTTTTTTTCAAGTTTTCAAGCAGGTTTATTTTAGGAAGTCCAAAATACCTGTAGTATACCTGCAGTTTTCCTGAAGGTTCCATAAAATATCTTTTGCAAAGTTATTTACATGGGTTCTCTACCTCATAGTTTGAGATATTGATCTTGTTCTTGCAGGAATTCCATCACAACAATGTCTTGGTATCCTATCATCCTCTTTAGAAAAGTTCAACGATGTTCGGTAATAAGGTATCGATTACTAAAAGAAACTATTATTATAAGAAATGCATAAATTTTCTTAAAATTATGTTCATTAACCAATTTAAGAAATCCCCATTAAGTTTTCCTTTGTAAAGTCTAATAAACTGAAAAACAAATTTCAACTCATTTTTGTCCTGATACAAGTATTCATTAGGCATTTGTATAGATTCCAGAATGCTGAATAAGAATATGTTAGTATGAATTATGTGTTTTTCTGCAGGTTTATAGCATTTCATTCAGAATTTTCGCACTTTTACACAGCAAATAAAGACTGCCTATCAATAGTGTTTCTATGTAAGGTACATAAACAAGATATGAACCTTTCATTCTTTACTTGAAAGTTGTGTGAAAACTTGATGCTGAAATGTACAATAAATTGTATACCCATGATATATCGCGAGCAATAACATCATATAGCAAACTGCTGACATTGTATCCCCCCTCCCCTAAAAAATAAATAAATAAATAAATAAATAAATAAAAATAAAATAAACGCTTCAAAAAGTAACTGCAAGATTAAATATCCGAACTTAATTACGTACTAAAACTTGTGGCGTAATGAATTATCACCAATACCAAAACGTCCTGCAATACTGTAGTAGTAGAAATGGAAATGCATGGAGTTTAAAATTCATCGACTTCATCTGGTGTAAACTACGCTCCTACTTTAAATTAAAAAATGCATATAATTACTTCACACAAATAAAATTAATTCGGAGAGGCTCAAATTTATGGGGAAAAAAATAGATTACTTATATCAAGATTGTAGATTGCAATGTTACAGCCACCATAGAAGTATTAATACATCCATTGACCGAAATCGATGTAATATATATTTGTAAAAATATAAGAGGTTTAATGCTGTGAAATGTTAATATAATTCGGGAAAATGGGGATTGTTACATCTATCTTAATAGCACGAGGAATGCTTTTATCATGGTATTTCTACAATCAAATACCAATATCAATCTAGGTGGACTCCTAATATGCTCGTTTATTACTAAAGGATCTTTATTAGAAAGAATTGTGTTTGTTTATATAAAAAACATTCACAGTTGAAACCTTTGAACTGCAACACACACACAAAAAAAAAAAAAAAAAAAAAAAAAAAAAAAAAAATGGCAATTTACAAATGTCATTTTTTTTTTCACAAAAATTCTTTTTTTTTTTTCCTCAATCCTTATAAACAATAAAAATTTTCATTAACATAAATGCTAGTTTTAAATTTTTGCAAATGTTTATTTAACCCTTTATTTATATTAAAATGCCAAATGCCAAATGCCAAAATTTATATGGTAAAGGAACTGAATAAAAGTTACAAAATAGAAAATTTCAAAATTTTGAAGTTTTTCAAAATTTGAGGGTAACAGAATATTTTTAAATGATGCATTCTTTCTTATGCCCCTTAAAATATAAAACCACGCTTTATTTAAAGAGGAATTGAAATCTTGTTTACCAGTATAACTGAAGTTACTCAATGTTAGACATAAATATGTAGCAGGAGTATATATGAAAACCTTATTAGCTCTTGAATGTTGAACGGCGACATCTAGTACCGTAAATTGATTTTTTGGGTATAGTAGAGGACACATATGCTACAACAAGAGTAATTTTACAGCACAACCAAGATATATTTAAGCTTATAACAGCTGCGGCAGTGAAACGGGCGATTTTGAAACCCTGGAAATAGTAAGTTACGTGGTGCCATCTGGACAACAAACGTTTGCCATTGACTCTGATATTGGTGTTCAGTTGAGCTCGCTTCGTGGATCGGTAAACAACGCGCTTTTGCTGTGAAGGCGTTTTACAAAAACAACGACAGCTACGTGGCCGCACAGCGTGTATTTCGTTCTCATTACAATCTCCCCCGTCATGCCCAAGTTCCGTCGGCGTATACTATCAAATCATGGGTACAGAATTTTGAGGGAACAGGTAATGTGATGAGAAAGAGGGGTGTGTGTGTGAAGGAAAAGGGGGGCCACCTATGTGATGTAATTTCCAAGTGATGGACATTTTGTGTCGTGACATGTCTGTGCAAGATGTGCAAGTTGTTAAGAAAAATTCCTCACAAATTGCAAGCATTGTAAACTTATGTTGTAATTCTTTTATATCACTGTGAATAAATTTGTATCGCTGGTGGAGGTTTCAAAATCGCTCGTATCACTGCCGCACATGTTAAATAGGCAGGGAAAAAATTATCGTATTACGCTCGATTTAATAAGCAAATGGATTTTGAGCACAACGATACTAAAAACAGAATCTGTACGACAAATACTATTTAATTCGTCGTAATTCTTGAAACTTGTAGTGTACTTTTAGCAATTTGTAATTAATAATATATATTATCATATTGTTGACCATATTAGATGGTTCTTTTTAGTAAAATGTACATCTCCAATGGAATCCATATAGCAAATACTTCGTAACTATGTTTACAAAATTTTGTGTATGTGATTTGTACAGGGAATTTAAAGAGATTTTAAATACAAGAATGTCTTGCATTTCAGTGCTCTGTTTTTTTATCCTCTTACAGACACTTTTGCGTTGTATACTTGTACGCTTTTAAAAAGATACATTTTTCCCCAGGCGAAATAATTATAATTAATAATATTTGCGATGTACTATAATTTTTGATTGAACAAAAATAATGTATGTCTAATAATTAAATATACTCTTAATAATTTTAACTTTCATTCAATGAACATATTAGATTATATGTACATAGTTTCTTCACTAAAGACTAATTTTTCTTCTCCCAGTAATAAATGGGACTTGCGATAGAATTTACATTATCCATCATTCAAAATTACTCCGTTAAAGAATAATAGCTTTGTTCTCGACTGGATATTCTAGCATCCTGATCACTTGTAAATATTGTTTTCAAACGCTGACGAGTCTACTTCATAAAAGACTGACAATATGAGATAGATATTTTAAGTAGGTGCGATCTTACAAGCGCGGGCTTCAAATATATTTATTTTCCGGTTCTCACGCTCCTATTTTGAAAGCAGTCAAAACTGATCTGCTCATGTGCCATTAAAGGAGAGTGTTTCATAAATATAAATAAATTACGCGAATTATTTTTTTATTTATTGCCTATTACAAATAGAATATATTTTGTCGAAGATTTAATTTTTAAATTACATACAAATTTCAATTATTAACGTAATTATGTGATTATATGAATACATCTTTGAATAATTTAAAGTTGTTATTAATGACATGTGAAGTTCAATCATTAAATGTTCATCCATATTTAACATTTTTAAGGAAAAATATTGTAACAAGTTGTGCACTAAATATTTTTCTGTTTAACACTTCCATCAAAATTTAGCTTTCGAATTACATATAAATTTAAATTATTAATATCTGTATATATTCATATAAATATATCTTTTATTTTTATTGAAAAAACTTTTCTCAGAGCTTAAGTAATTTATTAAAAAAAAAAAAATCCAAAAGCTTTTCTTGAAAATATAGCTTGAAACAAACATTATCTCCCTTTTTAAGAAAAAGAGCAGATTTATAAGAAAATCTTGAAAGATTTGTATCTATCTGTCAATAAATAAGAAAAAATGAATAACATAATTTTGGGATAAAACTCTTAAAACTTGACACACATCTCGGGAAGATGTATAAATCTATGTGATACTTACGTTGATGCATTCGTTTTATTATAGAATATTTCAAAAATGATTTCAACGTTTTTATTTGCTGTAAAAATCCCGGGAAAAAAGCTTTGAAATACATCTACGCTTGAGAAAAAATGCAATAGGAAATATCGAGTAACGGATAATATAAAAGAAATCTGACAACAAAATATATCCTACAAAAAACCCTTTTTTCGTTTTATTTTACATTAAAAAAGAAAAAAAAATCATTCTTTCGTCAATTTTAATTTTTTTTTTTTTTAATATATTGAGAGTAAATGGAAATTTCATTTTATGTACATGCTTCATTTTGAGAAAAAAATTAATTAGAGTGAAAACAATAAAGCAGAATTGATATGACTCCCAGTCACATGTAGGCCCTTGAAAACTTAAAATTTCCCTGAAAACTTAGCAGATATAGATGTTACATTCACTAATAATCCCAAAACATTTAAATATAGCCAAATTGACTACAATAATATTTTTACTAAGTCAAAAAAAAAAAAAAAAGGGTGTACTTCAAATGTTACCTACCCAACAAACACAGAATTGTCAGTATCTGTACAGTTCTGCATCGACAATTATGGCATGCCGATCTATTCGTTAAAATGTACTCGGTCCGAAATCGTAACAGTGTCGGCAAACCGATGACTGTTTTGTGATCGGAAATGCGCTTGTAGGCCAAAACACATTACTTAATGTTTTAAACACATATCTTTTCTTTACGCCGATAAGACATATTTCGCCGATACTAATCCAAATATGGGCCGATGTCATTTGGCGATGTTGCGGCGGAGAGGACGAAAACTTTATGGAACCGATACTAAATGTGGTATGTGAGCCATAATCACTGTATCGGCATGCCGTACGCCTTCTCTAATAGGCCCGCCTCTCTTGCTTTTTTTGGGTATATTTGGCAAACGTCAAAAGGTGGACCCAATTTTGTTCGCCTCAAAAAATTTAATAAAACAAAACTTTACTTATCAATCAAAATTTATTTCAAAATGAATGAAGATACAAGGTACAATCGGTATTAAATGTATCCGAGTACTAGCAAAATTTCCTATGTAAAAAAAAAAAAAAAATAATAATAATAATAATAATAATAATAATAATAATAATAATAATACTCTTAATTCTGTTTTGTTAAATAAATCCTTATCGAATTATGATCTTAGTCAGTCTAAGAACATCATTCGACAAGGATTTATTTAACAAAACAGTATTAAGTGTACTATTTTTATATACGAATTTTTGCTAGTGCTTGGATACTTTTGCTGTCGACTGTACTGTACCCATACAGCACAGAATGTTTCAGTTATGTTTCAAAATGCTTAAAAACTTTAAAAAACATAACACATTTTAATATGCTCTCTGGTATCTTTCGGAAACATTCGCCCTTTTCTATGTTCTCTCTGTTATGTGAATGAAACGTTTCTGTTACGTATCCGATTTTTTTGTTACGATCGCGGACATTACTACGTTTATGAAAGTAATCGGAAAGCAAACGAAAGTTTCAGTAATATTTACAATGTTTCAATGTTATATGACTGATATATATATATATATATATATACATATTGCTGAATTTTCTCTTTTAGAAGTTGATGATGTGATCATTAGCACTTTCCTGAAGTCTTTAGAATTCATTGCAGTACCAGTTTATTGAACATGGCTCTTGGTGAAGGTTGATCAGTTTCCATGAAATTTTCCTGTGTGGGAGATGGAGAAAGGGAAGCGAAATTAAGACTGTGGTACTTCCCAACACGGCGGAACTTCACTTCTCTTAAAAAATTAAGAGAACATCCAAAGAATCACTGTATCCTACTATTAGTATATTACCAACATAGAATGCATACAATATATAAGAAAATATGACTTACAGTCAATTAATTAGCATTCTACAAAAGGCATAATAATAAAACGTTTAAAACAGGAAATCCGACGTATATAACAGATGTATTTGTTTTCGGGACCTAAACTTTCACTACTGACTCGTTAAACGTCCCACTTCCTCTGCCTTTTGAGACAGGTGGCGCCACTCAGGGATAAGCAGAAAAGTAAAGGGGAGCAAAATTAGGGTAGGGAAGAAAATCAAGACATTTTACCATATTGAGAGTGTACTCACACAAAATATTCGAAATCAATTACATAAAATATTAAAAAAGCGTTTTTCAGAAAAAAATAATAAGATTACTTATATAACGTTAGATATATTGAGCAAAAATATTTTCTTTGAATGAAAGTTTTTTTAAATATCTTATTACTCCCAGGAAAATGTAAAATTTAGCTGTATTGCTAAATATAATTAATCCAAGATTATCATAAATATTTTATTATAAGACACAAATAACTCTTTATAATATACAAACATGATTTTAAAAATGCGTGAAAATCGTCTTTGAATAATTCACACAAATTATTTAAAATAATTATATATATAGCTATATTTATATATTAATTCTCTAGTAAACTAATTACTAGGAATTAAATCCCTAGTAAAAATGATATACACTTATAAGTACTCAACGCCAAATCTGTAAAAGCTTTTTGCGATTTCATAAAAAAATAAACTTTTATCTCATACAAAAGCTTAAGTAAACAATTTTTTCCTTTTGAAAACTTCATCGTGTTCTATTAAAACAGATATTTAAATTCTTTTAATCTTATTAAAGACTTCATTAAATTTTTTATGCATGCATTTAGAAGAACTCATCCTAAAAATATTGCTTAGTAAATGTCAGATTTAAGCACAGTATGTTAAGCTTAGTCTATAATCCGATTACCTTTTTAGCCAACGTAAATCATAGCTTGTCGGATAAAATGCAACCATTTTTAAAATAAAATATTGATTATGGAAGTAATGCTGAAGAGGATTAGTTAAATTTTTTAGAAATAGGATTTAATCTTCGTTGTAAAAAAGCTGTTTTACAGTAGCGAGTATTTTTACTATGCACCTTAAACTGTAAGAGCTGTTGGTATTCATTTTTTTTTAAACTTAAATTCTGTAAATTTTGTGTATCTAATCATTCTGTAAATTGTGTATACATTATAAAACAAAAGATAATGATCTATATTAATAAAAGCAGACTTTTGTCTATAAATTTGTCAGAATAAAAACATTTTGCAATGTCTTCATGGTTCACACACCATGAAAGCCAAAATTAACTTGATAGAATTTTGCCTGCGTGTGTGTATGTGTGTGTCATTGTGTCTGTATGTCTGTAATACTATTTTTGTCCGGGTATCATGTGAGAAAGGCTGCTTGGAATTCAACGGCGCTTAACAGGAATTTAGGTCTTTACCCAACTTAAAATTATATTTATAAATTTTCAAAATTCTCCCCCATTTCCCCCCTTGGGGGGGGGGGGGGCAAGGTCAAAAACACGTTTTAAGCATAACAGGGATCCAAATTGCTTCACAGTAAAGAAATTGCACATGGAAAACTAGATACGAGTGCAAGCAAACGTTATCTGCGATTTAGAAATTTTTTATTTTAAGGAGAAGGAGGGAGAAAATCGATTTTTGTGACGGGAAATTTCGCAAATTCCGGATTTATGAGTGAAAGTCTACCAAAGGTAGAACAAAGACGTTGAAAAAAGCTATGCGATTTCCTTAGGATATTTCCAAAAACACATATTTGTTTTCTTTTGATTTACGATATTTTCTTTTGGGAGGGGGTTACGAGGGGGCAAAATCAAGATACCTCTTTTAGCGCTAAATTTGTCCTTAGAAATCTACGGGACCTGTTTGTATGTATCCAACAGATAAAGTAATGGGATTTATCGAAATTCCTCCCGTTCCCTCCTAGGGGACAGGAAGCCAAGTTTGTAAGCATAACCTGGCACCAGAGTACTTCACGGTGAAGAAATTACACATGAGAAGAATAGACTTTTGTATAAATAAAACATTATGTACGATTTTGAAATTTTTGATTCCTATAGGAGAGAGGGACAAATGGTTTTTTGGGGGAAAATTTCAGAAATTCCGAATTTTTTCGTAGAGCTATACTAAAAATGGTACAAAGTATTGAAAACAGCCATGGATATTCTTTAGAATAATTCCAAAAACACATTTTAATTTTTTGTGATTTTCGATTTTTTAAAAATTAATTTAATTTAATTATTATTATTATTATTATTATTTATTTATTTTTATTTTTTTTGGGGGGGGTGGGGGGGTTAGAAAGTAAATTCGAGACCTTCCTTAAATTTGTCTAGGAATCTATGGAATCTGCGATCACGAAATTTGGTGCGTAAATTGTTTATAAGCATCCGAAACTTAATATAACGGAATTATATGAATTCCTCCCTCCCCCCCCTCCTCCCCTTCTCTCCCGCGGTCGGGAAGCAATAAACAAATGTAAAAAAAAAATTTCGTTTAGATTCTCTTTAATTTATCTTAGGATGACAAATTTTGTTGTGTGGATGTTTGATAAGTGTACGTATTATATACTTTGGTGCGATTTCACAAAACTTCGAACTTAGCAGCTGGGGAAGAGAAGTAAGAAGCGGCTAATTTACTGGACCTAGACTCCTCAAGTAGTGAGCAGGGAAAACCGCTACCGAACTCATCGGATATTTTAGCTTAGGTTATTAATAATGATATGGGATTTTGAATGCTCATTTATGTATAGTGCCCAACAAAGCGAACAAAGCCTGCTAGTTAGTAGTAAAAAAGCATTTTAAAATAACACATTTCAAAAGAATAAATAAAGAAATAAAAATAGAAATATTATTTTACTTTTAGAAAAATGATCTTTTATTAGAAAAAAAAAAATTCTAAATTTAAAAACTTAATCTAACGTTTGAGGTAAGATGATCACTTGTTATTTTATAATTACTTTTTTGACAAAAATATGCATACTTCTTCCTTATTATTTTTAGAATTATGTAGAGTTTTACGCAATATACATCATACTTTTATATGCGTAAATCCTAGAAATATCGAGTGTTGCATATAGAAAAATGTATATTTAAAGCACAGAAGATGATAATATCTTTTCATTCGTTTTATGTATCTGGTAATCGTATCTTTAATGTTGTCCTACGGAATCTGGTGAAATCGACTGTGTGTCAATGCCACAAATTTTGCACAAAGACGCCCTTTTTGTATCATTTGTTTTCTAAATTCTTATTTAATAATAATAAAAAGAAAAGTAACACGACGACGTGTAATCACAATTTGACATTAAATGATGATTTTTCTGGGTAATTAAGTACTGTAAAAATCCTACCACGTTAAAAACCAAGAAAACATCACTGGCCACCCTTACCTCGGTGTGCATGAACATGAAAACGCACGTAACTCGGTTCTGCGGCAATCACTATCACGAAAATAAAAAAAAATTAAAAAAACATCACTGGCCACCCTTACCTCAGTGTGCATGAACATGAAAACGCACGTAACTCTGTTCTGCGGCAATCACTATCACGAAAGTTAAAAAAAAAAAAAAAAAAAAAAAAAAAAAAAAAAAAAAACATCACTGGACACCTCAACCTCGATGTGCATGAATCTGAAAACGCACGTAACTCGGTCCTGCGGCAATCACTATCACGCACGATTAAAAAAAAAAAAAAAAAAACATCACTGGACAGCCAATGCACGTAACTCGGTTCTGCGGCAATCACTATCACGCACGTAAAAAAAAAAAAAAAAAAAAAAAAAAAAAAACATCACTGGACACCCTCACCTGGCATTAATCGGAAAACGCACTCAATTTGGTTCCGCGGCAATGCGATCATGCACGTTAAAACCAAAAAACATCACTGGACACCCCTACCTGGCTGTGAATTAATCGGAAAACGCACGTAACTCGCTTCCGCGGCAATCACTACCACGCGCGTAAAATATTAATAATAATAATAATAATAATCACTGGACACTCCTACCACGCTGTGCATGAATCTGAGAACGCCCGCAACTCGGTTCAGCAGTAATCATCATCAGACACGTAAAAGACAAAAAAAAAAAAAAAGTTCACTGGACTCGCTTACTTCGCTGTGCATGAATCTGAAACCACAGGTAACTCGGTTAAATTACAAATAAAATTATAAACTTCCGTCTAGGGCAGTTAGTATAATTCCACCAACAAACTTTTGGGTTCTTCCAATTCAGAGCGAAGGGGTGGTAAGATAGAAACTTGCAAGAGAGTAAGTGAAAGGGGGGGTAAGACTAGTGAGTGCAGTTGGTATATTTCAAGTGCAGTTGCATAACACTCCTTTGAAATTATATCAAATGTCCCTATACGAAAGAGGTAAAACATGTAACCACCAGATTAATAACGAAGGTTACAGATTTTATCTGTTTATAGAAAATATATGTCTGTTGACAGACTGATATGTAATTTTAAAGTAAAATTTGGAGTTTTTAAAACTGCAATTTTCTGTTAAAAAGTTACGAACTTTTTTGTTTTGTAATAGTTTTTTTTTACAGTGTAGAGCAGCTATTATTTAAAATTAATACCCAAATGAGTGATATCATATATGCAATTCTAAAACATTCATATATTATAGTATTGTTAAAATGAAATTTTAACAGTTGTGTTTTTCTATTGTTTTTACTAATTAAAATAGCTAATTTGTAATTTCATATTTTTTTTTAAAAGGGGAATATTGTCATTATTAATTTGTGTCAGTACTTTTCTCCTCCTAAATTCTTCTACATTTTCAAAATCGTATTTCTTTTCATAGCAAACCCTTTTTCTGGCAAAGAATTTGTCCTCAGCTATTATTTATTTTGACCTCTAGTTTGAGCGCGTGCTTTAGGTCCGTTTTGACCTTCAGGGCACCCCCTACGTGCGTGAAGGTCAGTTTCTCTTCCCGCGCAATTGCACTTGGCCGTGTTCAGTTCTTAATCGATTATTATGGGTCGGGGGTTCAACTCCTACATCGACGGCGTAGTTGCGACCTCTGATTGGCCGAGCTACTTCTATCCCGGAATTTTCATGGCGAAATTGGCAACAGTAAGGTGGCGTCCTTCGCGAAAGCGCGAGAATTTTCAATTGAGGCGTCGTTTTCCATGTGTGCTGTATGATGTAAAATGTGAAGATTTAAAAGAGGGCCAGGCCCTTATTGGGGTCCATGCGGCCTCATATAACCATATTTTCATGGTGCTGGTGCAAGATTCTTCGCCAGGATGTGCTATGTAATATCTCCGGAAGTATATTTCTCAAAAGAAAAGAAGATGTTGACTAGGGTGAGGTTTTGAATTGTATCGTGCTGGAACTTCGTTCAACCAAAAGGGGTTGATTTTCTTGTTAAAATAATGATATTCGGCAGAACTACTATGTTCCTCACAATATAAAAATTTTTAGAAGGCGTTGGATGAAAATGTTAGGTGGAACGTTCACGAGTGAAAAAGGTCCAGAAAAACTGATTTTCGGTATGTGGTTTATAAAGTGTCTTCTCGCAGTCACACGAGTTGGGATCCGAATGTTGAATGCCTGAAAGGTATTCTTACGCTTGACTGCCATAAGGGTGGTGTCTTCTTTTTGTGCTGGTAATATACCGGATTCTGATTATTTCGGTGGTCAAGAAAACTGAAATACGATGAAGCAAAATCTGGCTGTCGTGTCGTGTGTTCTGTGTTCAAGTACTAGTGTGTTGGCATGATACCAGTACGACTTTGTGAGTACCAGAGATACTCATCATGGATAGCAACCTGTCGGTATATTTTCTCTTCTTTTGTTTAAAATAAGTTAATCATAAAAATTTGTTTTTTTATTAAGTACTTAAATTGTTACAAAATGTATGTAACTTTATTTAATATTTAATGTGGAAAATTGCATGGTATGAATTTTTGGATAATTTGTGCCCTTTTTTTTTAGTCATTACTCTGTGTGTAAGCTTGTGTATCTAGTTTATGTATGGAAGATTGGTTTAAAATCTTCACTAGATCGATATTAATTTAGTAAATGTATTCACGAGTTGCTAAAAAAATCTTCACAGACTTTTTTAATAGTGGTATGGACTTGTGTTAGTATTGAAGACCTCCTTCTCATAACTAGCTTTGAACTTTATAAAAAAGCACAGTAAATAACTAATAAACTTTTTCTAAAAGCAGCTATTATCATATCGCTAGTTAAATTGATGGTATTTCTACAAAGTAATTGTGAACGTGTGAAAGCGAAGAAAATTTTGATGTAAAAGTTTTTCTTTCAGAAATAATTTAATGTTATACCAGGGGTTAATATTTCTGTTAAGATAGCTTGATGTAACAAGAAAACAAAAAAAATGTGTTGTTATAATTGTGTTTGCTTTGAGGATCCTTCCATAATGTTTGTTTATAACTATTAAACCTTTCATTCATTTATAATAGTCATGTGTTGTGTGTTTATTTTTTATTATGCGAAAATATTATTATTAATATGTGCTTAATTAATTGGATTTTAATTGTTAGTTATGCTAATTTCAAGAGTTCTGTTGATGGGCCATTGAGTTTCCTTCTGCAAAAGTGTAGTTGTTAAGGAAGGTATTAAAATCTTAAGAAAATAAATGTAATACTTTCTGGCTGATAAAATAAAAAATTTAAGGAAATTTTTGAGGGTCGTAAGTGAATCTACTAAGTGGTTGAACTCCTTTTTGCAGCAGGAAACATTGTTTTTGCTAATTTAATTTCTTTTTTGGTTTGTTTATTGTGGGGGGTGGAAGTGGCTCATCAAATGTTATTTTTTTTATTTACTTATTGTTTTATAAATATAAGTTTAGATTAATTAATCAAATGTTACATTTTAAGTGTTTAACAAAATGAATACCAGTCTTATGGTGGTTTCTGTTGTAACTTTTGGATTGCTGATAATTTTAATCAACTTAAATATTTAATGTTTTGGTTTTTTAACAGAAACTGCCATAAGTCATCATGGTCTTAAGCTACATTTATTTATATTTATAAAGATTGTTGCGTATCAGAGTCTAAAGCATTTTTTTCCAACGAGGTTTCGACCTCTTTTAACATCTCCTTTTAGAACCGGGTTAGAAATATTGCGGCTAATGTACAAAAATCTATACGATCCAAAGAAATTTATTTATGAGTAAAGTATTGCAAACTATTGTACTAGACTATACAACCATTGAGTTTACCAAATTTAATTGAAGTTCAAAATTTAAGACATACAAAAATATAATTATGGACACATTTTTAATCGTCACAACAGTATGCTTAACACGTTGAGCGCCACGCGAATTCTTAAAATCCATTAAAATTCCATAATGATTCCTCCTGTAATAAATAAAAATTAAGCAAATTTTAAATAATTTCCAATAATTACTTTTAAAAAAATGTAATGTTTTTAGTTTTATATCCTATTTTATCCTGAAACCACCGATGGTTCACGCTGCTTTGTAACATTTTTGACACTGTCAGCCACCGATGGCTGACATGACGCTCAACGTGTTAATTTTTTACTGGTACTGCTTTTACTTTCCGGGTAAAACTTTCACAGATATGTTTGAAGTATAACATGTTCTGCACACTCCTAAAGTTTCAAGATGATTCATTCAGTACTTTTAGAGATATATGACAAAATGTCTAGAATCTAGAATGGCTGACATAGCGCTGAACGTGTTTATGTATCTAAATATAATTTCGTAACTGGATTTTCACTTGTGTGATTACGTCAATGAGAATTATTTACATGCAAATCTGTGAATGCTCACCCATGAAAATTTGCGATGATCTATAAAGTCTTCAGACGGATATTCAATGAAAAAAAAAAAAAAAAGTTATTTATTTAACGCCAGTAGAGTTGAAACTTAAAAATATATATTATTTTATGTGAAAAATATTTACTAGCAATCTTTGCCTGCTTCACTGGAAACTATAGTTTAATGAATTCGAAAAATTTCCCATTAATATTAATAAAAACTCTAAAATAAAAAAAAATTAAAATAAAAAAATAAGTGAAATCAGTCGAAACTTTAATGTTCCCGCTGCGTTTGGTAGAAGATTTCCCGCTCACAACATAAGGAATGTGCATCTCCGCTACCTTCGGAAGTGACTTACCCGCTTTTTACTCCTCCTTTTCCTATGTGTGAGTTAGAAGTTTCGATAAATCCCATCAAAGTGCACATTGTCTACAATCAAACAATATCTACACTCAAAAATCTGCTATTCTAAGATACGCTGTAAAAAATATGTCCTGTTTGTCGCCAGAAATTCTCTGTATTTGAGAAAATACGCGTAACTTACGAAGAAATTACGTTGTCAGAACGTATTTTCTCAAATTACAGAGAATTTCTTGCAGCAAATAGAGCATATTTTTTACAGTGTAATATGAAACATACCTAAGCCTGAAATCATGATTTTTGCCCGCACCAAGGGGGGGAGGGGATATAATTTCGTCAAATCCCTTTAGAGTATGTGCTACATACACATAACCAATCGACACATAAAAAATTCGCTTTCCTAAGATAATTTGGATCAGAGTTACGTTTGAAAACGTGTTTTTGCCCCCCTCCCCTTCCCCATCGATTTCCTCCCTCTCTAAACTTAAAATTCCAAAATTCCAAAATCGTAGAAAAGATTTTCTTGTAATCAAGTCTGCTCTCCCCATGTTCAATTTTTTCGCCACGAATTAATTTGAAGCCGAGTTATCCTTATAAACCTTGGTTTTTGCCTCCTGCCACAGGGGAAAAAAGGTAGGATTTCGTAAAATCCTTAAATTATAATTGTCGAGAACACCTATAGACTATCCAATCCACGCATAAAAATTCAATACCGCAGCTCCCATAAATTTTCAAGAATAAATTTAACGCTAATTTAAGAGGTCTCGTATTTGCCCTTTCGTTACGCACTTTCCAAAAACGAAAAGCAAAAAACAGAAAATGAGTTTTAGAAATATCTTAAATAAGACACATGTTTTTTTTTTTTTTTTTTTTCGACATCTTTATATTTTTTCTGGTAGAGATCTACTACTAAAAAATCTAGATTTTGCGAAAATTTCCTCCGAAAATCGATTTTCTCCTTTCCTTCCTTAAAATCATAAATTTCTAAAATCGCGCAAATTCAAGTCTAGTCTCCTGATGTGCAATTTTGTCGCTATGAAGTAATTTGGATCTGAGGTATGCTTACAAACTTCTTTTTGTTTTTTGTCACCTCCCAGGGGGAACGTGAGGGGGGATTTAAAAAAAAATTGATAAGTATAATTTTATGTTGTTTTATCTAAATTCCTGCCAGGTGTTTCTAAATTTCGTGTAGCGTTTTCACGTGATACCTGGATAAAAATACCGTTACAGTCACAGTCATACACACAAAACGACTCCCTCCTGTATACACACGCACGCCCACAGAAATTGGTTGAAGTCATTTTTGGCTTTCACGATGTATGAAACGAGAAGATGTTGCAAAATATTTTGATTCGGAGAAATTTATACACAAAATTTTCATTTTATTAATATAAATATGGCAGGATGCATAACCTCCCCTTAATAAAAAAAAAATCTAGAATCTCACTGAAAGGCAAATTGCATTAATTAATTAATTAATTCTTAGAATAAATAAACTTTTACTTTCATACCTGACAGGGAATAAATATCAATCTAAATTATAGTAGTAAAGAATAATTTTGCATTTAGTTTCTTGTAAAATTAAGAAATGCAATATTTTCTTTGTTCTGAAAATAAATATTTTTTTTTCTTAAAATGTTACGTGTTAAATTACAAGTTGTATTTATTAAAATATACCATTCTTAACCTTCTTAAGATTTCAATTTATTCTTTCTTTATGTCCCTAACATTCGATTTAATCAAGCAGAAAGTAAGACTGACAAAAGATAAATGAAACGACTTTTTCGGCAGCCTGGTAATTAATGAGAAAATGTTCTGCTTTCTTGTGCTTTTGTATCCAGGTTTCGAAGAAGTTCTAACCAAATCATTCAAAGATTTATTTTCTTAAATGGTAATAGATCTTTTAGAGCGGAAAGAGGAAGATGTTTAGGTTACAAAATATATTTGCTACTTTATTAAATGAATGTTCAGAATAAAGCGTTATTTGGGTATAGATATTCAGAAATTCTAGTTTCGAGTTTCATTAAAGTTAATAGTCATATTAAAATTACATTTCATAAAGTAGAATATAAATTATAAAATGAAATATAAAAAATTAAAATGTATATTGTAGAATTAACAATAATATATCCAATAAAAAAAATGTAGTAACCATCAACTATTTCTGAGTTCAACTCTTCTTGCTCAAGCTAATGCAGTTAAAGTTAGATACATAATTAATTCGAACTTTAGTAAATTATGTATTTTAGAATTTTTCCGGGATAATTCGCTGCTGTTACATAACTTCCAAGGGAGGGTCACCAACTGTTCAAAAGGTATTTATACATATTATAAATCATCTGAAAGGTTATACTGAGCTGACAATGAAAATATGCATCTTATCGGTAAATGCACCCCCTAGCGCGAGTTATTCTCAATTAAAGTTTTTTAATTACAGATTCTTTAACAATGTACTTCATATTCTTTCTGTCATTATAATCAGTTCTGTAAAATATTCTCATTCTAAAAGCCACTGTATATATTATTAGTAAAGTTTGCCCGTATATTGTTGTGGTTAGCGTCCCTAATTCCCTCACAGTAGGGCCGGGTTCGAATCCTGAACAAGCATGGATTTATTATCCCTGTAAGTGGTGGCGATGTCCTCCCACTGGGTACTCCTTCACAAATGGTTATGAGTTCAGTGACCGCACAGCCAATACTCATTTGCAAGTATCGCGCCACTGAAAAATAAATAAATAAATATATAGGTTTATATATTTATTAGTATTATTTATTTGTATATTATTATTATTATTATTATTATTATTATTATTATTACCTGTACAGCATTTACTGTTTAATAATTGCTTTATGTCAACAATAAACTTATACATACTAAACTGTATGAAAAGCATTAAAAAGTAAAAAAAAAAAAAAAAAAAAAAAAAAAAACAATTCAAGTAAAAAAGAAGTTACTGTATTTTTTATAGTAACGAAGAAAACTATTATTTTGCATATTCATTTTCATTAAAATATTATATTGTAGGTAATAATATAATTATTATTTTTTTAAAAGTACAAATTTATTTTTCCGCTTATTTCCCCCCTCCATCTTGTACTACCTAATTTCTTTTATCGTTCACCCATGCAATGTCAATATCCAAAATATCGATTATGCCGATGTACAGGAAAATATTTCTGATTGCAGATATTTTACACATAGATACATATAGTAAATATTGGATTTATAAATTTAATGCTGTCCCAAAATAATTATTAAACACATAATAAAATACTTTACTATCGATATAAATAGTCATAATTAGCACGAGAATCTCTTAAAAATTTTATTCTAATGATAGAGATTCTTCAAAGTACATTACTGAAGAGCCTGCTATTTTCAAACTTTAATTGAGAATAACTCACGCTAGGAGGCGCATTTGCCGATAAGATAGATATATTTTATTACTAGTTCAGTTAGAGCTTTAAGAGGATACATAACCTGTATAAACACCTTTTGAACAGTTGGTGACCCTCCCTTGTCAGTGTTGATAGCTCAGTGTTGTCAACGTGCAATATTGGCTCTTTAAGCAATAGGTTTTACGTTCAATCCTGACACAAGTTATTTTTTCTCTAAATAAAATGTTTCAACTTTCATTACTCCAAATTTATTAAGTCATCCTTTCGAAAAAAAAAATAATAATAATAATATTAATAATTTCTTACTTAATAATAGCAGTAGACTTGGCGTTGGAATATTAAAACAGGAATAAACTACTACGTCAGAAACGCCAAAGAAAAATTATTGAGGTGCATACAGCTGTTTCGGTAGCCTAAAGCGTACCGTCATCAGTGCAAAAAAATAATTCTGAATCTGGAGAAGTACTCGTAGTAAATATTTTCTATATATACGAGTACCTCTCCTATATATACGAGTACTTCTCCAGATTCAGAATTATTTTTTTGCACTGATGACGGTACGCTTTAGGCTACCGAAACAGCTGTATGCACCTCAATAATTTTTCTTTGGCGTTTCTGACGTAGTAGTTTATTCCTGTTTCTTACTTAATAGTTATCGAAATTGTGTGTAATTTTGGTATTACTATAATGAACATTAAAATCTCATCTAACTTTCGAACTTAAATTCTTAACATTTTATAAGTAATCGTATTTTCTACAACATTTATATATACAGTAAAAACTTGACCATAAACCTTGATAACATAATCACTAAACTTTTCTAACTTGCAAAAAGATACTGAATCTTTAATTAACTCGAAATTCTTACCATAATTAGCATAATTACATATTAACCCTTTGCGGCGCAAGACAATTCGGATCATTTAAATTATACTGCCACCGGAATTCATAAACTAAATTAAACTAAAAGAAATTTTAAATTTGAAGGTTAAAAAAACTGGCCTTTTCTGATATGTTATTAACGTAAATTTTTGCTAAAAAATTTCCGGGATGAATTTTTGCAGCTGGATCTTAAATTTTGCGTCCTCGCAGCGAGTACAGCGCACGTTAAGGGGTTAATCTTTTAATTAGTTAAACATAAAAGAAAACCATCCTTATTTAACAACCTCTTACAAGTAGGATTTTTTTTTTTTTTTTTTACATTTTTAATAATATTATTTTATTAATAAAGTAAAAAAAATTATATAAATATATATTATTGAATTTCATAACTAGATTTCCCACTGGTATATCCTCACATTTCAAATAATAAATAAGGTTTTTACATTATGGGGCAGACTTGAAAATAATCTGTTCTTAAGAAACCAAACTATGGCTTTATTTTTTAACCTAAATATTATATGTTTAATATATTTATGCTAAAGTTAAACATGATTAATACTTCTAATATTTATAAAATGTTACGAGTTTAATTTGAAAATTTAGATTAGATTTTAATTATAATTATAGTAAGATTCTGGTAAATTTTGAAAGGAATTTAGGTAATTTCATTTTTAAACTTTCTTCTAAATATGTTTGGTCTGTTGAAGATCTTAATTAATGGATAATGGAAATCTTTAAATGATTTAAAAGCAAATTTTTATTTTATATTAATTGCTTTAACAAAAAGAGGGATAAAAATAAACTTACTCATTTATTGAGTAACAACGAGGCTTTAAAAAAAAAATTAATGTTCTCGCTGCAGAATAAAGCTGATAATAATTTTGCTATTATGTTTAAGAAATTTTAAAAAGAGCTTTTTCTAGATGATTATTAATGTATAAATACATTTTAAAAAGTAAAATCTTTCTGTTATTAAAAGGCAAAAAATTTAAACTCTCGTTAAGTGCTTTTAGTAAAAAATTAAATTTCAAATATTTAATTATAAATTCCCTTACTTATCTATTACCACTAAATTTCACAAAATAAACAGTTACATTTAGATATATTATTTGTGATAAATTCAGTTATGGACATTTTGATTACAAAAGGGTTTTCAATTTGTTAAATAGAGTTCTGAATAATGTTTGTAAACTTGAAAGTAGTTTGATAAACTTTAACAATAGTCCAGTTTTAAAATTATACTAAAAGTAACTATTTTAAATTATTTTCTGTTAACACTTTTGATTTTGAAAATTTATTTGGGAGCATCCCCTGTTTTAACATTATTATGATTTGTAATAAGGCATATGACGAAGTCAGTTCAATTATGAACTGTGAAAGAAATCACTGGATTAGTTTAGTTAGATTTTGTATTTTTGAAAATACTTTACATAATGGTAGTGAATATTTTTTTTAACAAGTTAACGGAATTGCTACGAAAAATTGTTTTTCCGGTGCCTTTTTCAATATAATTCGATATTTGTATGCAAAAAAATTAATTAATTGCAATATAAAATTCTTTAGATATAATTATTATATTATTGTGTTTAATTGTAGAAATGTCTTAGTTTTTGCTGATACTATTTATCCTAAGGATTTAATCTTAAAACACACTGGTAATGAAGGTATAATTTCTTATCTAGATTTAAAAATTAAGTTATTTAACTAGTCTTGAATTATTAGTCAGTAGGATAAAATGTTAGATGTCAATTTTAAAGTTACATTACATGTTTAGCTAATGTGTTATCATGTATAAATATTAAAGTTTTGAAAAATAATTTGTTTTCGCTAATTCCTTGGTTTTAGAGAATACGCAACAAATGTGATAGTCTTGAAGTTGCGTTTCGCAATTTATGCGACTCCGCGAAGTCGAATGGATCTTAAATTTTCCCTGCTATTCGTAACATTAAATTTCGTAAATGATTTTCATGTTAAGTGTTTTGGTGTTTTCATTTCCTTTAATTTTGTCGTTTTTGGTAAGTGTAAGTATTATATTTTATAAGTTTTTTTATTTATATATTAGGACTGTAACGAATGATATTGGTCAGTTTTGAAAATGTATAATTTATTTATTTCTACATCTATGCATCTAAAATAAATTTCTTTTTCATGTATCAAGAATACAAATTCATGATATTTATACTACAAATTACAGTAGTTTGAGAAAAAGAAAGAAATGAAGACGAACGTAGAGAAAGGATCGTTGCCGAATTCTTAAAGAATCCACAGAAACCATGGCATAACATTGCTAAAAACTTAAAACTGTAAATAGAGTATTGAATAGATTTAATGGAACATTGTCAACGAAAAGGAAATCTCGTTGCAAAGAAAAATTTGGAGCTTATGATATTCAACTTGACAAAAATATAGAAAGAACACTATGTCGAAATCGAGGAATGTCAGTCAGAGATGTGGCAAAAAAAAAATGTGGAACAAATATATCAGTCATTATTACTTACAAACTTTGAATAAACACCATAAAATGCAATAAACTCGCAACAATTGTTTCGGGTCGAAAAAACGCACGACCCTTCATCAGGCGAACAAAATAAGCACGAGTGCTGCAGTCGTGCTTACTTTGTTCGCCTGATGAAGGGTCGTGTGTTTTTTCGACCCGAAACAATTGTTGCGAGTTTATTGCATTTTATGGTGTTTATTCAAAGTTTGTAAGTAATAATTTTTACAACGCCAGTTTTGTGATGTTTCTTTATTAAATATATCAGTCGTTCGGGGCTAAAAAAGGATTGAACTTAAGAAAGTATAAAAAACAAAAAATACCTAAAGTAGCAAAAAAAAAAAAAAAAAATTATAAAACTAAAAGCTAGAAAATTGTGTGAATATACAAGCAAGAATAAGTTTCATTGGATTTTAGACAGTGAGACCTACGTCAAAGCTGACTTTTTTACTCTTCCTGGCCCTCAGTATTATACAAAAAAGAACTCTGAACATCTGCCTGAATGAGAGACATCCATTACAGAGTTGCCAACTTTTATAATTTATTCCGGAGCAATTTTAGCCCCGCCTTCTTTTCGCACCAGAAATTTTATAGAATATTTTTCTTTAATATGTGACAACGGTTAAATAAGGGAAAAAACATTCTTTAAAATTTTCGGTGTGAGAAAAGGGCGGGGCTAACAATGCTCCGGAATAAATTATAAAAGTTGGCAATTTTGCCATTAGTTTGGAAAAATTTGGAAAAAAAATTATCTTGTTTGGATCGCTATTTGTCAATGTAGCGAAAACAGTAAGCCATTTCTAATGGAAGGTACAACTGATCAAGAAATCTGTGCAAATGAATACCCTAGGAAACATTTGCTGCATTTTTTAAACAAACACGATATGCCTGCATTATTTTGGCCTGATTTATCCACAGCTCGTTATTCAAAAAATGCAAGAAATTTTATGAAACAAAATTCCATCAATTTCGTGCCAAAAACCATGAACCCACCGAATGTCCAACAGTGCTGCCCCATTGAGAGATATTGGGCTGTATTAAAAAAATTAAGATCCTCAAAGAAATGTGCCACCAGCAAAGAACATTTCACTCGTTTGGTCGAAAAAGCTATCAAGGGGTCCCAAAAGAGACCGTCAAATCACTAATGAAAGGCATTCGTACAAACCTGCGATACGAATATGAAAAACCGTAAAAACATTTTGTTTTCACTGCTAACGTATTTTTGTACACCCAATTCATCATACTCAAGCAAAGATTGCTGAATAAATTTAAAATTAATAAGCGGTACATTTATCTGAAAATGACCAATATCATTCAGCACTGTCCTTATGTATACACTATTGTGTAATTTTGTAATTTTATTTTTGTATTTTTTTTTTTTTTTTTTCGAGCTATGATGGATAGTAATTGTTTCTCGAGGTAAGATGTAAGTGACGAAACTAAGTTTTGTTTTTGCTAGTAGCTTTTGAAGTATCTTCCAACCTGCATTATGGGATTTCTCTTATGATGACCCCGTTGTTTCTAAAGTTAATTAGAAAAAATTTCTAAAGTTATTATGTTTAATTTTACGTATTATTTAAGTTTACATACCTTCTATTTGATGCATTTTTTATGGAGTGAATATGTATATTCAGTTTTAATGTTGCTTATTATATTAAATTTTCTTTTCTTTAACCGGTTACATTATTTTTCTTTAATGTATATATCAAAATAAATTAATAAATATACTTCATTTTATGAAATATAATTATTTTATTAAAAATAATAAATGAATAAAATAATAATACATTCAGTTTAGTAAAATGTCACATTTTAAAGTAAATGTATGCACACGTATTTCTTTTAAAAACTAAATAAATCTATATATATTTCTAAATCCTGATGTTCAAACAAATATTTATATCTTTACGGTGAATCATTTGAGCCAAAATACTCGTATAAAAGTATATCTCTATATAATAAAATATCACGTAAATTATTTTTTACTTTCTTATATATAGATATATATATGTGTGTGTGTGTGTGTGTGTGTGTGTGTGAAGAAAATATTTTTGATGGATTTATGCATTTTGAGTTATTTTTAACAAGTTTAATCATTTTTAGAGAATGACTGCCACTCTATGTATCTGCATGTCTGTCCGTGTATCACAAATGATGTGAACTTTGTATCTCACGAACCAATGAACCTAATTCAATTTAACTTGATAATTGTTTGGACTGTGAGCAAAAATGGTGCTTATTACATTTGGGGTTTAATCACTCAGCAGGTGACGGTCTTGTCCCTCCCGCCTTATTTTGAACATAACAGTGTATGACAAAATTTCGTAAAAATTTACATAATGAGAATATATATATATATATATATATATATATATATATATTTAATTCTTGTGAAACTATCATCGTAATAGTAAAGTAGAATAATGATAATAGTAATATTAAAGTTGAAAAAAAAAATGTGTATGTAGGAAAATATCCCACCCTCTCGAGGTGGAGTACTTCCCCTTTGTGCGAAACTTTTCAGTATGAGTATCTTTCAAAAGATCTCGTCGATGCATTTTAAAGGAATTGTTGAATCATAGATCTGTGATAATTTAAGACAAACTTATTTTTATTTTTATTTTTTTCATTAAAAGAAGAACTTTCTAATGTAAACGCATCTTCTAAGATATTTTCTGAAGTCCATAAAAATTGACATTCTTAGGACATTCGGTGTTTTATTTTTCTGTGATTAAAAGAGTCTGCATTTGTCTTAGAAAGAATTCTGAGGAAAAAAAGAAATAAATAAAATAAAAATAACTGGAAGATTTTGCCCCCACTTCACTTGGCAGTGTTGGGTAGCGCAGAACCTTGGCATGCCACGTACGCATTTCGATCTTTTTGAAAAAGAAATGCAGTGCCCGCCGCTTAATAAAATCGTATTTGTTCTGAGCCAAAGGGATTTTATTAAGTGGCTCGTTTTTGTACCCAACGAGTTCCCAAAACACAAAAGTGTACTCATCTACGAAATTGGAATGGAATTTCAAATTTTAACGATTTATAGGATTATAAATTAAAGAGATCAATATTTTTTATAACAATTAATTAATTATTCATTCAACAGTAATAAATTAAACACATATATATTTTTTATGAAATTAATAAATACATACTACAAATAGAACAACTTTATATGTTGCGTTTCTTATATATTGGGCTTCTCAAAAAACTGATCAACGATGCTATGTTTAATTGGAGAAATTCAAAAAATTCTCGCAAAAGCATATTGGTCGTACATTTCAAATGATGCCTCCCGATTTTCAAGAATCCTTCTTAGTGTAATATGAGCCTTGCGCATATAAGCTGCCGTAGGTGAAGCATCCAGCAACTTATCTAAATGCGAATCACTCAATGTTTAACTTGACTGATGAGATGTACTCCATGACGGCATATCACGCAATTCGGCTGAACTGAGTACATTTTCATCAATCACAACGTATTGAACGGAATTTTTGTTAAACTCTTCCTCGCCTTCAGAGATGATGCACTTTTCTTGAGTTTCTTCATCTGACTTAAGTCCATTTGCTAGGAAACATTTTTTTATCGTTTGCTGCTACACTGACCCAAGAATTTTTATATGACCTGGAAGCCTGGCAGATTTCGCTGCAGTGTTTGTAGAAGACAATGTAAGTGAACCATTTACATCAACTTCCGTCACGACTTTTCAAGCCAATTTCTTTCTGTAATGGCATTTAAAACCACTTGTAATTTCCTAAACGAGTGGTTGAATCACACTTGTGTCGTTAGGGGGAAGAAACATCAATTTTAAGTGTTGAAACGTCAAATCTGTGGGAAGCGCAGCGAGTTGTCCAAAACCAGAACGATATTTTTAGTCAGTTTTTTGTCCCATTGCACCAGAAAATGTGTGAAGATTTCAAGATTTTTAATTATAGTAGTAAACAACACGAAACATTTTAACGCTTTTAAAGAAGCGAAGCTTATAACTATTTTCAATGACTGGAGTCTTTCTTGACAGTTCCTGTCATATTGCTTTATTGCTTGTTAGAAGAACAATTAGGTATTGTTTAATTTTTTTACATACTTCACTGGATTCAGTTTTGATCATATGAGTATGCTCTGTTCCGATAAAAATAGTAAGGTTTCATCAATGTTGAAAATATGAGATGATTATAATCTTTAAACAAATCCGACAAAACATTTGTTTTCCAATAATCAGCAGCGTCAAAATCTACGTCTACATGCAGTTTAAGATAGACAGTATTGTTTTGCTCTTTCACCTTGTCAACTTGGCGTCTGTAGAAGTAAAGTTTTCAAAATTTAGTATTTGTGCAAACTTCACACTTCACAGCTTTTTTGAGCAAAATTGGACAAGAGATGGGAATATTCTTGAATCTGGCATTTTTGAACCAGTCTAAAAGCACTGTTACGATGTCGTCTGCTTTTCCCTACTCATTTCGGTTCATCATTACGGCTCATGCTTCCGTCTGCTACAGTTTGAGCGCTAATGTCATGTCTGTTCTTCCGCAAACATACGTAAAGCAGATTGGGAAATACATGCTTTAAAAAGTTGCTCCCCTTTGGCTACATTACGGAAAATCATCATACTTTTCTAAAATTTCAAATTTTTCTCTTAAACTAAAATCTTATTGCTTAGACATCTTGCTGCTTCGTTATTTTAAAGGAAGAACTACAAACAAGAACTCTCTTCTAATACTAGAAAAGAGAAAACTAATAATTATGGTGATCACTGACTAATCAGAACAAATTTGCAGCTTGTTAGTGCGGATTTGAAAGTGAACAGTTGTTGAATTTCTTGCTAGAACAGGTGAAAAAGGTGTTTATTTGATTACTAGACTATAAATGTTTTTCTTTTAACAGACAGGTAATGTGGTAATTTACTGTATTTTATTTGTTTTTCTTCTTAAAAAAAAAAAAAAAAAAAAATCTGGCACTATTAAAATTTGTTGTATAGTTTGTTTATATACAGACATTTGCAGCTAGAATTTTTTTTACTTTTTACTTTTTATTTTATTTTACTTTTTTGTAAAAAAAATATTTATTTTTTAGTTTATTAACTGGTGATGTTGATTTATTAAACTTTAAAAGTAGTTTGTATTGATTTTATTCGGTTCCTGGCAATTTGATCAGATTAAACGGTTGATTGCTAACCAGTAATTTTTCAAAGCAGCAGTTTCTGTGTATTGAAATCGGTCAAATTATTCTGAATGAAAAATATCTCTAAACTACGAATCGGTTCCGCATATCCTTCGGAAGCGTCTGTATTAAGTTAATATACGGAATGCTTAAAAATGGGTGAGTCCTGTTACCGTGGAAGCGTCTTAGTCGGGCACGCTAAACGGTTTTTCCTTTTTCATTATTTTTTCCTTGATGAACAACTGATTTCGGTTAGTGTTACCAGTAATTTTGACAACGTCATTTCCAGGTACACTCTTCACGCATTCTTTATTTTACTTTATTTAAATCGATATATTTACAGCAATTAAATCAACGGGGATTGGAGAAGATTACATTGAATATGAAATAAACGATTTCTCAATCAAAACAGTTTTTACTGCTTTTAAGTTTATGTAAATTACAAAAATTTTCGTGTAGTTCTAAATCTAAAATCACCCCTCCCCACACAATCTTCATTTGTTATTTGCAATTTATAAGATATTTTGCAAAAAAACAAAATAAATAAATAAATAATATTAATAATAACAATAATAATATCTTTATAACAACAAATCTAGTTCGTTAAAAATTGGGAATAGCTTAGCATAAATTTTCATTTAGTAAATTGTGAATATTTCGTTAAAAACTAGTTGGCGTGCAAATGTTACTGAGCATATGACTGATTTTGAAAACTTAAAAATTTTTGAAACTTTTTACAGCCGCATTTTCTTTGATGGTTGGCATACTTCTAATTCTGATTATTCTCTATCTCTTAAGTTTTGCTGCATATAATATAATTATCTTGATATTCTAGTGCTAAGATGAGTCTTAATTGAGTCTATTTTAATAGTTTTAAATGCTTGAATTGCTATTTAAGTAAACACATTCAATAATATTTATGTGAGATTTTTACTCTCTTTAATATATTTTTTAATGTGTTACTTTGTTTTATATTTCCCTATTTTAAATAATAATCTAAAAATATTCTTGCATAATCTTATAAATATTATTCACATGTATACTTTTAGGATTAATTAAATAATAACCTTAATTCGAAAAATTAATGTTATCATATTTTGAGAATTGTTTATTATTTCCACAAAGTAAAGCATATTTATAAACTTGAAATTTTAAAATGTTTATACAAGTCCCGTTTTTTATATATTAAACTAACGAAGTTTAAAATTTAAGACTTAAAATTTAAAACTTAGACTTAAAATTTTAGACAATAATAACATATTTTAAATTTTTAAATATTTGTGAAATATTTCTAAGTGTAATAGTTTATATAACCTTAATTTTAGTCAATAAAACTCTTAAAGAAGAAAGAATCTTAAAAAAAAAAAAAAAAAAAAAAAAAAGATAAATGAAGTAAATTGAAAGTTCATTTGTAGCTAGAAATCAATTTTTATGTTTCTTGCACCTTCTTTGATATCCTAAGGTGAAAATTGAAGCTTTGAAAGGAGAAACGAAATCAGAAATTTAGAATAGTGAATGATATATGGGGATACGTTTTTTCGCATTATTACCTTCATTTTCCATTACTGTACCAGCTGGAGGAAATGTAAAATTTATAAAATGAAACGTAACACAGTAACACAATATATCATAAAAAAAGTTTTTTTTTTTTTTTTTTTTTTTTTTTTTTTTTTAAATACGTAGTTCATAGTAAAATATATCAGTAAATTATTTTAAATTGAAATTTACCAAAAATGTGATAAATCCTTTCTTCTCTTTCTTAAAAAAAAAAAAAAAAAAAAAATCTATATTACATATATACAACTATATATATATATATATATATATAGTAATACAATAATAAAATATAATAATATCAGTGCAAAATTTTATGAAATTCAAAGATGATTCAACCTCAGCATTAAAACAATTATTCAGATCATAATCGTAGACCACTCATATCAAATCAGAAAAGATTTAAAGATAAATCGAAATGAATTTTGGAGATGAGAAAAAAGCATGATTTGCATTCCAACGTTTTCAAGGGCCTGGTAGAATGCAAATATGCTAAGAAATGGATGTTTTTCTGTCACAAAGGAAGCAAAAGCTCAGAATTTCTTTGTTCACAGGCCCGAAACATCCATTGAAAATCCATAAAAAAGAAGATCAAAATCACAATATTACCTGAAATAATCCTAAGACATATTTATTGGAGATTGAAATAAACATACAAAATTGCGTAATAAAATATATTTGAAACTGATTCAAATACAAGATACCCATGTGAAAAAACCAGAAAAATTCAATCCAGAAAAACTAAGATACAATGCACATGTAAAATTTAACAATCAGAACTCAGTTAAACACACAGTTAATCAGGTCAAAATTGCAGTGACCATTGAGTAATAAAGGATGCGCAGTGTTATTCAGGTAAATTAAGGATTCATACGTATTCAGATCCTAAAAAAAGCAGATTATTATTCATAATTATTTTAGCATGGATAATTCTGCCATCTAGAGTATTGAGATGAAAATAATAGTAAAATAAAATAGAATGAATTATTCATAATTATTTTAATGTGAATAATAATAATAAAAATAAAAATTATAAATAAATAATAAATAATAATATTTACAATAATAAAATAAATAAATAAATGATTAAAAGAATTTTTGAATCAAGTGTTTGGGATAGCCATTAATTAATGCTAATTTTTTAAAAAATCGAAATTGTACTTTTTAATGTTTATCAGACACTAAATTTTTGATACGTAGATTAAAGTTAAGAAGAATATTGACAAATACAGATTTATGTAAACATGTTTGAAAATTAGTAAAAAAAATTACCTTAAAGGGGAAATCTTTCTTTTTATCATATAAGTCAAATTCTAATTTGCCATTACAATTAAGAATAATTTTTAAATCTAAGAAACTAATGACATTAGATTCCAAATCAGTACTACTAAGAGACAGATTTTCAGGATAATTAACAGGTAAGTTTAGATTGGTGTGATGTTTATCCAAGTATAATATAATTATATCATCTATGTATCGTAGTAACTTAAAGTTAGTACACTCAATATCACGCTCATAATAATATAAGTATAGATCAGCTAATATACTAGAAGCAATGCCACCTTGTGGCAATCCTAAACGTTGTTTATATAAATAATTATTGAATAAAATATAGTTATGGAAAAGTATAAACCTAGTCAGAGTTTTAAAGGTTGAAGGAGTAATGTTAACATTTAGATTTAAATACTGCAGATTTTCTACAAAAAGTTTATTTATAATATCAAACATATCTTTAATAACTATATTATTAAAAAGATCATTGAAATCAAAAGTTTTTATACCAGAAATATCAGTAAGACTTTTAATTTTATTTTTGAGTTGAAAACTATTTTTTAGAAAAAAATTACACTTGTTAGAAACAATATAACTATGTAATTTTTTAAGGATATTTAATAATATAATATTAGCATTAGAAGTGTAGGCATTACAGGCAACAGTAACAGTACGAAATTTAATTGGATCTTTATGAAATTTCGGAATTACAACTAAATAAGGATAATTATAGTTATTATTTTTAGTTTTTATCAACTTGTAATAATTAAATATATGCCTGTTTTTATTTTCAATACTGTCATTAATCTTAACAAAAATATTACTAGTATCCATAGTATCAAAAAGAAGTTGTTTATAATACTTATTGCAAATAATTGCATAGTTATTAGCCGCCTTGTCAACATAAGTAATAATAAATTTCGACTGTAGGTCGAGAATTGCTGAATTAATTTCTTTGAAATTATAGTACTTGATATTAGAAAGATGGTGCATATTATAAACTAAATCAAGTTTAAATTTCTCAAGTAGCTTAAATTTCCACTCATTAAAATATTCCACTGGTTTATTATAATCAATAGCAATTTTGTATATAAAGAGATCCAAGTCTAAATTAAATTGAGTAATGATATCAATAAATTTGAATTTTGAAGGCATACGAAATTTAGTGCCATATTTCATCAAAGATCTTAAAGTAAGATTTTCCACAATATTGATATCGCCAGTAATAATATGACCATGAGATGGATTGAAAAAAGATTTATATTTGGAATCAGAACAATAGCATGGAGGCTGATCAATAGATGTAAGAAATTTAGCAAATGTATTGTAGTTAAATATTTTTCTGCCTAAAGTGATATTGTATTTAAAAGTTTTTTGAATGATGAAGTTTTTGATGGGAAAAGGATTGGATGGATCATTAAGTAAATTGTGGATATGAAGTTTATTAAACACAGGATGAGAAAAATTTGTCACCAAGAGAGAGTTATTTATTTTTTGACCAGATTTTAAGTCAAGTTTAATATTAAAACACTCAGCCCTGTAGTGTAAAATATCAAAAAATACATCACTGAAGTGTGAATATATATATATACAACTATATATATATATAGATAGATAGATAATGAAAGTTGTTCAAAACTTGCATTGTTGTTTTAATTACAATACGCTTTTTTTAAGTTTTATTAATATATATTGTTTTAAAAAATAATATTTTCTCAAAGAACAAACCGAGCTGCAAGTACTAAAAACAATATGTCAATTAATTGTATACATATTTGTAAATCGTGCACGACCAATGTTTATTTTGTAAAACCATTCGACACAGAATTTAGAAGCGCAAATTTCTTTACTGACTGCCATTCGTAATTGAATTAATTAACAGGGTTCACTGAATTGTCATGAAAGAAGCCTCGTCCGATATAGGGAGTGATTGCATTATGGTTATTAGACAGGTAAGGCAGGTAAGATAGACAACGGCTGGTTGTTCCAGCCGATAGATAAGCTTGCATAATTAATTTTAAGAAATCTGGTAGGCAAAGATATACTCTAAATATAACTGCTTGTATCCCCAAAAATATATGTTTGTTAAAATTGCATCAAATACTTCATCAGTGCCGTGTCATGTCTGTATTATTTACATAAAATAAGAAAAAAGTCTATGTCAAAATTCTTTGCTTTTTTGAGTCTATTTTTGAACTTTAATCTGCAAATATTGTTTAACCGTGGGGCAATAAAGTTTAAAACATTTAGATTCTAAAGTACACATTACAATAACATTGGAATAATCATAACACAAGCCTTTTAAAACAATTTAAAAGGACACTTTTAAAAGCTTTTTATTACAATTGGTAAAGAAATTGTTAATAAAAGCACACGAAAGCTTATAGAACTGTTAGAATTGTTTTTATACTGCAAAATATATATTAATTTAAAAAAGTAAACATTTAAAAATACATATAATATCTTTGTCATGAATTTTTAATAAGGTGTATTCTGAATTTGTCTTTTGTATATATAAATAATAATTATTATAAGTTCTTGGCAATCAATATGTTGGAAAAAAAATATTATTTTTGTAACTATGTTTATTAAGAATATGTTGAACAGTCATAAATATTTATCAATGCATATTGCACGTATTTTATTTATTTATTTTCCATTGATCTCACTATTGCATATATTAAAAAAAATTACACATTTCAATAAAATTAATAGTTTATATATATATATATATATATATATATATATATATATATATATATATATATATATATATAACTTCAATAATTGATGCAGAAATTTTGAAGCTCTTAAAATTTCTGTATGTACCTACAGAATTTCTGCACCAAATACATTTTGTTATATTATTTTCAGTTTGTTTTTAGCGGGTAATTTTAATGAGTTACATAAAAATTTCTATTAAGAAAAAAAAAAAAAAAAAAAAAAAAAGATGAGTTTACACTACCAAAAACATGTAACACTTGACAAAAGTTTGAGACATAAAAAAAAATTAAATTCATAAAAGTTTTTAAATTCTAGAAAAATTAAACAGTTTAAAAGAAAAGATGGCAATTGCTTTTTAATGTATGTTTAATTACTTTTTGATTATCCTTCCTAAAAATATATATGTATATATATATATTTTTTTTTTAATATTTCATCGTAGTACAACAAACAAATATTTTCATTTTATTTAAGGAAACATACATTTATCAACGATGTAAGCAATAAAACAAAAGAAATAAAACAGTATTAGAAAACTAATCTTTCTCAAAACAGGTAATATTTACATATAATATAAAAGTAAAATATTGATTTTTTAATTCTTAATAATTTTTCTGTTGGAAAATAAATTAAAATTACTATTCTTCAAACAAATTTGCTATGTACCCAGCTAAAAAAATCTCTAACATGTCTGCAAAAAATAAATAAAACGTGCAGATATTTGTAAAAATTCTGCAGATTCTTTGAAGACATTAAAAAATTGCATTTAATCTTCAATTGATTCTACAGATTTTTTGGAGATTTTCATATCATCATTAAAGTTTACCAACACAATGCAGATATTTTGAAGACAAAAAAAAAAAAAAAATCTGCAATCTATCTTCAATTTAATTTACAGATTTCAAAACACCATTAAATTTCACCAACAAAATGCAGACATTATGAAGACAAAAGAAAATCTGAATTCTATCTTCACTTTAATGAACAGATTTCCATATCATGATGAAATTTTAATAACAAAATGCAGACATTTCAAAGAAAAAAAAAATCTGCATTCTATCTTTAATTCGGTTTTTCAGTTTTTAGAAGATTTTTATATCATCATTAAATAATAATATCCAAAGAATTTTTACTTTCATTACCCGACTACCGTAGGTAATGGAAGTATTGTTATTCGGTCCAAAAATTCGATATCGAGATTTTACCTAATTTACATGTTTTAAGGTCTCCTGAATCCAAAAAAGTGGTTTTTAGCAATTGGTCAGTGTGTGTGTGTATGTATGTATGTGTGTGGGGAACCTTCTGACTATCATATCTCCGAAACTAATAAAGATAGAACAACGAAACTTCAGAATTGAGACAGGTCTGGTGAACAAATGAATTTTCCAAATTTTAGAGAGAAAACTAGAAAACCGGAAGTGGGACATCGGAAACCGGAGGTAGGACTATAAGTCCGTATCTCAAAAAACGGCTCTAACGATTTTCTTGAAAGTTGCTCTATAAACACTGTATTAGATGGCCTTTCGAATGATACAGTTCGTTAGTTGAGGAAAATTTATAGGCACCCTGTATAAATAGCTGAATTTCAGGTTTTGCAAGTGCGTTTCTTTGAAAACGGCTGTACGTATTTTTTTCAAACTCGCCATATTAACTCCCTTTTCCCTTTTACATATACTTTTGTATGTAATTATTGTTTTCCGGTCAATAATTGAATATGCCAAGTTTTGGTAAAAGTTGGTAGCTCAAAAACGGCTCTAACGATTTTCTTGAAAATTGTTACCTAAAACCATTTTAAATATGCTTTATCATGTATTACGTGGTTATTACAGGAAAATTAACAGTCATCCTTATTAGGTAGGTTATTACTATCGGTTACTAAATTAACAAATAAATAAATAAATAAATAATTACAAAGCTAGGATTTAAAATTTAAAACAGTAGTAGATTTTCAAAAATATTGAGATATGTATAACGTGTTACAAAATTTATTGTATGCAATATTGGTAAAATTTTGTTTTTATATTGTTATTATCATTAATATCATTTTTAAATTTATTTTATTAATGATAATATTTTTTTTTAATTCATAATTTATATTTAAAAAAAATAAAAAAAATAAAAAAATCTTATTTTGTAACTTACATAGGTCGAACTTAAATAATTTATAAATAATTTATTTAATGTAGCAACAATTGTTAAAAAGAAAAAGCAATTAATTAGTATAAATGTTACTGTTGAAGCTCGAAATTCGTTAATGTGCAGATTAACTAAATGAATAACTATTAATTAATGAGCTTCAAACTCCAAACAATAACTGAAACGTTTGCTATTGCTTCCGCTGAATGGTAAAGCCAAAGCAAAACTTTTAGACGGTTTGGAGGATCAAATAAGAATTTTCTGAAGTATTAAAATCAGCAATTTTGTATAATGTAGACCCATTTTAAATATTTCTATTTGACAGTAGAATGAATGTAAAATGGTATGTGGATTTACTACTTTTAATTTTTATTTATTTATTTTGAGATTGAAGATATTTTTTTTAATTACGCGATAAATAAGTTTGCAGGTGTGAATTTACACATTATTATTATTATTATTATTATTATTATTATTATTATTTTCTGAAGCAGTTACATAATGTTTATATAAAGAAAAAAAATATTAAATAAATATTTAAATCGAGGATATGCGATTTCCGTACTTTAAAAAAGTATATGTTTGACTTGTTTTAAATTTGAAATATATTAAAATTTCTTTTTTGTTATTATCATTATTATTTTGTTAAACAAAGTGATGGTTAGGCATTAAAAAAAAGTTTCACGTTTATTAGGAATAATTAATGGAGAAAAAATATAATTTTCATTATTTTTGAAAAAAAAAAAAAAAAAAAAGTGATATTTTTTACGATTAAATGTTTATTTATAATAAGATTCGAAAATTTTTTGAAAAATTCTCGTGTTTTTTTTTTTTTTTTTTTTTTTTTTATAATATTATTTTAATTTACTTATTTTTTGAATTCAATATATTCTTTCTGACATTCAGTGTGTTTGTTTACATTTTTAATATGATATAAATTATACCAAATTGTCTTTGAAAATAAGAAATAATATATATACAAACATAGTTTTTTTTTTTTTTTTTTTTTTTTTTTTTTTTTTTTCATGTATTACAGTATTATTTAATGTGACTTATATTTAACATGACTTCCTTTATTTTTTTATTTTCAAAGATTAATTTAATATATCTAAATCTTCTAAAGTTTATATTTTAGAGGAATAAAAACTCGTGTGAAAAAGTCAAATTCAAGTTATTATATTTCGGGATGCGTCTGTGTTTTCTATACAATGTTTTTACTTTCTCTTACCCATAAGGTAGAGAAAGTATTGTTTTTGGATCAAATTTTCGAACGTGAGATTTTGTTATATTTACACGTTTTGAGGTCTCCTGAATACGAAAATCATGTTTTTAGCGGTTGGTCTGTGTGTGTGTCTGACTGTTATCAGCATATATCAAGAACAAATAATAGCAGACATTCTAAACTTGGTATTCTAAATGTGTATCATATAGGGGTGCTACAGTAACCTTTTTGTTAAGGTCAAGCAAATGGTTCGTGTACAGGGACAATCAAGAGAATTCTAATACATTACGTCTGTGGGCGAAATTGCAGGTAAGTAGAGTTTAACGTCTATAGACTGCACTAAACCAAATGAAACGAATATATATTTTTTGTAATAGAGATAGTCAACTGTGAAAATTTTTTTTGTGTATGTAGGAGCCTCGCCTCCACCCTCGAGGGGAGTAAATTTTCATGATGGGTATCTTTCAAAAGAGCTCGCCAATACCTTTAAAACTAATGGTTGAACCATCGATCTGCGATAATTTGAATCAAAGTTATCGTTTTTTTTTTTTTTTTTTTTTAACAATCGTATTTTTTTTTTTTTTTTTTTTTTTGAGCATAAAATGGACTTTTTTTGGATATTTGGTGTTATACTACTTTTCTAATATGGAAATCGTCTGCATTATCATAAAAGATAATTTTTTTAAATAATAATTTTAATAAATTATTTTTTAAAAACAGAATTATTTTTTAATAACCGAATTAAATTCTATATAAATGTATGTGCATTAATGAAACGGGGGGTTGAGGGGGGCTACCGCCCCCCTCACACAGAACTAATTATCATATAAAACTCTTCCGAAGCCTAATTTGAATTGTTTAACATAGGTTTACATGACAGTACTCGTTGTCTTACCTCTTAATCTCCAACCTGTGTTTATAGTATTAAATTTCAGGGTAAGAGAAAGTCGTGTGAGTGACACACCAGGTTATATAGCTAATAATTATGCAAAAATTATTTACTAATTTTTTCTAGTATAAAATAATATTTTAGAAACACAGAAACAAGAAATTGTTGCAAAATATTTATCTAAATGTTTACTGAAAGTTTCTTATTCTTCAAAAATTGTTATAAAATGCATCCTCATATAATTGCATTTTTCTGATAATAATATATTTATAATTAAATTTAAATTTCAGTTGCTGCAAACTAAACTTCTATCCTAATTAACTAAAAACTAATTTATATTACTAGTAGTATTTCTGTAACTATAAGGGCTGTTAGGATTTTTTTTCCAAACTTGTCGTATTAATTCCCTTTTAAATATCATTTTGTATGTAATTATTGTTTTCCGGTGAATAATTGGGTATGCCAAGTTTTGGTAAAAGTTGCTATCTCAAAAACGTCTCTAACGATTTTCTTGAAAATAAGTTAAATAAATCTATTTTAGATATCCTTTCTCGTGTATTACGTGGTTATTACAGAAAAATTAACACTAACCCTGCTTAGGTACGGGTAAATAGGGCAAAAAAATGTGAATTCGTCCCTTCGCACAAAGTGTTTCTAATTTTGTTCCTGATGGGTTGGCAGCTATGGCAATTTATCTCCTCTACTGGACCAATTTATGCAACTTTTTCGTAAAATGATCCTTATTATCCACAGACGGATTCTACTTTCATAACTGTAAAACGAGATTTGGGAAGGGCGGGGGGGGAGGGCTAAAGTTTTTCAAAATACCCTCTGATTTATAAGAACTGATAAATAAAGCCTTTCAATTACTAAAACACGTTTTAAACAACCCTACTTTTATGCTTAATTCTCTGAAAATTTTTCGCTTGGGGGGGGGAGGGGGGACATCCTCAGAGGAAGACACGGTCGACGCTTGTTCTTGGAGTGTTGTTTCTGTCAGTGCTTTTGTCGCTTTTTCTTGTGGTGCCACATTCTGTATGTTGGCCTTGGGCTCATTGCCATTCACATAATTAGTATTTTTAATGATTTCAAGAGATGATTCTCAATAAAAAGTATAAATTAGGGTTTTCATAGTCGGTGATTTTCTTTCCTTTTTTTTTTTTTTTTCTTTTTTTAAATTATTAAATTTGATGTTAATATTTCGATCTAGGCAGTTTTTAGGCAATGCTGTGGTATTTTTGTTAAACTATATGTCTTATGAAAAATTCTTGTTCTATCTACTGTGGATATTTTGCTTTGTTACACCTATGTAGCAGCCATCATCGGAATTTTCGAGTGTAAAAGGGATTTGATAAACTCCAAGAGGTATCTAAGGGAAATCTAATCTAAGGTATTTAAAAAAAATAACCCCTTAGATACCGCCATTTATAATATCACGTTTACACGCAAAAATTCAGATGATGACTGCTACACAGGTGAAGATGATAGTCTGAAGGTACTAAAACTTTTTAACCAACGTTACTTTTAGGCTTTTAATCCTGTGAATCTTTCGCTCAGGAGCCCCCGCATCCTCAGAAAGGGAAGAACTACACAGTCGACGTAGGTTCTTGGAGTGTTTTTTCTCTCAGTGTTTGTCGCTTCTTCGATGGGGAAACGCTCATGCTGTTTACGTTGGCTTTATTGGGCTCGTTGCCAGCATTCAGAGAATTGGTATTTTTAATGATTTCAAATTTTTATGATAAAAACTATAGTTGGGTTTTTGTAGTCCGATTTTTTTTAAGTAATTGAATATTATGTTAATATATTCGGTCTGAGCGTTATTTTTAACTAATGCTGTGGGTAGTATATTTTTCTTAAACTTAATGTTTGAGAAAGTGCTTTATTCTGCTACTAATTTTTCGCTTGTTATGTAACAAGCGAAAATTTAGTAGTATAATAAATAAAGCACTTTCTCAAATATTAAGTATAAGAAAAATATACTACCCACAGCATTAGCTAAAAACGCCCAGACCGAAAATACTAATATAATATTCAATTACTTAAAAAAAAATTCGACTGTAAAAACCAAACTTGTGGTTTTTATCATAAAAATTTGAAATCATTAAAAATACTATTTCTGTGAATGCTGGCAAACGAGCCCAATAAAGCAAACGTTGACAACATGGGCGTAACCCCCATCGAAGAAGCGACAAACACTGAGAGAAAAAACACTCCAAGAACCAGCGTCGACTGTGTAGGTCTTCCCTATGTGAGGATGTGGGGGCTCCTGAGCGAAAGATTCACAGGATTAAAAGCCTAAAAGTACCGGTTAAAAAGTTTTAGTACCTTCAGATTATCTGCACCTTTTTATATGCAGATTTTCTGCAGACAACTGTTCCAAATACCTTCAAATTGTCTGCAATGTTTCTTTTGCAGATTTTCTGCAGATAAGTTGTTCCAAATACCTTCAAATTCTCTTCAACTTTCTTTTGCAGATTTTCTGCAGATTTATTTTGTAGATTTTCTGCAAATAACTATGTTCCAAATACCTTCAAATGGTCTGCATTTTTTTTTAAAGATTTTCTGCAGACATTTTTTAGCTGGGTAGATCACTGTAGGTTTTGAAAATTTAGTCTTACGAAGCTTTTAATTGCCATGGTGTATTTTTAGAAAAGTTTTTGAAACACTAATGGTTTAAGGATATCCTATAAATAAAAATTTAAGTTTTATTAATTAAATTACTACGTAAGCGTCGAAATAAATATTTTTGATTTTCTTATTTCTTAAGATAAAAAGCTTCATAATTTTAAAATAATTTCTTATTAATGAAAATTTTTGATATGTTGATTTTTAAACTACTTTTGTAGATTTTTTCCTTTGAAATCTGTATATATATATAAATTACGTGTCATTATGTTTGTCCGGGGTAAACTCCTAAACTAAGGAACCGATTTTAATGAAATTTTGCACTCTGTGTGCAGTTTGGTCCAACTTAAGAGATAGGATAGTTTATATCTCAATTTATTGTCACAGTATTGTTTTATTGCAATTATTTGTTAATTATAGACCTTTATTAAAGATGCTCCAAAATATCTGTGAGTTCCATTAATTTAATTGTTGCCAAAAAAAAAAAAAAAAAAAAAAAAATATACGAGTTCATTTTCTTTCGACATAAAAATAAATACATTTATTTAAACGTGAACGTTAAAAAATTATAAAAAGTTAAATTATGCATCCCACGAAAATTGACGTCATAATCAATTTAAAGATTTTATACACATTGATAAAGTGCTAATGTAGTAATATATATAGATCTCTCATCCCCATGTTATCGTACAAAGATTTTTGATGCCGGAAAAAAAAAAAAAAAAAAAAAAAAAAAAAAAAAAAAGCTTTAGAAACAGCCATTAAGTGGTATTGAAAAAAAAAAAAAAAAAAAGAAAGAAAAGAAAAGAAAGAAAGAAATATGAATTTGAAACTGTATCTGGAGTCTTCCATTCATCTTTAGCAAATAAATTATTCATAAATTTTATTTGTTAAAATATTAGTATGTATTCCCGTGTGTATTCACTCGGGTAAAGACGGCCATATTTTGGTAAAAATGTCGTCTTTTCCCAAATGAAAAGGAATAACTTTTTTCTCCCCAATGATCACTCTATTCTATATATGCTATACTATATCTATGAGTTCTATACGCAAGCGAAGTGTGACTCACTGACACTCTGTGAAGCCAAGAAAAAGATTTCCTATGTTAATTGCCCACTGCATTTTTTGTAAGAAATTATTAAAAATCGAGGAAATTTATTTCCCGATTTTAATCCTTATATTTGGGTATAGATATGTATTAGCTATCGCGGGTGTTAGATTGAATTATTTTGCTCTCAAATTGACAAAGTTTTAATTTTAAATTTCAAAACTCTGTCGCCCTTGGCTTTTATTATTATTATTATTATTATTTGGCGATCAAAAGCGTAACACGAAAATATACATGCCAGATGTATGCATTGTACGAAATGTAATATGTATTATTCATTGTACGTATGTATGACATGTAATATGTATTGTACGAAATATCGTTTCATATTATTCATTACTCTTTTAATATAAGTTGTTAAAGTAACCATGATTTTTGAAAGAAATTAAATATTTTCGCCAGATAATTTGGCGATATTCTTTTTTTTTCGCCAAGGATGACAGAAATGAAATCTATTCCGCTGCAAAATGTTAGTATCTTACATCAGATATTTTATTTAGACATTTGAAAACAAATTTGACTTCAAACTATGATAGAATATTTATCATTTTCCTTTTAATTAGTATATTATTAGTATATTAAAATTTAAAAGCATGGTATATAAAAAGTTTTTTTTTTTTTTTTTTTTTTTTTTTTATCTTATAATTATTCTTCTCTTAATCCTCAATGCTTGCCATCTTTATTAACTTGAATTTACTATTAAAATTTTAACATACTCAAAAACTTCTCCTCACTTCGTTAAAATACACTAAACTTTTCCAAAATCTTTTTCAATTTAAAATGATACATGTATTTACTTTAAATGTCCAATATTTCATAAGATTTCCAATAATAAAGTTTTAAAATATTTATCAAATTTACTTATTTTTCTGGTTTAGCCTTATTGTTTTCCTTTTTATAACTACAGCTGTTGCCCTCTTTAAAATATTTAAAATGATGAGGTCATTTTATAGTAAAATTATCCATTATAGCATATATTATATTTCACTCCTCCATAAAAATTGATTTTAAAATCGTCTGGTTTTTTTTTCTTTTAATAGAATTTTAATAGAATTTAATTTCTATATTAGTCATTTTAGCAATTTTATCCAAAGTAGCATTATAAATAATATATATCACTTCTCCATTAAAATTTATAGGACCCTACAATAAAATTAATTTGTGCTTAATACCAACACTACGAAAATTTTTATCAATCGCTTCCAAATTTTGACCTAAGTTTCAAATCTCAACTCTGTGGGTTTTTACATCGGCTACAACGTTTTCGTCTTTGTTCGTAAATAATAATTTGACTGTACTAAATAGTTTACAGCCGTATAATTCAACGTATAACTTAGTCACAGCAACGCGTGGCCGGGTCTGCTAGTTATCATATAAATCGTAAAAAAGAGGTCACGTAGAGACCAAAATGAACAATTTGGAACTACATATCTTAACAGTATTAAATATAAAATTCAACGATTTAAAGGTTTGTGTAAGATACACACCTCCTACATACTTTCACATGCACAACGATATATATACAAACACCTGTTAAATATTCTACAAACCACATATATCTTAGATGTAAGGTCTCGTATAGTAAATCAAAATTAATGGTTCATTACTAGAGTTAAAAACTTTGAAGAGTGGCGATGTTATATATTTACAAGCTTCTACGTGTTGTATGGCAGACGATTCTTTATCAATTAAGGGATCATATGAATTGTTTGTTAGTATGTCCTTCCGACATTAGTCCATCAGATCATGTTTTAGACATGCTAGGTAGACGAGTTTCTACTCAAGCACCTTAAGCATTAGTTCAACAACTTTTGTGATAAGCACAAAAAATTCAACATCATTTGGATTGCATATAACAAGAATTACTTATCTTCGGATGTTTCTCTTAAATGCACAAGTTTTATAAGTTTTTTTTTTTTTTTTTTTTTTTTGTACTAAAAACTCCAGAAGACGAATTTTCTTCCACCGACCTGGGACATTTTACAATGTTTTTATTAACTTCGATTCTTGTTTGTTTGTTTGTCAAGTACAAAATCTTGCAGTCGATTTTTAACTAACTTCGCAACTAGGTTGATATTTGAAACTTTCAGGACAGCTAAGAATACGGTGACAATAAATTTTTTAAATACTTTTAGTCAACTCCTTCAGGTCCCGCTGCCTTCGGCAGCGTTTATATGATTCGACAGAAAATTTATTTAACTAACTTCCCGACTATCTAGACATTTGAAACTTTCAGACTAGATTAGAATACGGTGAAAATGCATTTTTTAAATACCTTTAGCCAACTGTTTCGGGTTTCTGCTGCCTTCGGCAGCGTTATCAGTACACAGCTTGCAATCGATTTTTAACTAACTCCCGGAGTAGTTAGGCATTTGAAACTTTCAGGATAGCTCAGAACACGGTAACAATACATTTTTTTAATACTTTTAGTAAACAGTTTCAGGGCAGTTCTCATGTGATGCACGGGACATTGTCTGACCGATTATTAATTCTATAGGGTTTAATATTATATACAAAAAATAGATAATTGGTGTTTCTGATGCTAATGAAGGTTAACTTCATAAATGTGAAACAATATTTCAAAATAAAAATTATTTTGTCAGAATAAATGAACAAAAAGCTAGCGTGATGCACGGGACGCAGAAAAATCAATTATTTCTGCACTCATTCAGTCAAAATAATATTTGTCTGAATGTACTTGCTATAAACACATAAAACTACTAATCTGTGTTAATGACACTATGTTGGACATAAAATGTGAAGGAACAGACAATTCTATCATTTTGTTTATTTTTTATAATTATCTAAAAAAAAATATGGGTGTGATGCACGGGACATTTGATGTGTGATGCACGGGACAAATATAATTTGTCAAAACTGTAACCAACTTTTTATGCGGTATTTAGCATATTTATATTTCATAACTGTCAATATTAAGTTCATAAATAAAAATTCTAACTTTAGAAAGAATATATAATATTAAATAGAATGGCATAACACAATTTTTAGGAGGATGTAAACAATTCTGCACTTCACTAGTTCTGTTTTCTCAATAGAAGAGTTTAACCATAATTTTATTTAATATAATGATTTTGTATTTCCTCACTGTAAACTAAGTAAACTAATGCTAAAAACTAAGATTATTTATATTGAAGCAAAAGACGTTAAGAGCTGTGTAGATATGGAAAATGCCACACCCATCGAAAGCATCATGCAAAAACATGTGATAATTGTTTCTGATGGAGAAGTTCAATTAAAAGAAAATGCATGTGACAATTTCAAGACCAAAACAAGTTCCATGCAATTAGATTTAAAGCTTCAACTCAATGTTTGGGTCTTTGCTAAATATGAAAGTGATTGTTATCCTGGCATGATTGTTGCCAAAATAAATGAAAATAACTTTAAAATTTTTGTTATGGTAAAAAGTGGAAATCAGTATTGGAAATGGCCAGATAAGGCAGATGAACTTATTTATCCAATTGAAGACATTATTAAGCAAATTCCTCCCCCATAAATTGTAAATTCATGTAGAAACTTCAAATTTGAAAACTTTTTGTGATGCACGGGACATAATATATTAGCAAATAAAGTTAATTAAAATAAAGTTTTGTTAAAAATATTTCTAATGTAGTTTAAATATGGTTCATTTTAAAAGTTCTTAAGACTTTTTCAGCAACAAAAATAAAAAATAAATTTTGTACACAAATAAAGTAGCTCTTTTTGTGTGATGCACGGGACATGCATACTTCTTAGTAAAAATTGAATAATTTAAACAGATTAAAAATTATATAGATATATTTAATTGTTTTTTCTGAATGTTCATTCATTATAATGTTTTCCTATAACACAAAAAACTTAAAATTTTCATTACTAATAATTAAATGAGAATTTGAAATTTCCTCCCAATTTCAGTATTTTTGTCACAATTAGTTTACTAAATTTCAAAAGTTCATAAAAAATTAATTTTTCAATATTTTTTTATATTTTGGCATTTTTTATTTAATACATATGTTCTATTTCAACAACAGTAAAAAGAAAATACAATTTTCAAAAAAAAATTTTGACATTGTTGGTTTCATTTTTCAGAGAATTGCCCTTCAGGTCCCTACTGCCTTCGGCAGCGTTTATATGATTGAACCGAAAATTTATTTACTAACTTCCCGACTAGCTACACATTTGAAACTTTCAGAATAGTTCAGAACAGGGTGAAAATGCATTTTTAAAATATTTTTAACCAACTGCTTTGGGTTCCTGCTGCCTTCGACAACGTTACCAGTACAAAGCTGGCAATTGATTTTTCTCCAAATTCCCGACTATCTAGGCATTTGAAACTTTCAGGATAGCTCAGAACATGGTGACAATACTTTTATTAATACTTTTAGTAAACTGCTTCAGGTCCCTACTGCCTTCGGTAGCGTTTATATGATTCAACAGAAAATTTATTTAACTAACTTCCCGACTAGCTAGACATTTGAAACTTTCAGAATAGTTCAGAATACGGTGAAAATGCATTTTTTTAGCCAATTGTTTTGGGTTCCTGCTGCCTTCGGCAGTGTTACCAGTACAAAGCTCGCAATCGATTTTTCACTAACTTCTCGACTGTCTAGACATTTGAAACTTTCAGGATAGCTCAGAACACGGTGACAATACATTTTTTTTAATACTTTTAGTCAACTGTTTCAGGTCCCTACTGCATTCGGCAGCGTTTATATGATTCAACAGAAAATATATTTAACTAACTTCCCAACTAGCAAGACACGAAACATTCAGAATAGTACAAAACACGATAAAAAGGCATTTTTTAAATATTTTTAACTATCTAATCTGGGTTCCTGTTGCCTTCGGCAGCGTTACTAGTACAAAGCTTACAATTCATTTTTCCCTAACTTGTCGACTAGCTAGACATTTGAAACTTTCAGGATAGCTCAGAACACGGTGACAATACATTTTTTATTATACTTTTAGTCAACTATTTCAGTTCCCTACTGCCTTCGGCAGCGTTTATATGATTTAACAGAAATTTTATTTAACTAACTTCCCGACTAGCTATACATTTGAAATTTTCAGAATAGTTCAGAATACGGTGAAAATTCATTTTAAAATATTTTTAACCAATTGCTTCGGTACCCTGATGCTTTCGGCAGCGTTAACGGTACAAAGCTTGCAGTCAATTTTTAACTAACTTCCCAGATAGATAGCCATTTGAAACTTTTATAATAGCTCAAAACACGATAATAGTTCTTTAATACTTTTATCCAATTGCTCCGGGTTTCCGCTGCTTTCGGTAGCGTTTGTATAATTCAACAGAAAATTTAAATCATAGTATATAAAAAGTTTTTTTTTTTTTTTTCTTTTTTTTTTAATCTTGTAATTATTTTCTCTTAGCATGGGCAACGTATCAACGACCCAAACTCTAATTTATAATGAATATTTACCGAGCATCAATAACTTTCAAAAAAATTAAGCTGTGATTTTTTTTTCTTTTTTCTATGTAGTAATTCTAAAATACTAAATAACTTTGGAATACACAAAATGTACCACAAATAATAATAATAAACTATTTAGCTACGTATTATGATTATATTCTTCTACTTTTAGTGAAGCTTTGTAAAGTTCTTTCTCATCTTAAACATTCAAAAGATGAATTACTTACAACACAAATTACGTATTTTTAATAGCATTAAAAGGATTCTTAATGAAAATAAATGTTATATAACATAAAGAGGAAAACGTTTTCTACTAATTGCATAATTTATTTTCATGAATTTGTTATTACAGAATCTAAACAACTCGTATGATCAATTAAACTTAAATTGTGTTATTATGTATAACGAGCAGAAACATTTTGAATTTTTTTAATAATACGTAATTAGGAAAAAATATATTATTTATTTTTGACTTCAAGTTTGTATCATAAGCAATTAATTTAAATTTGTTGAAAAAAAAAAAGTTTCTATTTTTTTTCATAAATGCATAGTTATTAATTTTATGTCATGGCATTCATGATATTAGCCATTACTTTTAAATATTTTATTTGTCATGTTGTTCACGTTAATGTTATTTATTATTTTGCATTAATGTTGAAATTAATGTTGTTTGCTAATTTGAAATGTAAAATGTTTAAAATAAATATTTCTTTCGCTTTTAGGAAATTTTTTAAATGTGATTTTAAATTATATGTTTCAATTATTTAAAATATATTATCTGTTTAGTTCTTAAGCTTTTAAGCGTTTTAAGATAAATTTTCCATTAAACTTGAACAAAAAACAATAATTTAAATTAATATTTACCTCACAAGACAAAACTGTTAATACATTTTAATAAAAAATAGCGCAGTAAGTTTATAAAATGTACGTTTAAATGTAAACACAATAAATGAAAAACGAAGTAAAGAACTTTCAGAAAATATAAATGAACTATTTTATTTCCTAAATACATTATTTTAGCTATTTATCGAATGAATGTGAATATATCAAACAACCATTGTTGAGGATAATGTACTATGCGAAAATTAAAATAGTAATTATTTTTGTTAAACCAAATGGAAATATAACATGAGGTAAAATACATTTTTATTTAAAGATGTTTTCCATTCTTTTGACTTTCCCCATGGGTTATTTTTGTAATTGATCCCTATGTTTAAGTGCCTATGTGGGTAGTAATATCATAAAAATGACATTCGAAGGAAATAAGTTTTAAAAATTGCATTAATAATACCGAAGTTTGACAAAACAAAATTAGGTTAAACATATTTTCTGAAAACTTGAGTGTGAATTAAAAAAAAAAAAAAAAAAAAAACTTTTGTCGGTGTTTTATACATTTAAATTATGTGAATCGCCTTTCATGTAATGCTAAACATACTGGGAATGAGAAAACAGCATGTATAAGTTATACAATTTCTGATTGTATGTTCAGGGTTCATTATACAAAGAATATTCAAAAGTATGGAATGTCGTAATAAAAAGAAATTTTGATGATAATTTATAAAATAGTATTTCTTGTATAAAGAGTGAATTTTTTTAAGGTTATTTTTCTATTGTATTTCTTTTAGATTGAATCCGTCACGAAAATTTCTGAGGTCATTTTCATTAGGCAAATCTTATTATAGACAATTCGATTAAAAACCACTATGTAAACAACTTTTAGCATTTTTCTGATGTCACATACATATAATAATATTAATAATAAAAATAATAATATATTTCAATTTATTCAACTGCTTTATTTTTTTTTAATTGGAGCTGAAAAAAAAAATAATACATCAGTAATACAAATTTATTTTAAAAAAAATATTAAAAAAAGGTTGTTTGTTTGGGGGTTTTACGTAAGTTGTTAATGTTGTCTATTAAACTATACAAAAGTAATTTTTTAAAAGCTAGCGCATGCGTAGATTAAAAAATGCTCATATTTAATAAGATAGTTTACATTTTTTGCATTCTGATTGCAGTATGCTGTGTCTAATGTAGTACGTGAAATTTACTAAAAATTTCTTTGCACTGGGTCTAATACACTACGCGTTATATAATTTAAAAAGCGGATTTCTGTTTTTTTTTTTTTTTTTTTTTTAATCTTCATAAATATATGTAGTAGCCTCATAAAAATTTATACAGATAATGCAAAAAATCCTCATAATACCATCCTAAAGCCAAAATGCATTTAAGGCACTACCTTTCACAGGGTGATCCAAAATATTTTAATTTTTGTTTAATATTTTACTGATAGCCTTTTCCTCTTTATGAGACAACTTTTTCTGAAATACATGCATATTTGAGGTATAACATGTCCTTTACTCTACCAAAGTTTCAAATGTTTTCTAAAGAAATTTTGTACATATTTGACAAAATGTCTAAATTTGAAAGTGTCCAAATACTGTAAATAGTGTATAATTATCTTAAAATAAAGCATCGCACCATATATCATCAATAATTTCACTTACATTCAAATAATATATATATATTTGTGTGTGTGCGTGTGTGTGTGTGTGTGTTGGAGTTCTTTTTTTTTTTTTTTTTTTTTTGTTCACACTAAACGTATTAAAAGTTTAGTTTAGAGGCTTAAAAGGTAATCGAAATTTTTTAACAGGCAGAAATATTTCAATCCTTGTATATGTTTCTGATGAACTCGTAACTCTGAAAATATTTCTTTATTGTATAGTTATCTACAGTTGTCTGTGTGAAACAAATTTGACAAAATTTCATTAAAAATGAGTCATAAGATTTTTATATAAACAAACGTATCTTCGACTCAGAAGCGGATAATTACTGACACTAGACTAAACAAGTTTAAAAAATTTTGTAGGTGGATCATTAATCCTTGTAAAGAATGTATTAAAAGCAAAGTTTCAAGAACTGCCAGGTTCAAAAAATACATCGTGATATTTTGTTTAGAAATTAGTCAAAAATATATTATATTTAAATTGTAATGTTCAAGGAAAAACATTTTTTTAACAGCTAAAATATATATAAATGCGCATATGATATTTTTTTTAGAAATGACATTCATATTTTTTCTCATTTTATTTGAATTTCTACTTTTATCTAATTAAATGTAGCATTTCATATCCTTCACTTGTCAAAAAATATTTGTAAACCTACGTACTGAGCAAATTCTCTCAGTCTAATCCCTTAAAGGGAAGACATAGTTATGCATATTTATATTTGTAAAAAACAATTCGTTATCAGAATAAAAACACTCATGTATTGCTGGTAAGTTATGTACAACTTTTCCATATTGGTAGAATTTGGGTGAATTTACTAATATGAAAAGAAAAAAAAAATTGAATTTACGTACACTCATGATGGAATGCATGCAGGCGCACGCGAGTGCATTCATGTACGCAGTACAATCTTGCATCAAGCATAAATTATGAAACATGTAAAATATATAAGGAAACGAAATGTCTAACATGTGCGAAACTTCTAAAATCTGAAGGAAAATAAAATTTATCAATATTTACAGAACATTATAAACGCCAATGTTAAAAAAAAAAAAAAAAAAAATTGTTAAGTGCAGTCTGCAGTTTCGGTAGCGTAAAGCGTATTGTCATCAGTGCAGAATGACGAAGTGGATGATTGATCATATATATAGGTAGGAATCCAGATTATAGAGTTAATGTAGCAACCCTGAAATTTAGGAAACTGGAGCTGTAAGCCAATAGGAATTTGGGATGAAGAAAGCTATGTAAAAATTAAGAATATGTGCATTTTATGTGATTTTTCCAAGAGAAGGGGTACAGAAAAAACGCAATTAATGATATTTTAATGATTTTTATAGATATGGTAAGCTTCTAGAAAATCAAGTTCATGTAAGTGTTTAGGCTGAAAGATTGTTTTAGCTTAATTAAAGTTGAAATTATGATTATTCTCTAAAACTGCTTAGCAATAGCCGATATTTTAGTTTATTGTTTCTGAATATAACTCATGTGTTCTTTAAGGCGAAACATTAATTTACGTTTCGTCTGATCAACATATGATTGTCCACAATAACAAGGAATATATACACACCCCAAGAGTTGTGTGTATAAATAAGGTCTTTTAATCTAGGAAAGGCTAATTTATTTATGGGTAATATATATATATATATTTTTTAAAGTTATATTGTTTAAGAACTTTAGCTATTGCAAAATTAGATTTAGAGAAAAAAGTCAAAACAATACTGATGTTGGAAGAAGACATAGAAATACGAGAAGTTTGTATTGAGGATTTTGTAATTTAAAAGGAGCTTTGCCAATAGTGGAAGGGTTGTAACCTCTGTCAATTGCAATTGCTTTAAGACATTTGTTTTAAGAATGAAGGGATTCAGGATCCGAACAAATGTTAAGGGCACGATTGACAAAAGTACCAAGTGCGGCCATTTTCCGAGTAGCTGGATAGCACGAGCGAGCATGAGGAGTTAAGGAAACAGCAAACGTTTTACGATAAACAATAGTTCAAAAACCTTTTTCTGTGCGAGAGACCAGTATATCAAGGAAAGGAAGCGAACCATTATTTTCAATTTCGTATGCAAATTGGATGTGATTGTGAAGTGAATTTAAGATCTGTAATACGAATCAACATTGTGCTAAGAAGTGTCGATGAGGGTGAAATTATCATCCACATAACGGGTCAAAAATGTAAATTAGAATTTTTCAAAGAAAGAATTTTCAAAATAATGCATGTAAATAAGTAAGTGGAGTCCTACAGTAAAAGGGCAAGACTTTACAGATGATTTAATTTTACTTAATTCCTGCGTAGATGAAACGCGAAAAAGATGAGTGTATGGGCCATCGTTAGTTAAGTTGGTGACACTTTCAACGCTATGAGTTTTATCCAGAATGGCAATTTGACCTCCCTTGTCAGGTTTCATAATAATTATATTTTCATTAGACTTTATATCTTTCTAGTCACTTTTCTCGGCAGGATTGAGGTTAGATTTGAAGTTGTTGGAATTAAAATTAGCATTGGAAAGGATAGGATGACGGAGGTTTTCTTTCTGAGTTTCTGTAAGGGGTGAGATTCTAAAAGCTTTTGCAATGGGAGCTATTAAATGGGGGAAAGAAGCAGAATTTTAGAGATCGAAAAATTAGAACTCAATTCTAAAAAAAGAATGCTGAATTTTAGAATTTTTTACGCTGAAAAGGTTAACGATTGCATTTTTGGTAATAGTATAAAATTCATTAGAATGGATTGCTTCTGCGAAATTAAAAGCGACCAAATTTATATTGTAGAGTTTTTGAATGCTTTTAAGAGAGTTTTTTAGCACGAATGACGTCAATTAAAATCAATAGACGTAAAAGTGGAAACACAGGAAGCTAACTTTAAATTAAGACAAGAAAAAAATTTAACATGCATTACATTAGTTATTTACATGCATTATTTTAAAAATTCTTTCTTTGGAAAATTCTCTTTTTCATTTTCGTCCCGTTATGTGGATGATACTGTCACTCTGATTGACACTTCTCGGCACACCATTGATAAAGTATTACAGATCAAACATTTAATTGACAATCATATCCAATTTACATACGAAATTGAAGATAATGGTTCACTCCCTTTCCCTGATACACTGGTCTCACGCACTGAAAAAGTTTTTTGCACTACAGTTTAGCATAAAAATTTTGCTGTTACCTCTTCATGCTCCTTTATGTCATCCACCTTCCCAGAAAATGGTCACATTTTATACTTTTGACAATCATGCTCTTAACATTATTCCGATCCCGAATCCCTCCATTCTGAAATCAACCCTTCCATTATTGATAAATCTCATTTTAAATTACAAAATCCCCATATTTCTTGTACTTCTACGTCTAAATCCTCTTCCCACATGTGTGTTGTTTTGCCTTTTTTCCCTAAATCTAGTTTTGCCATAGCTAAAGTTCTTAAGCATTATTACTTTAAAATAATTTTCTCACCCATAAATAAATTAGCTCTTTCAAGATTAAAAGGCCCTATTGATCCCCAACTCTTGGGGTATATATATAGTATTCCATGTTAATGTGAAAAATCATATATTGGTCAAACAAAATTTAAACTCAAGTTTCGCCTTAAAGAGCACATGAGTTATATTCAGCAACAAGAAATTAAAAAAATTGGACCATTGCTAATTATTTTTGGGAAAATAACCATAATTTCATCTTCAATTCAGCTAAAATAATCCGTCAGCCTGAAAATTTACATGAACTCGATTTTCTAGAAGATTTCCATGTCTATAAAAATTATAAAATTGTCCTTAATGGTTATTTTGCTCTACCCCCCTCTCTCAGATTGTTGGAAAAATTACATAAAATCTACATATTCTTAACCTTTTTGCGTAGCTTTCTTCATCCCAAATTCCTATTCTTACAGCTCCAGTTTCCTAAATTCCTGTTGTTTTCCACTTTGACTCTATAATCCGCTTTCCTACCTATATATATGAACAATAATTCACTTCGTCATTCTGCAATGATGACGGTACGCTTTACGCTAATGGAAATGCAGTCTACGCTTAACCATTTTTTACATTGGTATTTTTAACATTGTATAAATATTGATATTTCTGTTCTGCGTCAAGTCTATAAATTATTTTTTATATTGTTTTCATTCGGTCTGTTTTTATCTCATGATATTTAGCATTGATTTAGCTTACATGAACTTTTATTTTAAGATTAACAGTGTGTATCGATTTGTTGTGTAAAGTAAGATGATAAATCATCCTTTTAGACTAAAGATTCTCACTAAGTATCTTAGTACATTATCTGTTTTCTCATTTATAATCTTCAGAATTCTTTCTCATTTATAATCTTCACATAACTTTATCCATGTGTAACTTGATAAAGAAATCGACTGGGTATTTATATCTAAAGTAAAAGTGTTGGCATCTTACTTATGCTCCCCCTCCCCCCCCCCCCCAAAAAAAAAAAAAAAATAAATAAATAAATAAATAAATAAATAAAAATATTTATTTTAATGTAAAATGATCAGAAAACGTAAGTTCATTTGCAAAAGAAAAAACCGGCTGTCACTAAAGGTTAGGCGGAAATGCTAGACACCGCATTTTTTAAAATTATCCAAATTTACTATTTCTTGTTTAAACTACAGGTAAATAATAAAAAGTACACAAGCGATTAATGAAATTTTTTTACGCTAACCAGATTATTAGAAAAAAATTTTTGCTCAAAATTAACCCGATAATTTATTTATAAATTAACAGAAAATCGTGATTTGGGGGAGGGTTAACATCGCTCTATATTTATGTATTGGATAATTAGTGATTGTGTCTGGGAATCATCCCTAAGGGTAATTTGGAGATGTGTCACTCAGCGGAGGTGATAGCTTACACGTTCAGTAACCTCCAAATTTATCTTTTGCAAAAGTGGAGGACATTTCGACCACAACAGTTTTTACGTGTACCAGCTTTTAATATATACAACTTTTTTTTTTTTTTTTTTGCCTAACTTGATTATCAAACACGCAATCTACGAGTGAGTGATCGGTGCCTCCTCACGGCACCTGCATAAAATAGAACACACATAATATGCCATCTGTTTACAGTGGTGTTTTATACTAAACTTGCTTTAAACCACCCTTTACTGTGCAATTTTTTAAGTTAATAAAAATTTTCTAAGGAGAAATTTTATTTATAAATACATAAGAAATATTAAATTATTTTTTAAATATTCCTTTTTAATAAAAATAAAATGCTTACAAAGAAAATCTTCACAGTTTTCTACTGCTAATGCTTGTACTTAAAAAAGGCTAAAGTATAACATTCTTCAAAAAGAAAAATATGTATTTATTTGATTTAAATATTTAATTTTTGTACATTTTAAAACTAAAGTACTTACAAATTACGACGGTATTAACAATTTTAAAAAATAATTCAAATCGATACGAAATAAAACTTATCAATAGTACTAACTATTTACGTCGGAGATAAAAATATAGCTAAGGTTATTTCAAAGTTTATCAACTGTTAGGTAACAGAATTACATGTTTAATGACCAGTTATCTGTGTAATGACCTATCAAGTATTCTACATCTGATAAAACAAAATTAGAAATTTTTTATACCATGATGCATACATAAAATCTTAGAATAAGCCTTTTGTAAAGTTATTTTTTCATTGTGTATAATTTTTTAATGATAAATGTGTATAACAAACTAAACAAAGCTCTTACATCATTTTTTTTTAATTTGAAATTTCCTTATAATCATCCATCAATATATATATATATATATATATATATTTTTTTTTTTTAAGGAAACGATGTGCACTATTCTGCCTGTTTTATAAACAGCAGGAACAACAGCTAATTAATATGACATATTCATAAAACTAATTTATCAAAACTCTTTTTCATTTTTTTTATTGATTTAAGAGGTTTAAAAAAAAAAAAAAAAAAAAAAAAATGGCTTTTCTTATGTGTCGAACAATATTAGTGACATGTAATTAAAGATTTTTCTTTCTTTTTAACACACAAAAAATTAATCAGGAAATTAATACTTTATATGTAACTTGTTAATTTGGTAGATCCGTGAAAGTTTAAATTAGTAATCCATCTTCATTGTTATAGGTAAAAAAGAGCATTTTTCTCTTGTAAATAATTTATGCTCTCTACGTGTTTGGAACTTTCTAGAATAGATAAATTAAGTGATTACTTTTTCACCTGCTCTGAAAAATGGAAATCATATATCACATAATCAAATTATTTACATTCTGTGATTTTAAAACTGGAAGTAATAAATAAAGATTTTTTTTAAATAATTTAATTATTTTGTTTGAACTTATTAAAATAATTTATCACTTTTTACTTTGTATTTAAAATTTAAAGATATAAATATAAAGATATTTTTCTTACAACATAATACAACTAAGCAAATTCAGGCAATGAATTTTTAAAAACAAAATTATAATGTTTAATTAATATATTTTTACTTCCATTACCCTACTATCGTAGGTAATGGAAGTATTGTATTCGGTCTGAAAATTCGATATCCATATTTCACCTGATTCACACGTTTTAAGGTCCCCAGAGTCCAAAAAATTGGTTTTTGGCAATTGGTCATCTTGTGTGTGTATGTATGTGGAGAATCTTCTGGTTATTATATCTCAGAAACTTTTAAAGATAGAACTACGAAACTTTATAATTGAAACAAGTCTGGTGTACAGATGAGTTTTTCAAATTTTGGTGAAATTTGAAAAACCGGAAGTGGGACCGTAAGTCCGTATCTCAAAAACGGCTCTGACGGTTTTCTTCAAATTTGCTATATAAACACTCTATTAGATGTTCTTTCGAATGATATAGTTGGTTAGTTCAGGAAAATTGATAGGCGTCCTGTATAAATAGCTCTATTTCAGGTCTCTCAAAGGCGTCCTTTAAAAACGGCGGTACGTATTTTTTTCAAACTCGCCATATATACTCACTTATAAATATGCTTTTGTATGTAATTATTGTTTTTCTGTCAATAACTGAGTTTTGGTAAAAGTTGATAGCTCAAAAACGGCTCTACGATTTTCTTGAAACTTGTTATATAAATCCATTTATTTCTTATGTATCATGTGGTTATTAGAGGAAAATTAATAATGTAATAACTATTTATTTATTTATTGTAAACGACTATTTCTTTTTTTAATTAAACTTATTTTTTAAATATCACTGTGTTAAATTAGTGTAAAAACAAAATTTGAGTAAGTACAAAAATAATTATATATATATATATATATATATATATATATATATATATATAAACTGCATAGAAAAAATTTATTGATTATCAGAAATAAACATACATTTTAGTATTTTGGAATCAAAGGAAATAAATAAACAATTTAGAGTTTATATAAATTCTTCTAAGTAGATAATATAATAAAATAGTTCAATTGAACCTAAAAGCGTTTAATACGTTGTTTTCTTGTTGAACTGCCTCTGGCTTTGATCACAGCAGCTACTGTTTTAGGCATGGAATCAAGAAGGTTTTGCAACACGTCTTTCGGTAAATATAAAAAAAACTTTACTTCTGTTTACTCCTTTCTGTATTTCATTGCGCCAAATTTTAGTTATGGTTTTCTGAAGCTCTCGTTTTGTTTTGTGGAATTTTCGGAAAAAGAAAAAAAAAAAAAAAAAAAACTTGAAAATATGATATAGATTTTGCCAGTAGTATAAGACAGCATAAGGAAAAAGAAACTTATCATTTGATGTATTTTATCTGAAAGAAATAGGGTTGCTGTACTAATATTATAAAAAATCTAAAAAGTATGTTTTGTATTTTACCTTTTCTACTCACTAATGTCAATCATAATCTACAGAAATATAATTATGAAAATATAAAATAAAGAACTACAAGAATGGTTTATTTAGGAAATATTCATTTTGTTACTTAAATTTATATAATGTATAAATAATTATTGTTGTCATTGTACAAAATGTAAATCTTGAATCTACTTTTTTATGTATAAACACCATTGTTTATTATATACAAGTTTTTTAATCAGTGTACTTTGTTTTAAAATATCATGTATTTTGGAAAATAGATTCTATAATAAATCTTTCAAAATTTTCATCAATCACGAAAACTGTATTCAAAATACGATATGACAAGGATTTTGAAAAATTTATAAATATCACGCAAACGCATGAAACGAATTTATTGAAATGATAAATTAAACTTTCTTATTTATTTCAAATTTATAAAGAATGTCTCATGCTATCCTTTCCTTGTTGCTAGTATATACTGCGCTGTTAAAAATTTCAACAGAAAATCTATTGGAAATCATTTATCTTAAGTAAATTTACAGCAAAAAGTGAACAGAAATATGAAAAAATATATTTTATAGATGCATTTTAATGGCTAATAAGTTTTTAATTCGCATAAAAATATTATTGGCAGATTTATATTAGTGATTTATAACACTTTTTTTGCGTAAGGATATTTATTTTTAAAGTTTACGGCCAAATAAAACAATACAAAATGAAATTACAGACTACTATTGGAGTATATCGATTATTACTTGTTTAATGGAGAAATATTGTAAATTTTCAGAAAATCTGGAAAAATGTTTTAGCAAATGTAAAGCATTTTTTTAAAGCGTGGTACTATATTCTATATACAACTGCTTAAAACTCTGGAAAAAAAATTCAAGCGAATGTTTCATCTCGCTTTCAATTTATAACTAAAGGAATTAATTAAAATTTCTCAAACTTTAAAAATATAAAGAAGAGTATCTTAATATTTTTCCATAAACATATGTTACAACAATAATTAAGGTCCCAAGTACAAATTTGTTAAAATAAAATAATATTTGCCACCAAACTCTATTACTGAAAAAGTAAAATGACCTACAACTATAGCAAATGTTAATATAAACACTGTACATTTCCTGATGCTCTTAAAGAAAAATATAATGTACCGAAGAAACATGGTAAGCACTACTTTTTTTAACAAAATTAAAAAAACTTTAAAAACACGTTATAAATACATTTATTAAAAATATAAAAACTCCCAAAGCTTTTCGCCTAGATAAAACAAGCCATCATCAGGGGATTAGTTTTACACACTACAGAGCAGTTATTGCCGAAACGTCAGTGGAGGCCCTCTGTTGAGACTCAAAACGGTTTTGGTCTGTGTCTGTGTGTCTTTCTGTCTGTCTGTCTGTCACGCGATAGCGGCCGCAAAAATAGCGCTATTGACTTGAAATTTGGTACACATGTTCATGAACCCCACGAAATCAGCTGTATAGTTTTTGGTATGTATTCCATTTGTAGTTCGTATACAGGGACACGCCAGAGTTTTTTTTTTTTAATCATTACGGCCTATGGGAGAAATTTGCATGTATCGCGATAGCGGCCATAAAAATCACGCTATTGACTTCCAATTTGGTACACATGTTCATGAGCCCAACGGAATCAGTTGTATAGTTTTAGGTGTGTATTCCATTTGTAGTTCGTGTACGGGGACACGCCAAAGATTTTCTATCATTATGGCCTACGGGAAGAATCTGTATGTACCGCTATAGCCACCGCAAAAATCAAGCTATTGACTTCCAATTTTTGCCGAAACGTGAGTGGAGGCCCTCTATTGAGACTCAAAAGGATTTTGGGTTCCGTCTGTCTGTCTGTCGTGCGATAGCGGCCGCAAAAATCAGGCTATTGACTTGAAATTTTGTACACATGTTCATGATCCCCACGAAATTAGCTGTATAGTTTTGGGTGTGCATTCCATTAGTTCGTGTACACGGACACGCCAAATTTTTTTATCATTACGGCCTATGGGAATATATTGTATGTACCGCGATAGCGGCCCCCAAAATAACGCTATTGACTTGCAATTTGGTACACATGTTCATGATCCCCACGAAATTAGCTGTATTGTGTTAGGTGTGTATTCCATTTGTCGTTTGAGTACAGGGACACGCCAAAGTTTTTCTTATCTTTACGGCCTATGGGAAGAATTTGTATGTACCGCAATAGCGGCCTCAAAAATCCTTCAATTGACTTGCAAATTGGCGCACACGTTCCAGCTTTGCACATAAGCAGCTGTATATTTTTTATTGCTATATTTTTTATAAACTGTATACAGGGACACGCCAAAATTCTTAACATTACGGCGCATGGGGTTAATTTCGTTTAAACGCATTTTAATATCATTACTTTGCAATGAAGAAAATGAAACTTGCATATGTGAGTAACTTATGTTGTTTGAAGAAAATATGTGCTCTTAAGCTTTCTAATTAATGTACAGGATCTTACAAAAGTGTTCTGACAATGCCACGTAGTCATCCAAACGATGTTACATTTGGAACAATTATTAATTTTAAACGCAAAATAAGCTGAATAGAAATCTTTACTCATGAATTAATCAACCGTGAATATTTATTTAAATCAAATTGGAGTGTACAGGTTGATATTTTTATTTATTGCCAACTATGTGAAAAATACCAGAGCCGGGAATCGAACCCGGGCCCTCCGCTTAACGCACGGATGCTCTACCACTGAGCTACCCTGGCCGACAACCAGTTGATTAATTCATGAGTAAAGATTTCTAAATTGAAATTTCGTGGTCTATGGAGTTGTGCTACGATTACTATTGTCTCACCTGATATATCTGCGTTTGCAGACTCGGTGACTTTGCCAACGTATATTATGTGAGAAATGCCTAGCTGGTTGTCGGCCAGGGTAGCTCAGTGGTAGAGCATCCGTGCGTTAAGCGGAGGGCCCGGGTTCGATTCCTGGCTCTGGTATTTTTCACATAGTTGGCAATAAATAAAAATATCAACCTGTACACTCCAATTTGATTTAAATAAATATTCACGGTTGATTAATTCATGAGTAAAGATTTCTAAATTGAAATTTCGTGGTCTATGGAGTTGTGCTACGATTATTATTGTTTCACCTGATATATCTGCGTTTGCAGACTCGGTGACTTTGCCAACGTATATTATGTGAGAAATGCCTAGCTGGTTGTCGGCCAGGGTAGCTCAGTGGTAGAGCATCCGTGCGTTAAGCGGAGGGCCCGGGTTCGATTCCCGGCTCTGGTATTTTTCACATAGTTGGCAATAAATAAAAATATCAACCTGTACACTCCAATTTGATTTAAATAAATATTCACGGTTGATTAATTCATGAGTAAAGATTTCTAAATTAAAATTTCGTGGTCTATGGAGTTGTGCTACGATTATTATTGTCTCACCTGATATATCTGCGTTTGCTGACTCGGTGACTTTGCCAACGTATATTATGTGAGAAATGCCTAGCTGGTTGTCGGCCAGGGTAGCTCAGTGGTAGAGCATCCGTGCGTTAAGCGGAGGGACCGGGTTCGATTCCCGGCTCTGGTATTTTTCACATAGTTGGCAATAAATAAAAATATCAACCTGTACACTCCAATTTGATTTAAATAAGCTGAATAGTTTTTACTCGTGTATACAATGTTTATGGTTCGTTTACAAAGACACACGAAAGAATTTCGTAACATTAGAGCCTATGGACAAATTTTTAATTTAGTGCGCACTTTATTGCGTTTATGCTGAATTGAACTTAATAAAGTTAACATGCATTATAAAGATGCTTAAAATCATGTTTACTCTTAAAAAAGGTTATGTATAGACTTAATAATTTATGGGACCACACAAAATAATTCCGAGTATGTACTGTAATTATCCAAATGATGTCAAATTAGTTTGAAAAATTAATGAGTTATAATTAATTAGGTTTATTCTTATTATTGGCGTTTATAATGACTGTGGCTACTTTTCCGGGATACATAAAGAAATTTCGTACTATTACGAGCTATAGTCGGTATTACTTAAAAGTGTATTTTAACATGGTTACATCCCCATCAAATATAATGAAATTTTTTTAGAATTTTAAAAGCATGTTTTCTTGTTGAAAATTGTGGGCAGAGAATTGATAATTAGTTTAAAGGTTACGCAAAATATTTCCGATATGCTATGTAATTTTTTTTGTATGAAATTTGATAGTTATGAAATTTGGTATTTATGAATTCCAGGGAAATAATACAAGACCGTCGTTTATTAAGAATACATATTGTTTCGTACTTGGGGGGTTCGTAAGTTGTCCGAGAATGAAAGGCGAAACTTGCAAAAATTCAGTGATTTATTCACAGAAAGTTCCAGAAAAATACAGGTCTATAAACCAAGTATCAGCTTCAATTCAACCAGTAAACATAGCTTAAACAACAGCGGTTAACAGCAAAAAAACATTACAAACTGTTTATCAATAACACCTAAAGCAAGTCTCATTCAAAGAGGCTCAAAGCAAAGCAAGCATTTGACGAAACTGACACAGATCTGAGATTGGCCGCCTTGGCTAAAAAAATACTCCTTTTATACTATTCTATTGAACACAGACTGTTCTGGAAAATTCTCGTATCTCATTCGCCAATGAGATTAGAGCTTCCATATTTGGTATATCCCTAATAAGGATTTCCTCGCCAAGGTCGCCAAAAAATTGCCAAGGAGGAAAACAGTCGCCAAAGTTGGCGCCAAATCCATTTCTTCCATTATTGGAGCTTTTTAATGCGTTTTTAAAGAAAAATTAGGCCATTTTAACGCTAAAACGACTAGAAATGCACAAAATTAGCCTTTTATCGACTTTCTAAGCCTCTTTGAAAGAATTTATACAAAAATAAATGCAATTATTTACAATTCCGTAACATTTTATATGATATACAAATAGGTATAGAAAGAGAGATACAAAAGGGGTTGAGGGGGGCGGTAGCCCCCCTCAGGAATGTATCTGATTATTCTATAGTATGTATGATTCTGTAATTAGCCGATCGAATCAATATATATTATTATATAATAAGGAATAAATAAAAATGACCTTTTGAATAATGTCTGATGTAAATAGGACGCTGAGGCTCCTGATCTGCAGATCCACTAGTATATACTTTTGTACCATATGATCAACAGTTAAGTCCTTACAAAAAATAAATTCAACTGGAAGTTATACATAGAGGCTGGAACTATGTATAACTTCCAGTTGATTTATTTTTACATATTTATTTTCATTCAATCAATAACAAGAAATATGTGACAATAGCTTTTATCGATTGGAAATAAATATTGATACTATCCCCTGTCATCATCCTTTGTTTTTTCGATACTGATTGCAAGTTTTAAATATTATTCGACACCTCAAACAATAGAAATATTTACATTTCTATTCTTTAATACTGAAACAGAAATGAACAGTAGTATATGTTTTTTCTCATTTTATAATTATGTATAAGGAGCAAACATTTAAATCATGTTTTCTCAAAAAAAAAAAAAAAAAAAAAAAAAAACGATTTAGTGTTAAACTTAACATAAAAATACTATGTCTACATATTTTCCTAGTATCTATTTATACATATAAACAAACGGAAGTTATGTTTAAAGTTTTGTTCCTTTCTAATTTATTAGTTTTTGTGTTGTCTGAAAAAATGTATCCGAAGGTGAAAACACAGTTTGAATGTTTGCTTCCAATATATGCTTGACTGGTACAAATGTAATTTATTCAATCTTCTTTAGATAAAAGAGTAATATTAATATATAGTATATAAATAATTCCAAATAACATAAAAAATATTTCACTTGATATTGTATGAGTAAATTTCTATTTAAACAAGAACAAAAAACATGCAGTAAACATTGATTATTAACACTTTAATACAGTACGTCATTGTTTATCAAATAACTTTCAACATACTTTGTCCACGTTATCACACAGCAGACAGACAGAAGGAATGAAAAAAATACATATTGACAAATTTAATTTAAAACCACTCTTAGACATTGTTTGAAAGTGCTAAAAAGGTTTAACGCAAAGAAAAAAAAATAAAAAAAGAAATCCAATCGTTGATAATTGCAGTCCTTAATGTTAATATCTTTATGATTTTTACAGTGGAAAGTATTTTAAATGAGATTTTTAAAAATGGCTGCCCTAAAACGCAATGCAATGGCTTTTAATTATTTAATTATTTATTTTATTTACTTTTTTTGGGGGGTGGGGGGGTGGTTGTCTTCGTACACAAGCTAGTGATGGACCTATTAATGTTATTTTAATTAAGGAACATTTGACAGTGAAATTCATTAATATAAATCAATATATATATATATATATAATAAATCTGAAAATATTTACAGACGCTAAGGATAGAAGACAGACATATAGAAAGATAAATAATAGGAGAGACAGTAAAAAAAAAAATAAAAACATATTTACGCTTAAAAAGTGTTAAAAAGTTTTAAAAACGCTTAATGTAAACAAAAATGCAATTAAAAAAAAAAAAAAAAAAAAAAAAGTATTGATAGATCATAATGTAACTTTTGTGCATATGGATAGCATATTTCAAGTTCTTTAAGCTTTGTGCAAAGTATAGTTAATAAAATTTGTTTTGTATAAATAACTCTCATAGAACGCAATGCTTTGGAATACCTTCATGTGTCCCTGTACACAAACCAGTTGAAGTATTTATTCCATTTTACATAGGAAACGTCCGATAGTGAACTTGCATAACATATTTTAATTTCATTAAGGTTTATGTAAAGTCATTAAAATATGGTTTATAGAAATACTTCTTATAGAACACAATTCTTTGGAATACTTTCGTGTGTCCCTGATGTACACAAACCAGTAGAGATATTAACTCCATGTTCAATAGGGAACATCGGATAGTAAACTTGAATAACATATACCAGTTTCAAGATATTCCATAAATATTTACAAGCGATAGAGCGTGGGCAGACAGACAGATGGACAGACAATAGGACAGAGAAATATACAAATTGAAATCATAAATTCAAACTTAAAAATTGTCAAAAACGCATAATGTAAGCGAAAGTTCAATTCCGGCAACTTTTTATTGGTAGCTCTTTATGTGCATGAATACTCTTGTGTGGCCCTGTAAATCTAATACTAATTATACTATATTCTATAAAAAGCAGTCTTTTGTACATATGAATAGCATATTTCAATTTCATTAAGCTTTGTGCCAAGTAAAGTTATTAAAATTTGTTTTGTAGAAGTACCTCTCATAGAACGCAATTTTTTGGAATATTTTCGAGTGTCACTGTACACAAAATATTGACAGTATTTACTCCATTTTACATAGGAAACATCCGATAGCGAACTTAAGTAGCGCATTTGAATTTCATTAAGATTTGTGTACAGTAAAGGTACTAAAATATAGTTTATAGAAATACCTCTCATAGAACACAATGCTTTGGAATTCTTTCAGGTGTCCCTGTACACAAACCAGTAGAGGAATTCATTCCATTTTCAGTACGGAACATCTGATAGTGAACTTGAATAACATATATAATTTTCCAGATAGTTCATAAATATTTACGGAGTAAAAGCGCAGACAGACAGATGGACAGACGAACAGACAGAAAGATATACAAACACTGAAATAATAATCACACTTAAAAAGTTTTGGAAAGTGTTAAAAACACTTAATGTAAACGAAAGTGCAATTCCAGCAAATTCTTATTAATAGCTCTTAATGTAACTGAAGTTTGTTTTCTGTGGCCCTGTAATCCTAATGCTAATCATACTATATTCTGTAGAAAGAATTATTTTGTGAATATTATAACGCATTTCAATTGCATTAAGCTTTGTGAAAAGTAAAGTTATTAAAATTTGTTTTGAAGAAATACCTCTCATAGAATGCAAAGCTTTGGAATACTTTTGAGTGTCCCTGACCACAAACCAGTGATGGCATTTGCTCCATTTTATATATGAAACATTCGATAGTGATCTTGAATAACGTATTTTAATTTCATTAAGATTTGTTACAGTAAAGGTATTAAAATATTGTTTATAGAATTACCTCTTTTAGAACACTTTGCTTTGAAATACTTTTGGGTGTCCCTGTACCCAAACCAGGGTTGAGTAAGTTATATTAACTCTATTTTTAATCTGGAACATCCAATAGTAAACTAGAATAACATATATAAGTTTCAAGAAATTTCATAAATATTTACGGGACTTAGAGCGCAGACAGACAGACAAATCTAAGTCATTAAGACTTTTTAACCTTGTTGGAAAGTGTTAAAAAATGAAAAAAAAAGAGCCTTTAACTATTGTTTTATTTTTACTTTATGTACACACATATGTAAGGAAAATATTGTAATCATGAATAAAATATGAGATTTTTGTGTATTCATACGTTTTAGATATCTCCTGAGATCATTTTAGCTGTTTTTCCGATGATATATATATGTGTGTATGTATGAGAGTGAATACTATATCATCTAAACGCTTTGTTCCAGGTAACTGAAAATTGCTACCTATGTTTTAGGTCACTGTAGGACGAACCCTACCAATTTTCATAAATATAACAATTACAGTTTTTTTTTCTTTTTTTTTACAAAGACACAAAGAAAAAGTCTTTATTATTATCATCTATGAGCTGAAATTATTTAAAGTGTGATAGCGTCTAAAATAGCTTATCTGATTGAGCTACAAATTTATGTAATGTTTTAGGTCACCGTAGCAAAAACTGTATTGGTTTTTGTTATATAGTGCTTATAGTTATTTTTACATGGACATAAATATAAATTCCTTATCATTATGGCCTATGGGCTGAAACTATTTAAAGAAAGTAGCGTGTTAACGCTTTATTTGTATGAACTAAAAATTTATGTTTATATTATAGGTCATCGTCGCATGAAATACATAAAATTTTGTGAATCTATGAGTTATAATTTATTATTATTATTATTATTATTAGGACACACACACATACACATAATAATAATAAATAAATAATTAAATTCTATACCATTATGGTCCATGATATATTGTTTAAATTGTGACAGTTTTAAATTAAACAACATTCTATATGGGAAAATGTACTCGAACACCCTATCATAATTTTCTCTTTCGTGTATTCAACGACTTCTCTTACTTTAATTTATTTAAACAACCGTTAATTGCTTAAAGTTCAGAAAGTCGAATGGAGTCACTCTAGAATTTTATGTATGTCATTCACGTGATAGTAAAGGTAAATTACTATTGACCTCTAATAAAAAAATAAGTAGTTGGCATAGGTGGACTCTGCCCAGTTCCCCATCATATACCGGGTGATCCGAAAGTCAGGACGAACTTTAAAAATGCACAATTCAAAAATGAATCAAGATGCAAATATACGGTTTGCACCAAACGGATAGAAAAGAAGCCGGGTTTTGTGTGGCAACGAAAACAAAAAATAGTTCTGTTGGCGACCAACAGATGACGCTGTCGGATTTCTCATGTAGGAATGCAAAGCAACAAACGATGTAGAAAGGAGCAACTGCAGCAGGTAATGGTAGTTGAAGCTTATATGCATCGAAATAGCGCATTCTCGGTCTCTATTTTAATCACGCATGGCCTCCAAGACCTCCCGATCTGACACTCTGTGACTTTTGGCTGTGGGGATTCTTGAAGCTAAAAGTGTATCGCGACCAACCGGAATCACTAGCAGCACTGAAAGATACCATCCGCCAAAATGTGTCTGCCATAACGCAAGAAATGCTACTAAATCCTGTGAACGGTGTGGTGAATCGTCTCACAACTGTACTTCTGAATGGACAGCACATTGAACAGTTACTGTAGTAGTACTAATTAACTGTAATTAAGCTGACTTGTAAGTTGTCAACATTTCTTTCATTTGTAAATCATTTTTTAGTGAAATAAAACACTATAGCGCCATCTGTTGGTCGCCAACAGAACTATTTTTTTTTCGTTGGCACACAAAACCCGGTTTCTTTATCCTCCGTTTGGTGCAAACCGTGTCTTTGTATCTTGAATCGTTTTCGAATTATTTATTTTTAAATTTCGTCCTGACTTTTGGATCACCCGGTATATGTTCTCATAAATTTATACTGCAAGACATAGTCTATTCATTTTAAGAGAAATGAATTTGATCAAACAGTAATATAATGAAATTCTCATCTAATAGGCTACCACTATTCAGTTCGATACATTTATTTTATTCTAATCTATAATTTTGTTTTTATTGGGATAAATTTCGTAGTTCAGTTTTCATGCTACTATTTCCAATGCAGCAGTCCCCAAATTTTACGATTTACTTAACATGGAGGGATAGGGCGAAATTTCGCATAAATTCTTCCACTTTGAGAAATATTTTCATCGTAAAGATGTCAGAACACTTTTAAAATATAATTTAAGATACTGGCATGAACATCTTTGACTATGAATTTTTTAATTTAAATATTTTGTAAGTTATTTGGCATTTACGATTTACTTAACATGGCAGAATAGGGCAAAACTGAGCACAAACGTCCATTTTGAGGATCATAAATATATCAGACAACTTTAAAATAACAATTATGATACTTGTTTGAACATGATTGACTACAAATATTCTAATACGCAAGTTTCGTAAGTTATTCGAAATTTAACATTTTACCAACACAGCAAATTGGGGCGATATTCCATATAAATATGCATTTTGAGGATTGTTGTATTGGAAATAGTAGCATGAAAAATAAACTACGAAACTGGCTCCAATAAAATAAATTAGTAGATTAGAATAATATAAATATATAGAACTGAATGGTGGATAGCCTATTAGGCGGGAATTTCGTTCTGTCATTGTGTCAAGCGTTTGGTCAAATTCATTTTTCTTGACATGAATGCAATATGTTCTGTACTAGAATTGTTTGACAACATGCGTATGATGGAGAACTGAGGAGAGTCCACCTCTATGCCAACGATTTTATTATTATTATTATTATTATTATTATTATATCAATTGTAAACATTTACTATATTTTATCGAATTACTTCAATATTTTAATCGATGCACTGAATTAATTAAAGTAGTAAAATCTTTAAAGGAATCAGTTCGAAATTATTTGCAATATTTTTATATATTATATAAACTTGTTTATGTAGATTGTATTACTATATTTTTTATATAAAAAAAAAAAAATCTCTAATAAATTGGTCTACTTCTTTCCGCTATTAAAAGCTTAGTGTATAGTTAATTACACCAGTAATGAAATTTTACATGCAAATTAAAAATTAATTCTTAAAAGTGTTTGTGTGAATATCATTCTAATAAAATAACTTGAAACCTAATATAATTACCATCTTTTAACCATTATTCAAAACCCAGAAACCTGCTTTAGTTATTATCATTTGGTGGTTACGGTGTAATTATATTTGATTGGTATGAAGCATAATCAACATGCTTAATAACTAAAGCTGTTTCATCCAGAACCGGTGACCTATATGTCAAGCCAAATAAATTTACTTTAATAAATCACATGCTTAATTTTCGCTTTATATATTAATCATCATTATTTCAAGGTTCTTTAAATATTGAGGTTTCTTTAATTTACAGGTTGATTAATAATGAGACATTTGATGCGTATTAAATGTGACAAATAAATGCAAAATGTATTTTTAAATACTATAATTATAATGAAAATTAAGTTTGCACAAACAATTGTAATGCTGTTGAAAAATGTTTCATTTAAATACCACATAATACCAACAGCAAAATATTTCTTTCATTGTAAAATATCAAAGTTTATGTATTCTATAAAAGAAAAAAAAATGTTCATTTTCGTATTTTATATTTTACGTTTTACTATATTTAACGAAAATATTTTTTTTTTTTAAATTTTTAATCGTTTAACATTTAATAGTTTTGCATTTAAAACAAACATTTGACATATTTTTACATAGGGTAAGCGCACCAGTGATTGAGACTTTTAGAACAATCTCTGATGTTTTTAATGTTCTAGTCATCAGAAAATATTTTAAGAAACCTTATGTTAGTACATATGACATGAAAGACATTCAGAACCACATATATGTTAAAATATATACATTTGATAGCAATTATTTTTTTTGACACCCACTCAATGTTCCAGTAATTGACACTGCCAATTTTTCATTTTATCAGTAATTGGCCCCCTATGTTCCAGTGTTTGACACTGCTAGTTATTCATTTTACCAGTTATTAGCACCCTATGCTCCAGTGTTTGACATAAAATGTTAAAATTCTTATATGTAAAATATATGATTTTATTATTTTTATTATTTATTAATTATTTTGGGATATATGTCAATTACTGGAGCATGCCAATCACTGTAGCACTTACCCTATTAAAGCAATATTTTTTTAAATATTTTCCGCTGGTTTTAATTGATTTTTAAACTTACGTTCCTTCTCTTTTTCGGTAGATAGCAGCACGACCCTAAATTTAAGAAATGTTTCACAATGAAGCCAAATTCAGAAGTCACTTGAAAATTTTAGTTAGAATGAATGGATGACAGGATCAGTTATTTTACCTACCCTGCAGGGCAGCTGTCTTGTCTTCCGTACTAATTTAATCACGTTAGCTGCTCCAAACTTTACAGAGGAATGCATTTTAATTCTAAACCATACTGAAGCGTATATCTTCATAATATAGCTGACCAGCAGTTTAATTTCGTTAGAAGGTTTTACTTCAGAAATATATAGTCTTAAGATCCTATTTGTACAAGTTAACAACCTAGAGTTACTAAGAGGACCAGGATCTTTCACAGCGAGATCTGGCCCACACTCTCCTGTCTTGACTGCTCGATAAATATTAAGTAAATACTGTTGGTCCTTGCTTAAGTCAGTTTTGGTCACATTTATCTCCTCACTATTAATCATTTCAAAGTTAGCAACAGGGAGTTTTTCACAGTCAGTCAACTTCTTGCCAATTTGTCCTGAGAAACTTGTGGGTCCTGTAGTATCACCATATACACTTTCAAACAATTGTCTGAACGGAAGTTTGTTGAATTGTAATAAACATATAAACCATTGTAAAGGACAACCAAGTTTAAGCTTAAGGTTACGAATAACACCGTTTTTCCATCCTGTGTTAGTCGCTGTTCCGTCACATCCAATTGCAACAAGCTTAACAAAACTAAAGTTATTGCTTTCTAAATAGCAAATGATGCTATTACTTCTCCAATAACTTTACAAAATAATCCACTCAAAGCAAACCACGCTGCACTTTTTGATTCACTTACTGTTACAAGTTAAAGATGCTGCTTGCTTAGCGGCTACTAACTGACTGACAATGTGAGAGCAGAGCCTATAAACTGTCTACTATAATGTGTCTACTGTCAAGACAAGTCAGCGGTTGAATAAAAATGCGTCTGAGCGACGCCAACTTAGCGCTTGGCGGTCAGTTACTGTTCGTGTTCAGTTTTTAACATTTTTTTCAAATTTTAAGCCTCATGCGCGAGCGGAATGTAATTTCTAAAAGTTATATATATATATATATTAAGGTTGAAATTACGCTCTATACTAACAATTTATGGTTGTTGCATTATAAAAAATTACAAAAAAACTAAATTTATTGTTTTTTGAAAATTTCGATTTTTAACATATTTTTTCAAACTTTCAGCCTCATGCGCGAACTGAAGATATTAACTTAGATTTTTTTTCCCCAATTGAGGATACCAAACTATAACTTTTGGGAGATAACTCGATTCCGAAATAAAAAAAATCAATTTTTTCGAACCACCCTATTATGTATGTGTGTGTGTGTGTTAAAAAGTATTACTTTAATTAATAAGTTAATGGAAAAATATTGGTGATATAAAAACTTTGTTTTTTAATCGTACTATTTATTTTTGATTTTTGTTTAAAAAGAAAAAGAAAAAAAATTCACGTATGCAATAAAGATTGAAAATCTCGATTATTTATTGCAAAGATCTAATGTTAATTTATCACCAGAGTGGATTTTGAAAGTACATATTTTAACTTTAATAATGTATATCATGTAAAGAAAATATTGTAATTAAAAAAAAAAAATGTCTATGGAATTTGTAGGTATATGCGTTTTAAGGTTTCTTGAATTACTTTTTACGATTTTAGTTGTAATGTATACGTGTGTGTACATGTGCATGTGTATAAATGAATACGGTAACATCTAAAGGCTTTATTAGATTGAGCTAAAAACTTGTAATTGAGTTATAAGTCACCGTCTGACAAACTGCATTAACATTCCTCGGCTGGGACTTACAGTTCTTTTGCAAGAATACAAAAAATAAATGTTATTCATTACAAACTATTGACTCTAATTATTTGAATTACGGTAGCATCAAACCTAAACATCCAATTACCATAAGATTGGAAGGGTTTAGTTGTGAGCTTTATTCGCCAGAAATATATAGATTTTCATGAGTGGAGTACATATAGTATATTTAAAAATAAACAAAATACTACTTTTATACGTTAAAATATACAAGCTCGAATAATTTAAAGTTCTTGGTAGTAATACTAAATTCTTAAACAAAAACACTGTTGTGTTACAATGCTATAGTAAGTATGGATTTTATGGAAAATATTGTGCGTGTTACTTTTATTTCTTTTACAGGAAGTATGAAAGAACTATCATGTATTAAAAAATATGGCTATTTCCTAACACTCATGAATTAATTAAAAGTAAATTAAGTTTATATATGTTCAAGTTTTTTTTTTTTTTTATAATATGGTTGTTACTGGATATTGTGGACTTTCTACTTACATTTCTTTAACACTGCATATATACACATATATATATATATATATATATATATATGAGATAAATATTAAAGAATACTATTATAAAATTTACATTTATACATTCATTGAAGTGTTCGGAGATTCAAATTTCATGAAACTTGGTAAATTTAAATATTCGGCTACTCGTGTGGAATTTCTCTCTTTCAGGCTATAGATTGAGAGCTTCATTTTTTACTAGTAATGTTGTTGTTTTTTTTCAATATCACTCTTTTCAAATAAACAATAAATGAATATAAGCCTATCAGAGTTTTTGGGGATTTTGTTCAATTTTGTATGATTTATTATCTGCTTTTCTTTAAACGTTTGCTTGCGTTCCTTTTATAATTTTTTATTTTTACATAATTATGACTCAATAGCATAAAATAATATGACAAGTTAATTTTAATTTTTAGATTAAGTTGTTTTGTTACAAAATTTCTTATGCTTGGCATATTTTTTGCGTTAATGCTTAGTTTTTTGAACCTATAAAAAATATGATGTTCAGTAATCAGTAAAAGAAAACATCGATGCATGATATGATTGAAAAAATAATTTATCTATGACAAAAATGGACTTTAAAACTTATAAATAATACGGCAAAAAAAAAAAAAAAAAAAAAAAAAAAAAAAAAAAAAAGCACCGAAAGTCTGAGGATGAAAATAAGTACATTAAAACATTTGTAAATGAACACAAAATTTGTAAATATCTCTCACTCATTTTTTAGGCATACTAAATAATGGCCCATCATTAGGTAAGGAAAGTAGGAGTGCCATAATGCACATTTGTTGCACTCGTGCTAATTCTTTTCGACTGACGAAACAACTGGCCAGCGTAAATTCAACCCAAATCAATTATTGTGCGAATTTGTGAAATTTATGGTGTTTGCTTATGAAAATTTCATAATTTATTATTTTATTTTTTAGAGTAGTAGTCATATAGGTGTTGAAAATCAAATCTCTTAAGACCCCGATTTGAATATTTTATTCACTGCATTCTACATTCAATATTTGAATCAACCCATTTTTTGTTTAAATATTTTATCATGTGTGCATGTAAAGATTTATTTATTTATGTAAAATAACAGATAAAAATATTAAAATTTAAGTTTTTTAAAAAGAAAACATAACCCTTTTCATTCCAAAGAATATAATCTGCAGGGAAAGAAAGCATATAATACAGTTGCTTTTAATAAAAATAGATTCACGAAATATTCCCTATTCTAATCTAGAAGTACTGAATTCCTTTTATAACGATAGTCTTAGAATCAAATGCTTGTAAAAGTTAATAAAAAGGTAAATATTGGATGCGCATAGAAATTAACATTAATAAAATTTAGTGTGTCACCTATAAAACAAACACGCTAACCATTACCAAAGTACTGCTGTTCCCATTAATGAAAAAACATGTAGGGCCAATGGAAAGTTCTAGTAATAATATGAAAAAACATTATACTTGCAATAGTTGGTCTTCTCAATGCTGCTAGCAATATTATGGAATTTTTGGCCACATCTGGTGTAAAGTATTATATTCTACAGTTTTCGTACACATATATTTCTTTGGCCGCACCTGCTCCAACACTGATTTACTGATAATTTTTATTCTTATTGACAGACAACACAGTGGCCCATTAAAAATCAGACTGCCAGTTGCCAGTAGCGATACATCACTGGTTAACAAATTTATATCCATCCTACTGCAAGGTGTTGGAATAAATTTGTCTAATATTGCCTCCTACAGACTAGCAGAAAATGTTTCATTTGGCATCGTTAACTTTTCAATCAACGGTTCCCCGGCAGTTACTGCTGGCAGCCAACACTTGATCGATTGTTCATCTTAAAATTACTGGGATGAAAAGAGTTTTAATTTTGAATTGAAGGAGAATAAAACATTTTAAACGGAATTTTTTTTTTTAGCATATATACAGTCATCTCTAATGAAACTGAAAAACAAGAGAGTAATTAATACATATATATATATATATATATATATATACACAGACTAACCGTTAAAAACCTATTTTTAGTATTCAGCAAACCTCAAAATGCGTAAAAACAAAACAAAAAAAAAAAAAAAACAGCGTTTAAATTTTAACCTAAAAATTATTAATTGTATGGAAAAGAGATACAAAGTTTCATTCCTGAGCAGATTTTCGGATGATGGTAAAATATAGTAAAGCACTACTACCAAATAAAAAAGATCAATAAAAAAGCATGACTTGCTTAATATAATGGTAGGATGCACGAAATATGACATCGTGTACTTAAATACAGTTCTAACACACACCATAGACTGAAATATGCTCCCAGTAATTTCCAAGTATTTTCTCAAATAATGTATTCTAGTTATTTTGAGTAGCCCTGTAAACGAACGGGGGGTGTTTTTTCTTACCGTATTCAGCATAAAACAAGCATTTACGTAATAAGAAATAGATGTTCATTTCATTTTGTTTAATGTATTCCTTAGAGCTTAAACTCTATTTACTATAAATTTCGCCCATAAACGTAATGTACTTGAATAGTCTTAGATGGCCCCGTACACGAACTATTTGCTTGATCTCTACGAACATTTAAATGTAGCATCTCTATATTATATTGAATTAGAATACACAATTTGGATTTCTGCTGCAGTTTGTTCTTAAAATATACTGATAAAACACACACACACGCAAACACATAGACAGTTATACAGACTAACCACAAAAATATGATTTTTCGATTCAGGAGACATTGGAAATGTGTCCTCCCCCCCCCCCCAAAAAAAAAAAAAAAAAAAATCAATTATGAATGTTTGACCCAAGAACAATACTTTTCTACTATATATATGTATATGAAAAAGTAAAAAGCTGACATTTTGGGATCATCCCTGCAAGAATTAATACTTAAAATGCATTGTAGCTGCATAATGCCATGATGAAGCTTTTTATTTGCTCTTACACATATAAAGATAGAAAATGAATAATTTTTAGTTTTTGCTTTATTTACATGTTCTAATGTTTCCTGAATCCCAAAATCAAGTTTTATAGCAGTTGCCCTCGGTGTCTGGGTATGTATCTGTATGTCAGTTAATAGTACATCGTAAGAACAAAAGGCAGCAGCAAAAACTTCATATTCCATTTATTTATTATATAAGAAAACTTCAAATTTTTCATTGAGATCAAGCAAATAGTCCTGGTACATAGACATCCAAGAGAATTCAAATGCATTTTATCTATGGAGTGAATTTCTGATAGGTAAGGTTTAACAGCTTTAGATGGCCCTAAAGAAAATTAAATTGACATCTATTTTTTCTACACATTAAAAGAATGTTTATAAAAGTATATGATGTGAAAATAATTCACTATTTGTTTAGAGGACCAATCCAATTATACTGGGTATGTTAAAGACACGTATTGAAACTGATGAAATTGAATAGCAAATTGTATTATACATTCCTTAATTCTATGTCTTTTATTAAAGAATGTACTATTATATTCAAAATTTAAACGCTGATTTTTTGCTATAATTACGCATATTTGGATCCCCTGGACACAAGAATCAAGATTTTAGCGGTTTATGTGTCCATAAAAGTTTATTATGAATATAACACAAAACAAATAATTTTAAGAAATTCAAATTCGGAATATTAAATATAACATAGTTTGCCGCATAAACATTTTGAATAATATTGGTAAATTTCAATCAGAATTGGGATTGGAATTTGCATGGATGTTTTTGATTAAATTTTAAGTTAAATAACAGCCTGAAATTTTTATCAGTATTAGTACAATTCTCATATGGAGTTAAGAAGTATAGTACTCCTCATCACACAGAAAGATGGACTTAACAAAGATTTTATTAAATATAGTTTTTATTGTTTTTTAAAGTGCATTTATTTACTGTATTTGTTATGTTGACCCTTAAACTAATACATGGCTTTTTATTCTTCAAATGCAAAATAAGAAAAAAATATGTGTGTGGCACATTATTTTAATTGTCTATATTCATTTATATCTAATAAGCATCTAAAAAAAAAATTACACAAGTTTACAAAAATTTGCATATATATATATATATAGTATATGCAGGATTATTATTAGTTCTCCATCATACTATGAGTATGAAGAACTTAGGTAATCATAAAAATTTCGAACTCCATTTTTTTTTTTTTTTTTTTTTTTTTTTTTTTTTTTTTACTTTTTCACATCTTTTCAGGTGTGAGGAAACCAAAAATATGAAAATGGGTATGGTGTCCGTCTGTAAAGTGCTTGTTAGTTTGTTAGTTCGTTAGTGTGTTAGTGTTTCAATATTTGTACACGGTATCTCACGAACAAATGATCACGGTATCTCACGAACAGAAAGGTCGGACCAATCTTAAAATATAATTTAGGATACTGGCAAGATCCTTATTCAATTGCAACATTTTAATTAAAAAACTTCAGAAGTTGTTCGAAATTTACAATCTTTTTGACATGGGAGAATAGGGGAAAATGTAATATGGTGTTCTATCTATCCTCCCTGGTGCATTTTATGAGACGGCGCTGCAAGCGCACAAAAAGCACTACAACTTTTCTCTCTGTAAAAAGTTTTGTTTTGGATTCTGCCATGTTCGAACGAGAGAAGTGTGTTCGCTTGCAGATAGTTCCTCGTTATGTTAATAAATAGTTTATTTTTCTACATTGGAGTCATTAATTCAAAATACGCCGACACGCCATTACATAACTGAGTGTTAAGCAACCCACTTCAGTGGTGACCCGGATAAACTGTTCTTATTTTTGGATTATAAGTGTTTTCGTTTCTGTTTTCAACATGAATGAAACAGCTGATGCAGTGAATGCAGTGAAAATCCCTGCATTCATCCCTACGGACCCGGCCCTGTGGTTCACGATGGTAGAATCAACATTTCAACTAGCTGTGCCGAAACCAATAACGGATTCTAGAACAAAATATAACTATTGTGTTGCGAATTTACCTCCAGAAATTGCAATGACTGTGCGTGACGTAATAATTTCACCTGATAATTCCGATCCATTCAAAAACTTAAAGGACGAAATAATTCAACGTTGTGGTGAAACAAAATCGCAGGAAATTCGCCGATTATTAGCTGGTGAACAACTAGGGGATAGAAAACCGTCAGAACTACTTCGCGTCATGCAGAGAAGAGCTGAAAACCATAAGGTATCCGACACTCTTTTGCTCGAACTATTCTTGCAACAACTGCCTTCAAATGCGCAATTTATTTTAGCATCAGTGCAAGACCTTACACCCATTAAAGCTGCCGAAATAGCTGATAAAATTTTGGATGTATCTCCACCACAGGTAGGTGCTGTTAGTACAACTAATTCTTGGAGTGCTGATTCCGAACTTTTAAAAGAATTAAAACTTTTAAGAGAAGAAGTGGCTTCATTGCGACGTTCCAGAAGTCATTCTCGTTCACTATCTCGATCTAATTTTCGGCACAAAAGCCCAAAAGTTAATAAAGAATTTTGCTGGTATCATCAGAAATTTAGCTCTAAAGCTAAAAAGTGCGTACCTCCCTGTACTTTTTCCGCGGGAAACGACTACGGCAAGGAGTAGCGGCGACATACGCCTCGCCTTCCACTTCTCGTCGCCTTTTTGTACGAGATAAAAGAAGCAATCTAAAATTTTTAGTGGACACAGGAAGTGACTGTTCATTAATTCCAGCATCAAAAATAGACAAAATGTCTATTCCAATTCAAAAATTTGTTGCAGCTAATGGTACTTTAATTAATGTATATAAACGTAAATTATTATCTATTGATCTTGGTCTAAGAAAACAGTTTGTTTACCCTTTTTATGTTTGTAATGTTTCAACCCCTATTTTAGGTGCTGATTTTTTACATTACTTTAATTTAAAGCCAGATCTTAGAAAACGTTCTTTATTTGATAATGTCACAAGCTTAAATTCTCATTGTGTTGTACATAATTCTGATATATATTCAGTGAAATCTATCATAAGTAATGATATTTTTTCTAATCTTTTAAGTGAATTTCCTAACATCAGTAAATCTCCTAGCCCAAACCAAATTGTGAAACATTCTGTTATGCATCATATCGAAACTTTTGGCCCACCGGTATACGCTAAACCACGTCGTCTGGCCCCCGACCGTTTAAAAATTGCAAAAATGGAATTTCAGCATATGTTGGATTTGGGACACATGCGTCCATCCAACAGCAATTATGCTTCACCTTTGCATATGGTTCCAAAGAAAAACAGCGATGACTGGCGACCTGTTGGAGATTACAGAGCACTAAATGCTCACACTAAAAAGGATAAATATCCCATCCCCAACATTGCTGATTTTACTAGTGAACTTCACGGAACCACAATTTTTTCACGTATTGATTTAGTTAAAGCTTTTCATCAAATTCCGATTGCTCCCGAGGATGTTCACAAAACTGCCATATGTACACCTTTCGGACTCTTCGAGAGCACTCGGATGCAGTTTGGTTTGTGCAATGCTTCCAGCACATTTCAGAGATTTATTGATGAAGTTACAAGAAATTTAAAAGGTGTTTATCCATTTATAGACGATATTTTAATTGCATCCAAATCCCTCGAAGAACATATTGAACATCTCAGAGCACTATTTTCCAGACTTGATCATTACGGCCTTACAATTAAGCCCTCAAAATGCATATTTGGTGTTCCCACTTTGGAATTTTTAGGTTTTACAGTGTCGAAAGATGGTCTTTCACCAACTTCTGACCGTGTTGAAGCCATTTTAAAATTTCCAAGACCTACAACTATTACTCAACTTCGTAGATATTTAGGTATATTTAATTTTTACAGACGATTCATTCCCAGAGCTGCTGATATTTTAGCACCCCTCGTTAAATTCCTCGAAGGGCACAAAAATAAAAGGAAACATCCGCGTTCCAATGCCAAAATTTCAATGGAGCAATTAGAATGGAACGACGAAGCAAATTTTGCATTTACGAAATCAAAAGAAGCAATTTCTCATGCAACGCTTCTAAAACATCCTATTCCTGGTGCCCAATTAAGCTTATGGGTAGATGCATCAAACGTCGCTGTTGGTGGCTCTGTCATGCAAATGTCTGATAATCAATGGGAACCTATAGCATTTTATTCTGGCAAATTAAGTAAGTCTCAAAAGAATTGGTCGACATATGACCGTGAACTTTACGCCATATATTCCTCTATAAAGAAATTTCGTCACTTACTAGAAGGTAGAAACTTTTTCATTTACACTGATCAGAAACCCTTAATATACGCTTTCAAACAAAATCCTGAAAAGTGCAGTCCTCGACAGCTACGTCATCTCGATTATATATCCCTATTTTCTACCGATATCCGATATATGAAAGGTTCTGAAAATCATGTAGCCGATGCATTATCTCGCATAGAGATCAATCAAATTTCCCCAACTGTACTTGATTTTAAAGAATTTGCTTCTGCACAATCAACTGATCAAGAACTTCAAAAACTTTTGCAATCCAATACCACATCCTTACAATTAGAAAAACACTATTTTCCCCTTGAGGATATTGACCTATATTGCGACACATCTCAAAAACATCCCCGTCCATTCGTTCCACAAAGTTTGCGAAAATTAGTTTTTGAAAATTTGCATTTCCTTTCACATCCAGGTATGTCAGCCTCCATAAATTTAATTGCTAAAAGATTCGTATGGCCTGGCATGCATAAAGATATCAAATCTATGGTTCGCAGTTGTGTTAATTGCCAAAGAGCCAAAATAACAAAGCACACCAAGTCACCAGTTGGAACAATTGCCCTACCGGATGCCCGTTTTGCCCATATTCATTTAGATTTCATTGGCCCTCTTCCCCCATCAGATGGAAATCAGTATTGTTTAACAATCATTGACAGATTTACCAGATGGCCCGAGGTAATTCCGACCCCTGATATGACTGCGGAAACAACCGCTCGTGCCTTATTGCATGGTTGGATCTCTAGATTCGGATGCCCAGTCACTATCACCACAGATCAAGGTCGTAATTTTGAATCTACTCTATTTCGAGAACTTATGCATATCTTAGGCTGTAAGCGCATTCGGACTTCGGCATACCATCCCCAGTCAAATGGAATTTTAGAACGCTATCATAGACATTTAAAAGATGCTCTTAAGGCACATAATCACACTAAATGGACTGAAACCCTTCCAATTGTTTTACTAGGTTTGCGCTCAGCTCTTAAAAATGACATTAATGCAACACCTGCACAATTAGTATATGGTACCACTTTACGATTACCCTCTGATCTTATTACTGATAAAAAACAAATTGACCAAACGATTGATCCCAATTATGTTTCCAACTTGGTACAAACAATGCAGACACTTAATCCATCTGCTAATTCCTTACATAGCAGTCCTAGTGTTTTCGTAAATCCTGCATTGTCGAATTGTACACATGTATTTTTAAGATCAGACAAAGTAACTCGTCCATTAACACCGCCGTATACTGGACCTCACCTTGTCATAAACAGAGATAATAAAAATTTTGTCATTGATATAAATGGTAAAAACACAACAGTTTCTATAGATCGCGTGAAACCCGCCTATAGATGGTCAGATACTGTTGTGACAAATAATTCTGTTCCTAACCAAGAACCATCTGAGCCAACGCCTGTCAACAAATCATTCGAAATACCACCAGAGCCGACTCCTGTCAACAAAACACGTACTACACGTACTACACGCTCTGGACGTAAAGTCACTTTCCCAAAACATTTGGTGACTGAATATGTAATATAGTTTTGTATATATTATCTTACACTTTTTAATATTATATATTGTTCATTGTATTTCTATTTTGCATTACTTACTATGTTACTATTACATATTATACTGTATCAAGCATTTATTGTATTGAACTTTTGCATTTTATCGTTCACCTTGTTCACTGGGGGGATACTCTATGGTGTTCTATCTATCCTCCCTGGTGCATTTTATGAGACGGCGCTGCAAGCGCACAAAAAGCACTACAACTTTTCTCTCTGTAAAAAGTTTTGTTTTGGATTCTGCCATGTTCGAACGAGAGAAGTGTGTTCGCTTGTAGATAGTTCCTCGTTATGTTAATAAATAGTTTATTTTTCTACATTGGAGTCATTAATTCAAAATACGCCGACACGCCATTACATAACTGAGTGTTAAGCAACCCACTTCAGTAACTTAAACGGTAATGAAAAGAAATATTTTTATAGTAGAGATTTAGGAACATCTTTTAAATATCAGTTTTAAAGCCGGTAGGAATACTATTAACTATAAACATGCAATTTTGAAAATTTCACAATTTATTTTAAATTTACGAATTTCTTAACATGGCAAAATAGAGCAAAATTTTGCATAAATGTCCCTTTTGAGGGATATTTTCACCATAAAGATGTCAGACTTCTTTTAAAATATTATATAAGATGCTGGCATGAACATCCTTGACTATGAATTTTCCAATTTAAAAATTTCGTAAGTCTTTGGAAATTTACAATTGTTTTAATATGGTAGAGTAGGGCAAAATTTCGGATAAACGTCCATTTCGAGGGATATTTTCATCGTAAAGATGTCAGAACACTTTTAAAACATCATTTAAGATATCGGTATGCACATCTCTAACTTTGAATTTTCTAATTTAAAAATTTCGTAATTTATTTGAAATTTACAATTCACTTAACATGGCAGAATAGAGCAAAATTGAGCATAAACGTCCATTTTAAGGATCGTAAATAACTTCAAAATAATATTTATTATACTTTTTGAATATCATCGACTACAAATATTCTAATAGGAAAATATCGTGAGTTTTTCGAATTTTAAAATTTTATAAACCTAGCAAAGTTGGGCGATATTCTGTATAAATATGCATTTTGGGGATTGTAGCATTGAAAATAGTAGTATGGAAACTAAACTACGAAATTGATTCCAATATAATAAATAAATAGATTTGTATAAGAAACTCTCTAAAATATGAAGAGTGAGATCTGACTCTAAAAGAGTGGCATATCACTCTTTGAACATGCCAAAATGGAGCCAACCTCTAAAGAGTGAGAAGTCTCTTTTCGAAAGAGTGAGATTTCTCTCTCTTTATTAAGAGTGAGATTATTCCAAGTATTTCAAAGAATATGGCTGTTTATTTTTTGTAAAAAAATATGGATACGCTAGACGGTATCTTCTACCAATTTTCTTTCTTTTTTTTTTTTTTTCTTTCTTCTTCTTATTTTTTTTTCTCCCAAATTTGCTTTGGATCTGCAGGGAACCGAACCGTAGCCGTCTTCGTGGCAGGCGAGTGTCTTTTCATTGAACCACTGGGGACACACAGAACTTGCTTAATTTACAGTGGTAAATCATTCACATAACAGATTAATCGCATTTATAAACTTTTACTTCATTTATTAAAAATATAAAATTACAGAATTCTAATGTACATTTTAAATATAAAGTTAGAATCGCTTTAAATTACTAAAATTAGAATTATTTTTAAATTAATAAAATTAGAATTATTTCTTAAATCAAAATGTATACTTGAAAAGAAATTCCCTAAGACAAATAGTTATTTTAAATGTAGCTTTGGGGAAAAGAAAAATTCTTGAGTGTGCATGTTTAAAAAAAAAAAAAAAAAAAAAAAAATACACAGTTTCTTGAAAAACTCGTCTGTTCAGGAGTATTAAATCTCGCTGATGATTTTAATTTTTAGTAAAATATTATAGCCAGCTTTTTTAATGTTTCACATGTGTTAAGCATCAATGAATATAATAAAAATATAAATTCCTATTAATTCCTATTATGCTTTTAAGATGTTATGCAAAAAGTATTTGCATTGATATTTTCTTTTATACCTTATATATTTCCAAATAAAACTCCTTGCTTTCATTATGAATTTCCATAACTTTCTTATGATTTTCGATTCTTTACTAATAACACTTCAATTTTATCAATCGTATAAAAAAATTATATTTACCAAAACAGCTTTTAACATAATTATTTTCTTTTTTAAACTCAAATAAATTCAATAATTTCTGTTAAACAAATCACATGCATGAGATTGCCGAGAAATTGTCTTTCATATTTCGTTCGAAATATGGTAAGTAGATGGCGCCAGCAAATCTTCAATCTTCAGCAGGTTGATCTTGGAATTGATGATGACATCACTTTTTGTGACAGACTGACTAGAAGTCTCTCTTTCGAGAAAAGTGAGAAATGTCACATTTTCAAGAGTGACAATAGTATTTTCTCACTTTAATTCGTGTCAAAATAATGGTCACTTTTTTAAGGAGTGAGATTCCCACTCCAGAAGTTTTAGAGAGAAAATATATCGAACTGGACGGTTAGTAGCTAATTAGGCGAGGATTTTGTTTTGGCAGGTATTTCTTTCATCAAATTCGTTTCTCTTAAAATATGTCTTGTACTAGAAATTTATGAGAAAATACAGATGATGGAAGTGAGCATTGTCCACGTATTCCAAATAGATTTTCTTATTACCACAACTTAAAGTATTGTAATTTTTAGAATGTATTGCGAATTGCATACGGCGAAATTAGTACAGTATAGAAATTCAAAGGTTATTTTTCTGATGATAAATGATCAATTTCGCTATTAAAAAAAAAAAAAATCATTTGGATAATTATAAGCGAAATATAGTTTGAGCCTTTTATATTAAAATCTTTAGCAAATATTTAAAAAATTCAAAATATTACTGTTTATGAAATGATTTAGATAAGTTCACACACACACACACACACACATATATATATATATAAAGGATTTTTTTATAATGTGTATAATTAGTAACAATTTTGCATACAGCATAGGTAATTATTAAAATTAAACTAAACTGGTATTTCAGTTATATGAAATTTACAGTTTATTTTAAGCATTAGGTTCCCTATAAATATCTACATTTTTCCGCAATATAAAGTTTTAGAATAAATACAAAAATAATTTAAACATCATATGATTACATAAAATGTATCTACACAATGAAACATAAATTCTAAAACACAATATAAAATTCATATTTTCAATAACACAATGAAATTATGCCAAATCAAAATTTATTATTTAAAATATTGTATTACAATTATTAATGATTTGTTTAACAGAAATATTTATCATTTATTTATTAGAATATTCGTCCGATCCATAAAACGTCTTTTGAGTGCTGCTTTCATTTCGAAATATGCAAATTGCCGTACTGCTTGACTCTTGTCGTAGTAAATAATTTAAAATAAAATTGCTGGTGCTTTAGATAGTTGAAAATAGGACGACAATCAGCAAATACCATGTCCATGTTGCAAATAAATCTGCAGAGAAAACAAAAATGAGCAATTATGAAAAAAATAAAGTTATTCTTAAGTTAAAAAATTATATCTCCAATGTTAAAAACTCAACCTGCAGAAATTCATTAATTGAGAGATAGGAAAAGAAAAATAAAGCAATATGTTAAAAGACTAATTAATAAACGATTACCAAAAGAGGGTGTCGTAAAGATAATAATGATATCAAAAACGATGAAAAAAAAAAACACTGATATTAAATAATAATTGTTATTAAAAAATGAGGAAAGAGGATATTGTAAAGGTATTTAAGATATGAGAAATGATCGAAAATAAAGTAATGATAATAATTTAAAAACTATTACATTGAGGTCAAGACAAGGATTTCTTATTGTTCTACATAATTTCAATCCGTGGATATTAGTTTTTAAAAGTATAATTCCTTCCGACTACACGGTGTGGTGATTAGCATCCCTGACTCTCACTAGACAGGGTACAAGGTCGAATTCTTGCAAGGCATGGATGAAAGTTCTGTGTTAATTATCTATATATATATCATTATTATTAAAAATATTTTCAGGAATAAATGTAGACGATTTTCCTCGAAGAAGTATAATATTAAATACCACGTCTCCAAAAAATTGAATTCTATGCACTACTGACGACATCATATAAAAGACAATTTTTTTTTCCCTTTGAAAAGAAAAATTATAAGGAGAGGCCACTATTGGGCAATTTTGACCAAAAGGTCTTAAGCAGTACTTTATCTCAATATAAAATCGAAATATAAATTTGAAGGAAATTTATAGCGGTAATTATTCAGTTGCAGTTGCCATAAATTTGCCTACACAAAGTAAATGATAGGCGAACAAGCATTTTTTTTTTTTTTTTTTTTTTTTTTTTTTAATATTCAAATCATATTCTGGACACCTTAAAACATCTCCATTCATTGGATATTTTTACAAAATCAATATTTCCTTCTATTTCATATTGACGAATTTTCAATGATACATCAAGTATAAAGAAATATTATATTGGGCTTTGACCAAAAAAATTAACATTGAAAAAATTTAATGTGTTTACTTAAAAGATCAATCTGAAATTCTTTAAAGTTTATATTTAAACATAGCTTGCATTTTTTTAAAATCAGGATGATTAAAAATAATCTGTATATTAAAAAATTTAAACATGTTTTCTCTAAAAAGAAATTATTTAAAACGTTTTACACGTTAATTCAAATATTGTTAAAGCTCTTTTCACAGTTTAAAACTTGTGTGAAAAATAAGGAAAAAATAAACGCAAAAAAGTAATTACAATAGTTTATAAAAAGTAATTATTAATAACTATTATAATAATTATTTAAGTTTGACCAAAATACGCTATTCAATATCTACATCCATACACGCACACACGCACACATACATATATATATACAGGCTTCGCAGTTTTCCTAAAATTTTAAGAATTTTAGGAATTATTTTACTATATTGTCACCACTATTTAAGGAAATGCTTTTTTATGTAATCTCTTAACATTAAAACATACAAGAAAAACACTTTGACGATAGTGGTGGCAATATAAAAAAACGTGAGTAAAATTTTAGGAACGTTGCGAGATCTGTGTGTGCATATATGTATATATATATATATATATATATATATATATATATACATATATATATATATATAGCAGGTGTTCAAATTATAAGAAAACACTAGACGAAATAGCCTGAGACTTCATTCGTTGAAAGAAGTAGATCCAATTATTTCAATTACGTTGCAAAAGTTTACTATTTTTATTTATTTATTTATTTATTTTGTGAAAAACCCCTTATGAACTCACAATTCTTAGTAAATAAATAAAAATATGTTAAAGTTACAAGCTTATAACGTGATTTTCAGAAAAAAGTACTTTTGCAACGTGATGGAAGTACTTGGATTTTCAAATACCTAAACATACCTAACATATACATACCTAACAATACCAACATACCTAAAATCAAAGTCGTTCTTTTGCCTGCAATTTTCTTAATTTTTATTCTATTCAAATGAATTTTTGGTAAAAGTTTCTCAATATATCTAGCTTTTAACCTATGCAATAAAATTTCTTCTATATTTCGCTTACGCGCAATAAAATAATATTGATTAAAAATTCTCGTATCTCAACGAGTATTACACATGTGAATTTTATGTTTCAGAATAATATTTCTCTCTTACGTTTTATCAATTTTTCAGCAAGCTTTGCAAAATTCTATAGAAATTCGTTCTAGTTATAAGGAAAAAAAAGGTCAGAAAAATTAGTATTTTATATTAGTATATATATATATATATACAGGGTGTTTCATAAGTCTGGATACACCAAAATATCTTGAAAGGAAAAAAAATTGCTTAAAACACTTGTTTCAAAAGTTTCGTGAAGTTCTATAATCTATCACATGGGGCATCACAAGTGGGTCCCGGGGCTACCTGGCCTCCCCACGTGACACAGACTTCATTTTTAAAATTAAAAACCATATGTTTTCTTTGCAGAATCGTTTTAAGCGGAAAAAATCTGTTTTAAATCATGTACAACTTCTATATTTTGAAGTATAGTGGCCCCGCGGCCCCTATTTTTATGTTGTGTTTCATAAGTCTGAATACACCAAAATATCTCGAAAGGAAAGTAAATTTGCTGAAATCATCGATGTCAAAAGTTCTATGGATTTAAACAATCTATCCCATGAGGTATCGCAATTGGGTTCAGGGGTCCTCTGGGGGCCCCAAGTGGCACAAACTTCATTTTTTTAAAATAGAAGCCATACTTTTTTTTTCAGATCTGTGTTAAGCGGAAAAAATGTGTTTAAAGTCATGTACTGCTTTTATATTTTGCAGCATACGGGGCCTCGGGGACCCCCTTTTTTATATTGTAATAAAAAATTTGGAAATCCCAAAATATCTGAATAATAAAGAATATTCTCTGAACATATTAATTTAAAAAGCTTCATGCATTCGAATGAGCTATTACATGAAGTATCATGTGTAGGGCCCACATGACACAAATTCAACTTTCTCAAAAAGAAATCAAACTTTTTCTTCATAGAAAATTGTTAAGTGAAAAAAAAACTATTTTAAATGATGTATTGCTTTTTTTTTATTTTAATACTAAAGTGTAAAGTACCCTAGAGAGCCGAATCTTATGTTGTAAGGAAAACTTGAAAATCCGAAAGTACCTTAATAAAAAAGCAATTTTGTTGGATACAATGGTCATTTAGTCAAATGATGTATTGGATGAATTAACGTATGTGGGCCCCCAGGTGTCCTAAGACTCCACATTATAAAAAGTCCATTTTTTCAAATCATAAATTGTTTTTTTCTTCACAATACCGTATTATGAAAAAATATAGTTTAAAGAAAAGGTAAGTTTATTGTACAGAAATGTATCGTAGAGAAAAGTTTCCATTTGAAAAAATGAATTGTTTGTCCATTTGGATGCACGACACTTTTGTAATCATTGTGTTTGAGCGAAATTGCTTTTTTATTGAGATATTTTGGAATTATTTTCTGATATTGTATTACATCATAAAAATAGGGACCCTGGAACCCCCTAATCATTAAAATAGTAATAATAAAAAAAATACATTTTTTAATACAGATTCTTTTCCTTCTATATATTTTATTAAGAAAAACAAATGATTTCCCTTTGAAAAAAAAATTAATTTGTGTCATGTGGGACACTGGGGGCCCCAAGGTCCCATGTATGATACTTCATACGATAGATTATATGAATACACAAAAGTTTTCAAATGAATATGTCCAGCGAAATTAAATTTTTATTGAGATGTTTTCGGACATCAGGATTTATTATTACAACATAAAATCGGGGTCCCGGAACCCCTTATTCTGCAACACGAAAAAGCGATAAATGATTTAAAACAATTTTTTCTGCATAATCCGATTCTTTGAAGAAAAAGTATGGTTCTTATATGAAAAAACTGAAATGATGTGATGTGGGGCCCCCAGGTCGCCCCGGGGTCTCATGATACTTCATATAATAAATCATTCGAATACAGGAAACTTTTGAAATTAATGTATTCAGTAATTTTTTTTTTATTGAAATATTTTAGGATTTCCAAATTTTTGTATTAGAACATAAAAATAGGTGCCACGGGACCCAATATAAAACGAATACATGATTTTAAACATATTTTTTCTAACACTATTCTTCAAAGAAAAAATATGGTTTTTACTTTAAAAAATGAAGTTTGTGCAACGGGGCCCCCTGGAACCCACTTGTGTTACCACATGTGGTAGATTATTTAAACCCATGAAAACATTGAAATCAATGTTTTTAGCAAATTTGCTTTCCTTTCGAGGTATTTTGGTGTATTCAGACTTGTGAAACATAACATAAAAATAGGGACCCACGGGGCCCCTATGCTGCAAAATATAAAAGCAGTACATGATTTTAAACAGACTTTTTCTGCTTAATACTATTCTGCAAAGAAAACATATGTGTCCAATCTAAAAAAATGAAGTTTGTGTCACGTGGTTCCCCCAGGAGCCCCCGGGACCCACTTGTAATACCTCATGCGACAGATTATTTAAATCCTTGAAACTTTTGAAATCAATGTTTTCAGTAAATTTGCTTTCCTTTCAAGATATTTTAGTGTATCCAGGCTTATGAAAAAGTATGTATATATATATATATATATATATCCGCCTAAATAATTGCGCAATTACCGCACCAAACCATACAAATATAGTACAGTGCAATAATGTATTAAAGTTATGAGTCATTTGTAAATTTTTCTGATACAGAGTTATCTAAAGTATTTTCATATTTATTCAGTTTGTGGTTGGTGCCCTAATTTCACTCTGGACTAACACGATAGGTGAAAATATGAACTTTTACATGTTCTTTGCAAGTATGTAGTTTCAGGTCATTTCGCCCAGTATTTTGTTAGAGAATCGAAAATAATGTAAAAAAAAAAAAAAAAAAAAAAAAACTAGTAACTTGAAAACTCTTTGTATATTTATAGAGGGAGAGAGAGGGGAAGAGAGATGGAGAATATTTAAAGAACATAGTTTTATGAGGTATGGAAAATCTTGATTAAAAAAAAAAAATGATGGTAAATATTTAAAAATTAAATAAATGTGATACCGCCAAATTTGTATGAAATTTGTACTAAATAAAATAATAATATCACATTTATCTCATTTAAACAATTGTTCCCGCAGTGGGAGCTTGAGAGCCTAATGGGTTACAAATATTCCTGTGTGTAAATTAATGAAAACAAAAAATAAATTATTGAAACGCAAAAAGAAAACTAAATTACTCTAAAAATAACGTTATTATTATTATTAATATATTTTTGTTAATTAATAATTTTTTTAAAAAAATCTAAATATTAAAAAGAAAAAGAAAAAAGAAATAGCTAATTTGAAACATTAGTATGTTTTAAATATTCTATATTTTTGAAGACAATCATTTGTCAAATATTTTATGCATTTACGTATAAATTTAAATTTATAATTACGTAATGATAATGGTCACACATATAAATGGAAAGAAAATATTATCTCATCAATTATATAAAGTAATAGTTAAATATAATACTAATAAAGAATTGAATATAATTTTATACATAAAGTTTTGTATATTAAGTTAAAAAATATTGTAAAGTTAAAAAATTCGTAGATCAATGAAATTTAAATTCATTTATTGAAATAAGCAAAATTTTTTAGTTGATTATGTAATATCTTTATAACGATTAATTCTGAAGAATTACATATATGAATTGTACTACTGTAGGTTGCATAGAAAATGTTTTATTTATAATATTGTTACGAAATTGTAAATAATTATGTTTATTTTTGTATAAATTCTTTCAAAGAGGCTTAGTAAGTTGATAAAGTGCTAATTTTGTGCATTTCTAGTCGTTTTGGCGTTGAAATAGCCTTATTTTCCCTTAAAAACGCATTAAAAAGCCCCAGTAATGCAAGTAATGGATTTGGCACCAAATTTGGCGACTTTCTCCCACCTTGGCGATTTTTTTGGCGACCTTGGCGAGAAAATCCTTATATGGGATATTCCAAATATGGAAGCTGTAAGTTGATTGGTTGACCACTTTCTAGAGTTTTCTCGAAAAATCTGGGTTCCATGGAACAGTATATAAGGAGCGCTTCTCGCCAAGGCAGTGAGTCAGTTCAGTTCAGTCTTCAGCCAGCTTCGCTAGTGCTTGCTCTTGAGCCTCTTTGAGAGAGATTTGCTTCAAGTGTTTTTGCTATACAGTTTGTACTGTGGATTTGCTATTGACAGCTGTTGTTTAAGCTGTGTTTACTGTTTGAAATGAAGCTGATACTTGGTTTATAGACCTGTATTTTTCCGGAATTTTCTGTGAATAAATTACTGAATTTTTGTACGTTTGGCCTTTCATTCTCAGACAACTCACGAACCCCCAAGTACGCAACATTTCTGGTGTCAGAAGCGGGGTTGTCTGTGAATGGTGATAACGAGAGCTATGGAGCAAGAGATGAAAAAAATTCTAGAAGGTCTCACTGCTCAGATGAATGAGTTAAGATCTGGATTGTTAGAGAAAATGGAAACAGGACAGGAGAAAATGGAAACATCGCAGAGAGAGATGAAAGATAGCCTGAGTCAAGAGATGAATGAAATGAAAGCAGGACAGGAAAAGATGGAAACCGAATTGATCGAAAGAATGAAAGAAGGACAAAGAGAGTTGAAAGACGGTTTGACTGAAGAAATGAAGGAAATGAAAGCAGTTCAGGAAAAGATGGAAGCCAGTTTGACCGAAGAAATTAAATCTAATCAAGATGAGATGAAGAGAGAGCTTTCAACGGCGAAAGAATCAATAGAGGGTAAATTAACGATGATGGAAAATAGAATGGATGGAATAGAAGAGAAAGTTATAAAGATAGAAGAAAATTTTGAAGAGAAAGTTTTGAAAATAGAAGAAAGTTTTGAAGAGAAAGCTATGAAGATAGAAGGAAATGTTATGAAGGTTGAAGAAAAAACTATGAAGATAGAAGAAAATGTTATGAAGGTTGAAGAGAGTGTTACGAGGATAGAACGGAGTGTAGAGGAGAAATTTAAAGAAAACTTTGATCAAGAGCTGAAAGGAAAGTTTTCAGAGATAGAAAGCAAGTTTAAGAGAATGGAGGAAGATCTTGAAAGAAAAATGAAAGAAGAGTGGAACAGAGAAGTAATAGGAAATGAACTGCAGAGCAAGATTCGGAATCTCGAAGAAAAGTTAGAATCCATGCCTCAGGAAACTGAAAAGAGAGAGAGAAGAAACCAGAATCACGAATTTATTAAGCTATCTACCTACGACGGCAGTTCCTCCTGGCATGTATATAAGACGCAGTTCTCCATCGTGGCTGAAGCAAACGGCTGGGACTCTGTTGCAAAGACGGCTCATCTGGTAGGGTCGTTGCGGGGCGACGCCGCAGATATTCTGGAGACCCTTTCGAAGGAACAGCGATATGACTTCGAAGCTGTAACCAGAGCACTAGAGCTACGTTTTGGAGCAAAATGGTCCAAAGAATATAGTCGACTCCAGCTCAGGTCCCGTCGTCAGAGACCAGGGGAAAGCTTACAAGAACTGGCATCAAACATCCAGAGGCTTTCACATTTGGCTTTCTCAGACTGTCATCCTGAAACACGTAATGATCTGGCTCTAGAATATTTCATTGATGCTGTCGGAGATCCAGATATTCAAAAAGCCCTCAGACTCTCCGGCGTGAAGGATGTGGAGTCAGCCTTGGTGTATGCCCTAAAGCTTGAGACAGCCCAACAAGCCTCCTATAAACATCGCCAGAACAGCACAGCAGACAAAGTGAACGGCTCTCAAGATGATCTTAAAGAGATTCAGGAAATGATTGCAGAAATTAATAGAAGGCTACGCATTCTTGAGAGTAGGAAAGAAAGGAAGACTCCAACAACTAAATGCTGGGGCTGTGGAAAAGACGGGCATATCAAACGAAGCTGCCCAGTAAGAACACCTAGAGACGCAACCAAGAATGTCTCTGCAGTATGCCACCCAGAAGGAGCTCGGGAAAATTCAGATGCATTCTTGCGGAAGCCTCCATCTGAAGATCATAAATACATCTCTAAAGCCGAGGATAAACACCAAAGAATAAAGCCAGTTGTTCGCCAAGTTACTGTCGCAACGCCATCAGAACAAGATCCCGACCCATGGAGTGACGAAGAATTTAGAAAAGCCCAGATGGAAGATCCTGACGTAAAGCCTATATTACAACTGAAGGAGACGACCAGCAACAGACCTACCTGGCAGGACATTTCCAGTTTTAGCCCCATTACGAAAAGTTATTGGGCACTTTGGGACTCTCTTCATATCAGAAACGGCGTATTATACCGAAAGTGGGAATCTGATGATGGGAAAAGCTTCAGATGGCAGATTTTATTACCAAGATAAAAAATACCAGCTGTTTTAGAACAACTGCATAGTAGCTCTACCGGAGGCCATTTTGGGGTAATGAAGACTCTGCAGAAAGTTCGGGAACGCTTCTACTGGTGCAAGGCAAAGGAGGATGTGGAGAAATGGTGTAAATCCTGTGATGCTTGTGCGGCACGTAAAGGCCCGCAGAAACGAAGTCGAGGAAGACTGCAACGGTATACCGTGGGAGCACCATTTGAACGGATTGCAATCGACATCTTGGGTCCTTTGCCACGGACATCCAGTGGAAATAAATACATCCTCGTCGTGATGGACTATTTCACCAAGTGGCCTGAGGCATATCCCATTCCCAATCAAGAGGCATGCACAGTCGCAGAGGTCCTAGTGCAGCAATGGGTGTCAAGGTACGGCACGCCCCTACAACTTCATACCGACCAAGGTAGGAACTTTACCTCTGATGTTTTCAAAGGACTGTGTGAACTACTCGGCATAGACAAAACCCGGACAACACCCTTACATCCCCAGTCGGACGGCATGGTCGAGAGGTTCAATCGTACCATCCTGAATAACCTCTCCCTTCTAGTATCAAGGAACCAGCAAGATTGGGACTTGAAGTTGCCATTGTTCCTGCTGGCTTATCGAAGTGCTGTCCATGAAACCACCGGCTATACTCCAGCTCAGATGCTGTTTGGACGTGAACTTCGTCTCCCTTGTGATCTCCTGTTTGGTTGTCCACCCGATGCGCCTTCATCGCCCGAGGAGTACATCCAAGATCTCCAGGCACGATTTGAGGACGTTCACAACTTTGCTCGGGAGCGAATTCACATTGCATCGGAGAAAATGAAGACAAGGTACGATCTAAAGGCTACGCAACATGAGTTTCAGGAAGGAGAGAAGGTCTGGTTGTGGAATCCTGTTCGACGCAAAGGACTCTCTCCCAAGCTACAGTGCAACTGGGACGGACCATACACAGTCTTAAAAAGGCTGAATGATGTAGTGGTGCGGATCACTAAAACACCTTCATCAAAACCGAAGGTGGTGCACTATAATAGGCTAGCCAAGTACCACAAGTAACGGTAAAATTAAAATTTAAAATGTAAATACTTGTAAAATTTGCGCATGCGCACTGTAAATATTTGTATATAAATATTTGTACATATTTGTGAATTTTGTAAATATTTCTCACTTGATTTGTATTTCTATTTTATCGTTATATGCAACTTAGTTTTTGTATTTTAGATTTTGGTAAACTTGTTTAGTTTCGCCTCTTGACCAAGGGTTGCACTGCCCGGGACGTGCAGTCCTTGGGAGGGGGGCAGTGTTACGAAATTGTAAATAATTATGTTTATTTTTGTATAAATTCTTTCAAAGAGGCTTAGTAAGTTGATAAAGTGCTAATTTTGTGCATTTCTAGTCGTTTTGGCGTTGAAATAGCCTTATTTTCCCTTAAAAACGCATTAAAAAGCCCCAGTAATGCAAGTAATGGATTTGGCACCAAATTTGGCGACTTTCTCCGACCTTGGCGATTTTTTTGGCGACCTTGGCGAGAAAATCCTTATATGGGATATACCAAATATGGAAGCTGTAAGTTGATTGGTTGACCACTTTCTAGAGTTTTCTCGAAAAATCTGGGTTCCATGGAACAGTATATAAGGAGCGCTTCTCGCCAAGGCAGTGAGTCAGTTCAGTTCAGTCTTCAGCCAGCTTCGCTAGTGCTTGCTCTTGAGCCTCTTTGAGAGAGATTTGCTTCAAGTGTTTTTGCTATACAGTTTGTACTGTGGATTTGCTATTGACAGCTGTTGTTTAAGCTGTGTTTACTGTTTGAATTGAAGCTGATACTTGGTTTATAGACCTGTATTTTTCCGGAATTTTCTGTGAATAAATTACTGAATTTTTGTACGTTTGGCCTTTCATTCTCAGACAACTCACGAACCCCCAAGTACGCAACAATATTAATAATAATAAAGTTAATAATAACAGGAATAATAAACTTAATATATATATATATATATATATAACGTAAAATAATTTTGTACTGATTGTAATGATGAAAATTTTTAACCGTCTTTTTCTTAAATAGAGTATTTTATTTTCATATTTTGTAATTTAAATATTTCCGTTTTTGAAACATTTTTATTTTTAAAGGACCCATATTTGTACAGTATAATAAATGCAAGTAATTTCGTTTTCAGAAATCATTACACATTTTTATGTATTTTTCGAAATTTATTTTTAAAATAATTAAATTATTTATGAAAAAGAAAGTGATTCCAGTATAATCTTTCTTAAAAATTCGTATAATGTATAAAGTAGAATTATACTTACAAAATTACTAGTAACGTTTAATATTTTCTTAACGTTTAACCACTTCCAGTTCCTTTTCCTGCGTCTAACGCAGTTCTTTTTTTTCTACTACTGAGAAGTCCTAATATCGCAAAAGCTTCATATGAATAGATAATCAAAATCAGAAACATCAGAAGAAGAGAGTACAGCTTTGCCATGTTCTCTAGAAACTTATCTGAGTAGTACTAACGGAGGTTTTGATGAATTTGGTATACGAAATACTCCTATTTATAGTAGCTTGAGAAAAATAAAAAAAATACTACTAATGACCTTCAGACAAATGTTTAAAATTATTTTGAAACAAACTGTTATTTCAAATTCCGGTATTATTCAGCATTTCTTCAGGAACTTTAGATATACCGATAAAAGTTTACTTAAAGATGAATGTTTTTAATGACGCGGTTATTTTAAAACAATTAATTAATGTACCTGATGCAAAATTATTGAGTCATGTTTTGTAATTCAAGATCAGATAGCAATTTTGGCTCAGAAAAAAAAAAATGTCATTAAAAATAACATTTTGTAATTAATAATTGGGAGAAAACCACAGAAACCTCTGAATAGTTTTATTGGCAAGTGCAACCTAGGATCAAACTCGACCGTTTATTCTAAGTTTTATGCTTATTAATGATTAAACTATTTGTAAACACAAACATTCTTGTGTAAGGATATTCCAGTAAGGGCGTTCTAAGCAACGTAATTTACATTTATACAATTTAAAATGTACTTGAACACTTTATTCGGTGTTAATATTACTTTTCGCCATATTTCTACAAGACATTTTCATATGATAGTTCTAAATTCATATGACACATTCATTCAAATATTGTCCAGATATGAAAAGCGTCTTTTTTTTTGGAGCGCAGAGGAAAAATCAAATACACTATCAGCAAGAACAAAGTCTTATTCTCTCTTTGAAATTTTGCTAGTTATATATGTTCAATCACAAAAATGTCACTTATCTAGGCCACTATAATCTGTTTAACCTTAACTTGACAGCACAAAGAAAAATTCTTTAGTTTTAAATGTATGTTGCATAAACAAATCTTCCTTATTTATCGGAAATTATTTATTTATTTTTATGCTTTTTAGCTTTTTAGAATTCAAAAACAATGATAACTATTTCTGAAGGCATAACATAACAAAAAGTAATTTTCTTAACCTCTTCAACAGCCGCTGTAGCGTGTGGAAGGCTAAATTTCCCCCGAGTTATCTTGGGATAGCTGGTGAAGTGGTTAATGCTGTCAACTTAAGGTGAAACATAGTATAAAAACAATTCAAATTTTCTCAACGAAGAAAATATTGTGTTAAAGAAATACAAAATTTTTACAGAATTGTATCTGTAAATTTTCAACGCAATAAAAATTTTTCACCTGACTTCTGAACTGTAAGGCATGGGTTTCAATTCCAGACAAGACAAGGATGTAAGGAAGGATGATTAGTCGCCCTATTAGGGGAAAAATAATCTTTTTTCTTTGAATAATATTTTGTTTAACGGAAGTTATCAGCGTTAAATATTGGCAGTTTGAAAAATAAATACCGTCAGGTTTCTGAATTTGTCTTTGAATCCTTCTGTAAAGCTTGTTCGAAAGGAATCATAATTCATTATCGTAGCTTAAGAAGTTGGGCAATTACAAAAGCACGGGAACTGAAGTATGAAAATTTTTTTCATTAATTTTTACTAAAGTTATAACGTAATAAAAAATAACTCGTACACCTATTTTTAATGTCATATTTTGATTTTCAGCTTGCTGAACTTTCATGCATCAAAAGGATGGCAACACAGTTTCAAAATTGAGTATGGTATCGTATCAAGGACAATAATAAAATTCACTACATTTCAACGAGAGCATGATTTTGATCAAATTGAATGTGATGGGCACAGTGTTCCACGCACAGTTGATGGATTTAATTGAAGGTAAAGATATCAGAAACACTGAGCGTGTTTTTGAAATGGAACATAAATCAAATAGCCAGATCATTAACACAGATCAATCTAGTTTTCGGTATTGTCATCTGACTAGTCGTACTTTGGCATTTTCTGGTGAAAGAAATACAATGGCTAATACACCAAGCACAAATGCAGTAACACATTCCTATACAATGCCAACGTATGATTTCCAATGGATGGTAAAATGCTTTTCCTTCTATTTATTATATTAAAAGAAGCAACTGGTGATTCATTTGGTCCTGTAATTATGCAACAAATTGACGTAATAATGCAAAAATGTAAAAACGTTTTTGTCACTTGTTCAAAATCTGGCAAACTGAAAAAATCACGCTTTCGCAATGGGCTAAAAGTTGTTCATATTCAAATATTGAAGCTCGTTCAATTTTGTTAGTAGATTCGTGGGGTGGTGAAACAAATTCTTCTTTTTATGACTTGCCTGGCAAAAAATGTTGCACCACATATTTTTCCAAAGTGTTCAACTGGTTTTATGCAACCATTAGATTTAAATTATTTCCATCAATGGAAGGATTTTTTAAACATGTCATCGAAGACGCTTTTCTTATTAATTCATCAATCGATGTTCTAGAACGTAAAACAATAATCAAAACTCACAGTCTGCTTTTAAACCAATTTCAGGCTGATTGCTTCAATGATTTCTTTTTATACGCTTGGTACAAAGGTGGCTTTCCTGTTGAAAAACCAACATATTTTCCTACTTTAAGAGAACTACTGTTTGAATTTCCAAATGTATCTTGTTCATCTCCAACTTACCACAATATGTCATATATTCTCTGCTCACATTGCAGAATAATTTTTTGTTTAGAATGTTTAGAATATAATATCATAAAACACCATTACATTTCTTATATTTGTTATATATAAACTAGTTTTCTCATTTTGTAATTAATTATATCAAATTATATGAATATAATTTATAAATAATTAAAATACAATCATTTTTACAATAATAAAAGTAAGAAAATAATCAAACATTTGAAATTTTTTATTAAGAATAAATGAAGATATTTCTTTCCTACATTAGTCTTTTTAATATTTTCATGTATACTTTAGTACTTAAAAATTTAATATTGCCAAAAAATAACTAATAAACAGTAAAAGACTTTACTAGCAATATATGTAGTCATATTTAGAATAAAAATTTTTTACAAAGCTGATTATAGTGGCAGAAACTCTTCAAAGTACATTACTGCGGAATGTGTAATTTACAACATTTAGTTTCGAATAACTTATGCTAGGGGGCGCATTTGCCGATAAGATTAATATTTTCGTTATCTGCTCAGTGAGACCTTTAAGAGGATATATAGCATGTATAGAAAACTTTTGAACAGTTAGTGACCCTCCCTTGTTAGTAAAAATAATTTAAACAACGCATTAAACGTTGGAGTGTGTATTCAGTTTAATGGTTTTGAAGTTAGTCTTAATTTAAAATGTAGATTGTTATAAAATAACCTTTGCAAAGAAAGCTTTTAACGTAAATATTCAAATGAAGTAAGCCGTGAGGTTTGGTTGGGTTTGGTTTTCGGGCTAAAGTCCAACCTGCTGCACTGGAGACCTAGTTCTGAGGGTGAGTGCCTACCAATAAGTCGTGAAAAATTTACTCAGTAAAGTGTCTGTTACTTATGATAATAAAATTATCAGTGATGAAGCGTTCGTTAGGAAATGTTTAACTTCAGATGTAAATCAAATTTCTAGTATTGATAACATTGATGATACATCTACACTGAAAAAAAAAAAAAACTGTTAAAAGTACAGGAAAATCTGGCAGCTGTGGTGCCAGTATATCTCCATTAAATATACAGTTTAACACCGTAAAATTATATCACTGACATATATTTTACACAGGAATCCTGTGAATCAAACTGGATTTTTGTTAAAAGTACAGTTTTGTCCTGTATATTTGACGAAGAACTTTTAACAGATTTTTTTGTTTTTTTTTACAGTGTAAAATAAATTCTGCCCTAGAAACTGAATGTTAACTGTAACTTTAAAAGTACCAGTATTTAGTAAACCTAAATTGGCTGTTTCGGACAGTTATCAAATGGTGTTTTTAACAGGAAAGTAAATGTTCCGAACAAAACTCCATTCACAGAAACACGGTCAAGTGCTCAATTTTCATCTCAAAACTCAAGCATAACAAGATAAAAAGTTTACAAAAGTGAAGTTTTCAAAGCCAAAAAAAAAACCTCTCCCAGCAAGGATTAAAAATATTTTTGTATGAAGCCATTCCACGCAAAAAGTATTATACAATAAAAACATTAACAATACAACATACAGTTTTATGCTGTGTACATAATATTCTAATATTTTAAAAGTTTTTTTTTTCTATGCATATAATAGATGTCTCAATTTTATTTTAATTAAAAATTTATCTTAAACTGGAAAAGCATAAATGTGCTTTTCCAAGTTTTTCCTCCCTCACAAGGTTTATCTCCGTGGTTGTAAAAAGAGACAACATCAAAGGTCGATAGACGATGCCAAATTTTAATATATTTTTCAGAAGATTGAAATGATATCTAGCACCCCTGACGTAGAGCCAAGCTCTCGCAAACGAAATCGCACTTCAGACGCAAGTAATTTTTGTTTCCAGTCTTTGCCGTAAAACACCCACCAGCGTCCGAACGGACCCATACTCAAAGCTGGTAGACGTGAGATGCCGGGTTTGATCCCAGGTTTCTCTCCTCAGCTTGGCGTTTGGAGTTTTTTGTAGTTTTCTCACAATTTAGCGTAAATACGGTCTAAGACTCTACGGAGAGCACTCCTTCTCGGGCTTAGGATCCTAATGCAATCAATCGGCCTTAATTTCCACTACCCAACCCTTCGCCGTAAAGCAAGTAATAGTTAGGTTCCCCATCAACTAAATCCAGTCGAGGAGATATCTAGAAAAAGGAGTCTGCGCTTGACTCAACTAGAGCGTTATAGTACACGTCGATGCATCAGTACTACACTTCAGACGAAAGAGTCGTGGGAGCATCAACACTCTTCTCCTACACATCAAATGAGTAACATATTTATTCGACCGTTTTGAAAAGTCTCCAGATCACCGTCTGGTAGCTTAGTGCCCCAGCAACTCTACTTAAGAAACCAGGCACAGATAGCAAAGTAAAGTATCAGATGTGTCAGTTTCAATATTTTATCCTTTTTTCAAGACTTTTTAAAACTGAAATCGCTGCCAAAATCGCATCACTCTGTGGAGAATCAAAATTTTCATGGCATGACTCCAGACCATATTTGCAGGTGAGTCTCAGACTGAAGCCAATTGCCCATAGTGTAGTTCTAATGATATATTGAACCTACATAACTCAACTCAACTGGAACAATTGATGCTGAAAAGCATACGTTTTTCAATATTATAGACAGGAACTATTTGAGAACTCTTTACACTGAAATCTGTACGTTAAATTATCTGCATTAACATTTTTCCGCCATCATCTTCAAAAAACGATGATTATGCCATTTCTTTAAAACGAACACTATTACATGAAATATTAAAATATTTTATATGTAGTTGTGAGGTTGAGACATCAGAACGTCACCACAGTTGTTTTAATTAAGCTGGATCCAGCAAAGTAGGAAGTGGGGACGGTTAAAATCACTCCGTCGCCAGTGACTCGGTGAAGGTTGAGGTGGAGCTAGTTTTGTGTCGGCAGGGTGCTGCATTAAAAGACTTAGATTTTTAATATTAGTTAAATTAGAAGTGATTTTTAAAAGTACGGATTGAAATGTAGTGAAAGGAGGGTGTAGGAAGAAGTATAAAAATAGAGATGGTTTTAGTAGATGGTGTGGATGTTGGAGGATATTATAGTAGTTGTGATGAATCTTAGTTTGACGGATATTGAGAAGTAGAGTAGTGGAGATTTAGTGGCGTGAAGTTAAGTAGTAATGAGTGTCCGTGTGAGTACCTACTAGTTTTCTGGAAGTTCAAGCTGGGTCTGAAGGTTATCCTCTGACCCATAGTGAAGCCGTAGTAGCGGAGTACGAGTGCGACCGTCTCTACACCTTTGACTATCTGCTGTGGTGAGATATTTAAGATAATTTGTTGATTTATATACTTTGGTTTAGTAATACGCTGACTGAGCTAAGAGCTATTTCCAGGCCGCCCTCCCATTAATCTGGTTCAAATAAACTCTTATTGTTTGTTCAATTCACGTCTCTGGTTTTCTTAGTAATCTAAGTATTTAAATTAAGATGGAGTTTGCAGGAACGCAAACGCCACAGTGGCGCCCAACTCAGTTCGACATCCCCTTTACTCGGGTTTATATTACTGGCTCAAACAATGTACTTAAATTTTTTGAAGAACTTGAACAGTATTTTGATATGTGTAAAATTGACGAAGCTGATAAATTTAATTTATTAAAATACTCCTTAAAAGGAGATGCTAAAATCTGGTATGACACCATTGCCTCTAGAGCTCTAGGCCAAAATCCAACGTATGAGGATTTGAAGCTCAAAATTAAAAATTCATTCTCTTCTATTGTGGATAAAAACAAACTCAATCAAGAACTTTATACGAGAAAGATGTCGTTTTATGATAAACCTACCACATTTTTGTTACGTAAATTCGACATTATAAAGCAGCTGGATTTAATTTTATCTTTTGCCGCTGCAATGGAAATTATAACCCCGCTTTTGACTATTCCTATTCAAGATTACCTTGATCTGAAACCTGTCACCTCTTACGACAGTCTGTTTCAAACCTTAGCTAAATACCAAGAACGACACCCTTCAAGGGCGGAAAACACCTTTAATCGCCAACGGGGTAATGGAAATATGCAAAATTCTAGGCGTGAAAATTTCACCCCCCCTCAAAATTTCAATCGCTATCAACAAGAACGTCAATCGCCGTAGACAAGGCGTAATAACTTTCAAAATTCTCGGAACGATCGTTCTAATCAAAATCTGTCTCAAAACTTTTCTCGAGCTGATAGAAATAACAGACATTTTCGTAACTCTCGTAATAACCAGAGTCGTCAGTTAAACGAGTAAGTGGCACTTGTGAGGAGGGTCAACAGTCACTGAATAACTCAACCACCTCCATATGTTTAGACACGATTTGCATCAGTTCGGTGGACCTTCCTAATTTAAATGCAATAATTCATAATATTTTTATACCTGCTTATTGGGACACTGGTGCTGAACGTTCCTTTCTAGCACATGAAACTTATAAAAAGTATTTTGCACTTAAAGCTTTAAAGCGGACAAATTTAAATATTACAACGGCTCAAGGCCAGTCCTGTGTTAATAGAGGCGAAGTAGCCTGAATGTTAAAATTCATAATTTAAGTGTTAATTGCCTTTTTACGTCATCGACAATCTTCAGCATCCCTGCATTATAGGGTTAGATTTTATGAAAGCAAATAAAGTTGAAATAAATTTTGCCAATAAATCTTTACATATTGATGATTCTAAGTCAAATTCTAAACCTGTCGAGCCGACAGAGTTGATTGTTAACCCGGTGGAAGGCGCGCGCTAACCTTCGAACTGTTGGAATTCAGTTAGAGCTGCCTGATGCCATAAGTGTGCTAATTCGCCAAAAATAGTAAACTTTCATTTTGTTCCTTCTGCTCAGTTTGTGTCAGCGTTTTCTCATCATTGACACCATCATTACATTATTGTTAGCAATACATGGAGCAAACAGATTTAGCGAAAGCCTCATATTTGTGCAAACAATAATGAAAATGTAATTTGAAATGAAGATCTGCCATACGAAATTTGTATACGAAGGTTTACATAGCTCGAATAGTTTTGCTTTTTAAAGTAAGATATTAAATGGAATATTAAACGGTTTGTTGGTTGGGTTTTACGTCACATTAGTGTTGCGCTTTGGGCAATTGGCAAATAGTCTGGGACTCACCCATAAGGATGGTCCTGGGAAAGTAAATGGAATTGGTGCTTTGAGAAAAATGGTATGAATAGAATTACAAGTCTTAAAAAAGTTTCAAGTTGTATCGGAGTTATGGCTTTTGATAAATTTTTATTATTGTAGGTGCATTGGAAAATATTTTTTATGAAGTTCTGTTATGATTATCATTCAAAATGATTCTCTGATTTAATCTATCTTCACCATGAAGGCTCCATTCCCCTCCATGGAGGACCAAAATTTTGATGATATGTCTTCCTGTGGCGGCTCGTATTGGGGGGTACAGTCGGCTGCAAAATTATTCGAGAACTAGCAATTATCCCTGTCTAAAAAAGGTACACTTAATACTGCTTTGTTAAATAAATCCTTGTCGAATCATGTTCTTGGTTGCAAAATTATTCGAGCACTAGCAATAATCCCTGTCTAAAAAAGGTACACTTAATACTGCTTTGTTAAATAAATCCTTGTCGTTAAATAAATCCTTAAATAAATCCCCTTTCAAATCCTTGTCGAATCATGTTCTTAGACTGACTAAGAACATGACTCGATAAGGATTTATTTAACAAAGCAGTATTAAGTGTACTTTTTTTAGACAGGGATTATTGCTAGTGCTCGAATAATTTTGCAGCCGACTGTACTTCATCGAAACGTCTAAAAAAAGTACAAAGAATGGAACTTTTATTTACCTAATTGGCTGATTCGCTTATTTCGACAATATAAGTAAATATGTTAACACTTCAAGAGCCAATTAAAAGAAAACGTTTTCGTTGTTAACATACTGTTTTGAGTCATTAGCCTGCAGCCCTCCCAAAACGTCACTCACGAGCCGCCACTGATGTCTTCTGACCACGTTTCGGGGCGTATCCTAGACAGTTGCCATTTGTCAATAGTGTAGCACTAGTGCTACCTAAAACTTATATAATCTTAACCATGTACATACATTTATCGGTAAATATAAGATGTCACCGAAGCAAGGGAGCCATCTACTCCGTAGAGGATCAAAATTGTGATGGTATGTCTCTGGACCATCCTTAGGAGTGAGTCCTTGTACGTCGCCAATTGTCCAATAGTGCAGCACTAGTGCGACGTTAAACCCACCCTGTAAATATACAAAAAATATACACCCTTAAGTGATGTGTCCTAGACTGTAGCCAATTGTCTTAGCGTAGCACTAGTGTGACATAAAACGCACGTCCGCTTTCTCTCTTACTCTCAAAATAACATAAAATAAAATTTTTAGTTATATTCTAAAGAAATATTAACTGTTATCACAAATATTTCTAGCAATAACTTACTCAATTATGCTGGAAAAAGATTACATAGTTTTATTGACTATTAAGGGTTACATACAAACGGAACGCTTGCAATTTCGATGACGTAAATTTTGCAATTTTTTTACAAATACAGTCTGCAGTAAAAGTATTCGAGCACTAGCGAAAATTCCTATGTAAAAAAAAAGTACACTTAATTCAGTTTTGTTAAATAAATCCTTGTCGAATCCTGTTCTTAGTCAGTCTAAGAACACGATTCGACAAGGATTTGTTTAACAAAACAGTGTTAAGTGTGCTTTTTTCACATAGGAATTTTTGCTAGTGCTCGGATACTTTTGCTGCCGACTGCAGTCATAGATTTGGAACGCTAGCAAACGGCTTTGCAACTGGAAGTGTTTCATTTGTATGTACCCCTAAAAAGTTTTAGCAGTTGTGGTGACTCAATCATCCCATGCGAGTGCTACCGGTCTAATTAATTTAATGATATTTTAATGAATACAAATTAAGGGAGCCTCGCTGAGCGGGATTAACGTTGCGTTATGCTACGCAATGGGCAACCGGAGACGCTCTATAGTTAGTTGATTGATTTTTAACGTCACACTAGTACTGCGCTATGGGTAATTGGATGTACCCCTAAAGATGGTCCGGAGACATGCCATCACAATTTTGATCCTCCACGGAAGGTATGACCTCTTAAGGTAACTAAATTTAAATATTCAGTATTTTTTTTTTTCGTTATTTGAAGACGCTCACTATATACTTATAGAGATTAGTGTATAATCGATTTTAAACATTTTTCCCCAAAAGTTATTTTTAAAAAAATGACATTTGGAGGAGTTTTTCTTTTCTTTTTTTTTTTTTTTCATCAAGAATGAGGTTGAGTGAGTTTACCGTCTAACTAGAACTGCGCAGTTGGATATTAGCGATAGAATGTGATTAACTTTAAGGGATGGTTTGAAGTGTTATATTATTTACATATAATATTGTGTGTATTTAATTTTATATATAATGTTAAAATTATATATATATATATATATAATCAAAACATGTATGTGTATAGATAATAAATTCCTTCCATACGTATTTTAAACCCTAGGCTTAAAATCAATACTGCCTCCAATAGCTCACTATGCAGTTCTAGAGCGACACTAATAAACCATTTCTAGTCTAATCCACATGTATTCAGCGTTCTGTTTGACGTAACTCGCACTCTCTTACGTGCGCTGTGGAGGGTTGCAATTTTCGGCACGATAAGAAAAGCGCCATGTTGGCGATTTTTCGAAATTGGCTACCTATTCAAATGAATTGTCTTTGTTGGGGTAACTGAGTCACCACAGCGAGTGCTACCGGGTTAATTTAGAGGAAAGTGCCCTCACTCATATTGAAAAAATTAATTTTGGTTATTTTCTTAATCAGTTTAAACAGTTATTCTCTGAGACACCTGGCTTAACCCATGTTGTTTGCCATGAAATTGACACTGGAACTAATAAACCAGTCTTTAGTAAGCCTTATCGTTATGATCAAGCCAAACAAGATATTATAAATTGGCATATTGACAAAATGTTGAAAAATGATATTATTATGCCTGTAACTTCTCCTTACGCATCTCCTGTTGCTTTATGTCGTAAGAAAAATGGTAAACCTATTATTGATCCTGAGGCATGGAGATTTGCGATAGATTATCGTAGGTTAAATTCTATCACACAATATCCTCAGTATCCCTTGCCTATAATTGATGATTTGTTAGCACATATCACAACGACAAATTTTATGTCTACTCTCGATCTGACATCGGGTTACTTTCAAATTGCAATGAAACCCGCTGATATATCAAAAACAGCGTTTATAACTAAAAATGGCACGTTTGGTTTTAAACGAATGCCTTTCGGATGTTCAGGGGCTGTGGCGACATTCCAAAAAGCCATGGAAACTATACTTAAACCTGTTTTGAATAAATTTGTACATGTTTATCTCGATGATATAAGAATCACGTCCTCATCTTACAAAGAGCATTTAGATCATTTAAAAACTGTATTTACTCTACTGCAAAATGCAGGATTAACTTTAAATTCCTCTAAGTGCCATTTTTGCATGACATTAAATTAAGTACCTAGGCGTCAGAATAACGCCTGCTGGTATTTCTGTAGATAATGAAAAAGTTCAGCCAGTTTTATACATGCCCCCTCCTACTACTTCCAAGCAAGTTTCGAGATTTCTAGGCATGTGTGCTTGATATGGGAAATTTATACCTAATTCTGCTCACATATGCGAGTCCCTCTTTAAACTCAAAAGGAAAAGAGTTAAATTTCACTGGTCAAATGAAGCACAAGAAGCATTTGATAAGTTAGCAACTATACTTAGCGCTCCTCCTGTACTAGCTCATCCTAATTATAATATTAAATTTCAAGTAGCTACTGATGCTTCTTCGTACGGCATTGGGGCCGTTTTAAGCCAAGAAGGCCTCCCAATAGCATATGCGTCCCGTACGCTTAACGCTGTAGAAAGAAATTATCCAGTAACTGAACGTGAATGTTTAGCAGTGCTTTGGGGACTGCAAAAATTTCGTTTATATTTTACGCAACTTCCAGCTACAGTTGTTACGGATCATGCGGCATTAACTCGGTTAACAGCTGGAAAGAACCTCTCCCCTCGCATGATTCGATGGACTCTTAAGTTATCTAACTTTAATATAAACATCGAACACCGACCTAGTTCTGACAATATCGTAGCTGACGTTCTTTCACGTACTACTCAAACTCAAGAAAATACGATTGAATCTAATGGGTTAGATCAATCCCTTGCTTTAAATGAAAAGAATGATCAGTTAAATTCTACTGTTAAAGCCTCATATATTCATCATTCGCATTTAAAGGCTGAACCGGTTCAATCCGAAATATTAGCAAACGTGACTGAAACTCGTGTAAAATAAATTGAAAGTGAACAAGTAAACCAAGGTGCGTCTACAAATCTAGTCACTACCTTAAACGATAAATTCGTATCTGATAAGAAAAAAGTAGCTTTAGCGCTTATGCCAGCATCTGTGTTAAATTCGAGAGATCAATTCATCCAAGAACAAAAAAATGATCCCGAATTTGGATTAATCTATAAGTATTTAGAAGATCCTGAGTCAGTTTCATTAATTGAATCAGCCATTGCCTTAAACTGGTCCCAATCTTTTTCTTTAATCGATGGCTTGATTTTTTATTCAAAATTATTATCATCTTATGACGAATTACGAGTTGTAATTCCCCAATCTCTTCGTCAAGCCATCCTATTTGAGTTTCATGATTCTCCAATTTTGGGGCACTTTGGCATAAGGAAAACTTATAAAAAGCTCAAAGATGCCTGTTACTTTCCTAAAATGAGGAAGTTTGTTAATGAATATGTTTCGAGTTGTCGCTTGTGCCAGCAATATAATTATAAAAATGTAAAGCCGGCCGGTAAATTAATTCCTATTAAAGTTGATTTTCCAAATCAAATTCTTGGACTTGACTTAATTGGTCCTTACCCCCTCTCTAAACCAAATTGATTTCGTTATGTGTTAGTTATGGTGGATTATTTTAGTAAATGGGTTGAATTTGTGCCTTTACGTAAAGCTTTGGCACAAGCAGTGGCCACTGCCTTCTTTAATAATTATATTTCTCGTTACGGCGCCCCCCTTCAAATTGTAACGGACCATGGTCCTCAATTTATAAGTAATGTTTTTAATGCACTTTGCGATACACTCGAAATTAAACATGTCTTCACGGTTCCATATCGGCCGCAAGCTAATCAGGCCGAACGTGTTAATAGAACTTTAATTAATATGATTGCGACGTTCATTGGTCAAAATCATGAAAATTGGGATCAGTTTCTCTATCATTTTGGCTATGCGATTCGCACAGCGGTAAGTGATGCAACAGGAAAAACTCCCGCTGAATTGTTTTTGGGTAGAAACATTCTGACCTCCTTTCAAAAACTGGTATTAGTACAGCAAAACGCATCTCAATTTATTACGCGAAATGTTGAAGAATTGCTACCAGAAGTTCAGAGGAATTTGAGAGAAGCTCAAGAGCAGCAGGGTGTATATTATAACCTTAAACGTAGAATTTTAGAAGTAAAAGTGGGAGATAAAATACTCCTAGAATCACGTTTTCTTAGCTCAAAAAAAGATTCTAAAGAAGTTAAATTTGGTCCAAAATTCATTGGGCCTTTCTCTGTTTTAAAGCTAGAACATAATAATCTGACAATCGATTTTAACCACCAACTACCATAAATGTTGACCATAAATGTGTTAAATTGTACGCATTTTTAAAGAACGCACTCAATCATATGCTGAAACTCTTGATAGTAATAGCGTGCCGGGTTCAAACCCACCTGACGAACAGTCCGTCTTTACGCCTAACCTCCCTTCCCATCCTAGTGCTCCTGATTCTTAAACATCTGATAAACTACCTACTCCTACAAATCCCGAACAATCTGTTCAGGGCACTTCCGCTGACCAATCTAGTGTTACCTGACCCGTCGCACAAAAGCGAGCTCGTAGTGGGTCATCAAACTTTTCTAATGTGAAATTTCCTAGGCAAACTGGTCGCAAACGCGACTATTCTTTTACTAATAGCTCTTTTATACCGCAGATTAAAAAGAAAAAAGCTTGGAACAAATATTTAAAATGGCCACAAGCCCCCTCCTCAAAGTCCTCTGGAACACATCGCCCACAGACGGTACTAGCAGTTCCAGATTCAGTGCACACCGACTCTTTCCGACCTAAGAGAAAGGCAAGGGTTCGAAAAAGACCTCCACCCTCTTCCTCAGCTAGTGGACGGCACATGGAGAAATTCCTAGCAGCCCCTGACTCGGTCGGCACAGACGAGTTCTCTTTACACCACCGATTCAATACCCGGCGTCAAGCCAGACTCCGACAACATGCTAAGCCATATGAATCACCTGCCGAGCAAGCCTTTGTACAAGCCTTTTGGGATAGCCCTAGACCCCGGTCTGAAAGCCTGCAACCATGTGGCCTAGCTGACGAGTACATCGAGCACATTCACCAAGACCTCTAACCTTCCAGAAGTTACAGCTACAAATTCACATCAGGTGATACCGTTCTGAATTTTTTTTCTATTATAAGTGCATTTCTGTCAGAGTCTTTTAAGAACTCTTACGAAAGTTATGGACTTTCCCAAACTAAAAATACAAAATTTAATTTAGCCATGAACTTTCAAATCAAAATTAATGTTCTGCTTCAATGTCAACATTTTTGTTCTCTCTTAAATATCTATTTTATGTATGTATTAAGTTCTTTTACCTTGTAGACATCACCTGCAGAAAGCTGGCAATATAAACTGTTTTTTTGGACCCTTTGTAAATTTCCCCCCCTTTTTCTTTTGTATTTCTATAAATGATGTATTTATAAACTGCATATTTGTATTTGTTGAATATTTGTCTAAAAGTTTATCTGTATGTACTTTTAGAGGGGGAACAATGTTTTTTTTTAGCTATAAGCATAAAAAGCGTCTTTAACCATATAACATTAAAAAGACTAACTGCTCAGTTTTTTTCGCTTATGCTTTAGCTAAGGAGGAAGAAATATTTCTGTATGTAACCTATCTATTACGTTAATAGAGACGAATATGTCTCAGTTTCTTCTAGAGATGAATTCTAACTATTTTTTTTACTATGCATACTGTAAAAGTTTTTCCCATTTCAGACACACTCTGATGGATTATTTCTCTTAATCTGATGTTAAAAGTATTTTTATCTGAAGTGAAAGATCTCTTAATCTGATGTCAAAAAGTTCTTTTTCCTGGATGTGGACAGCCTGCACATTCCGCCGTCTACTTTTTCCTGACGACAATTAAACTGCTAGCCACTTCATCTGCAGGATAGATTTTCAAGTTCCACATCCTATTTAATACCATTAAATTTTATTAAAGACTTCCTTCACTTAGATATGTTAAAAAGATTATTTGTGGGATATGAACAATCTGTGCAACAGACTCTATTCTACAGCAAGAAATTATCGCATTTGTACATGCGAGTATAATTCTCTTTATAATTCTACAATATATCATTAAAGTCATACAATTGCCTTACTGGCCTAACAGGGAGACGTTTGTAAATCCTACTGTAAGCCTGGTTTTAGCTCAGTCAGAGTCCCGGAGTTTCTCAGGGTAAAAGTACGCCTTTTATTTAAAACTTAAAATTAAATGTTTTTTGCGTCCCCGAGTTTTTCGCTCAGGGACTTAACAAAATTTTTTTCTCACCCGGTTAAAATTTAAGTGACGGCTGCACTCACACTTCAGAGATTTGAGATAGTTAGATATGGAATGAAGCTATTTGAATTTACTCGATCAAACCCGTTGGGGATTTTCCCGACTAAATGATTTTCTTGGAGGGGGACTGTGAGGTTGAGACGTCATAACGTCACCACAGTTGTTTTAATTAAGCTGGATCCAGCAAAGTAGGAAGTGGGGACAGTTAAAATCACTCCGTCGCCAGTGACTCGGTGAAGGTTGAGGTCGAGCTAGTTTTGTGTCGGCAGGGTGCTGCATTAAAAGACTTAGATTTTGAATATTAGTTAAATTAGAAGTGATTTTTAAAAGTACGGATTGAAATGTAGCGAAAGGAGGGTGTAGGAAGAAGTATAAAAATAGAGATGGTTTTAGTAGATGGTGTGGATGTTGGAGGATATTATAGGTAGTTGTGATGAATCTTAGTTTGACGGATATTGAGAAGTAGAGTAGTGGAGATTTAGTGGCGTAAAGTTAAGTAGTAATGAGTGTCCGTGTGAGTACCTACTAGTTTTCGGGAAGTTCAAGCTGGGTCTGAAGGGAATCCTCTGACCCATAGTGAAGCCGTAGTAGCGGAGTACGAGTGCGACCGTCTCTACACCTTTGACTATCTGCTGTGGTGAGATATTTAAGATAATTTGTTGATTTATATACTTTGGTTTAGTAATACGCTGACTGAGCTAAGAGCTATTTCCAGGCCGCCCTCCCATTAAACTGGTTCAAATAAACTCTTATTGTTTGTTCAATTCACATCTCTGGTTTTCTTAGTAATCTAAGTATTTAAGTTAAGATGGAGTTTGCAGAAACGCAAACGCCACATAGTGACTAAATACTAGTATATTGAAATATGTACGTCTATATTCTTTAACTAGTACATTTCTTGCTATCACAGATGCCTCAGCAAAAGTGTTGACTCGTCCACAGTTAAAATAGCGGAGATAATCTTTTCATTGAGAGCAAATAAACGATAAGGGAACACCTAATGACTAGATGCTTATTAAATTCCAACCTGTCGGTCAACTTGGCTCCCCTACAATTCTTCGGACTCATCCTCATTACTAGACGTAGGAAACGTGGTTACACTGTACTTGGTTAAATGAAGCTTAAATGTAAATTCGGGCTATGTTTGGTGAGACTGATTTTCTTTTTTCTTTTTTTCCATCAATTATCAAAACCTATTAATAGTGCCGCAGCTGCGTATAATCCTGTTGGATTTTCAATGTACCCTCAATATGATCTTTTTTTTTTTTTTTTTTTTTTTCACATGATATGACTCTGGTCCAATTTCCGGTAAAGCCGCCATCTTGTTTTTAAACAGGCAATAATTGCCATTTTATTTTTTATCACTAGCATAGGCATGTTCGGTGTCATTTTTCAGTTGTAAGGAATGCAATTAAATACCCTAAAATACTGTAAGCTGTTTGTTTAAAGTGTACTTCTTTATTAAAAATATGAAAATAACCTTTAAAAAATCTCTTTGAATATGCTTTTATTTAAGACTATAAAATCCTCGGTTCGAAAATGAACCGAATTCCAAATGCAGGAAAACTTTCAAACTCGAAATGTATAAATGTATAAAATTGGGCCTGATTCTGCGTGACAATAGATCAAAGTTTGTTAAACAAACCATTATTAAAATCATGAAACCAATGAAGGTAGTGAATCAATGCAGGGTTTGCTCGCTTCGCTGGTCACTATATTTAAAGAAAACTATTTTCTATATAGCTTTATATTTTTATATATATATTTCTTTTGTGCGTGTGTATGTCACTGAACTCCTCCTAAACGGCTGGACTGAGTTTAATGAAATTTTTTGTGTGTCTTCAGGTGGATTCGAGAATGGTTTAGATTTACAAATGAAAGTTGTAACTTAATTAGTTCTTTCTTAATTAATTTTTAACCAACTCTTTCAACAACTTTTCCACCTAGATGGCGTGAGTTGTCGTGAACACGATGTCAGAATTTATTTAATGTTGAAATGAAAAATGAATTTTTAACCGTATCTTACGAAGTGTTTAAAATATTTTTTCAAAGTTAATATTTTAGAATCGTAAACACGATGTCTGAATTTATTTAATGTTGGAATGAAAAATGAATTTTTAACCGTAACTGTTTAAAATATTTTTTCAACGTTAATATTGTTAAAATGTTAAAATTAGTTAAAATGGTATATTCTTTTAAAAAATTCGTCAATATCCGACGGAGTTATTTTATGTTAAAATGAAAAATGAATTTTTAGGCCATTATTATTTGTGCAGATGGAAAATGTACTAAAAGTTTTCCGAAAAATTTCACGATCACAAATGTTGACGGATATCCAATATATCGTCGAAGAAATTCCGATAAGGGCGGACAATCTTATCATCTATGGCGGTCATCTATGTCAACAACATAGATATTGACATTGATAACCGTTGGGTGGTCCCATATTCGCCTCTGCTGAGCAAAACATTCAATGCTCATATTAATAGCAAGACATTCAAACTTCTTTACACACCATAAATTTTAAATCAGCAGAACCGGTTTCGAAAGGACGTAGGCTTTCTTCATCAGGTGCAAACACGTGAACTGCCTTGGAGGCAAAAGCAAGACTGAAAGCAGGACAAAATCCAGAGGGGGGAGGAGCAACACAAACAACCAATAGGAAGCAACATGCAGGAAAGGACCAATCAGAGAGGAACACACGTACACACACACCACAAAATGTGGAGGGAGGAAAGGAGTAAACAATTATTATTATTTTTTTTCAATAATATTAAACTAATAAGTAAATTTAGTAAAATTTATCCATTAATTATTATTATTTTTATTTAAATTGGAATTATTTTATTATAACTAATATGATGTCATAAACCTAATGAAGGAAATTATTTAATTGAATTAAACAAATTTTTCCAGGCTGTAGACAGCAAAGTGGAATCAGATTTTTCATTGACACTTTTATCACGATTAAGGTAAATAGCTAAATTTTCTAAAAAATCCAGTTCGGAAACGTGTTTGGCATGAAAGATAATTTTGGCACTATTAAAATTAAAACTATGATCAAATTCCCAACTGTGCTTCGCAATAGAAGATTTATAAATTTCTTGATTAACAACATACCGAGAATGTTCACGTAAACGACATTCAAGATTTCTTTTAGTTTGACCAATATAAGATAAATCACAGTTATTACAAGGGACATTATCGGTACCCCATTTCTGAAGCTCAGGAACAGGGGATTTGGTTGAGGGGAAGCGGAATTTATAACATGCCAAACGTGTTTCCGAACTGGATTTTTTAGAAAATTTAGCTATTTACCTTAATCGTGATAAAATTGTCAATGAAAAATCTGATTCCACTTTGCTGTCTACAGCCTGGAAAAATTTGTTTAATTCAATTAAATAATTTCCTTCATTATGTTTATAACATCATATTAGTTATAATAAAATAATTCTAATTTAAATAAAAATAATAATAATTAATGGATACATTTTATTAAATTTACTTATTAGTTTAATATTATTGAAATAAAAATAAAAATAATTGTTTACTCCTTTCCTCCCTCCTCATTTTGTGGTGTGTGTGTACGTGTGTTCTTCTGATTGGTCCTGTCCTGCATGTTGCTTCCTATTGGTTGTTTATGTTGCTCCTCCCCCTCTGGATTTTGTCCTGCTTTCTGTCTTGCTTTTGCCTTCAAGGCAGTTGCCCGTGTTTGCACTTGATGAAGAAAGGCTACGTCCTTTCGAAACCGGTTGTGCTGATTTAAAATTTATGGTGTGTGAAGAAGTTTGAATTTCTTGCTATTGTCTGTACGCCAGTTTTTTAAATTTATTTTTAGTGCTCATATTAATGTTCAGTTCTGCAGTTCAGTGAAGAGCATGAAATACATTTGCAAGTATGTGAATAAAGACAGTGATATGGCTGTATTTCGAGTTGAAAATACCAATGTGAATGCTCCTCCGGTGAATAACAACGATGAAATAACACTTTACCAAATTGGCCGGTACGTCAGCTCCAATGAAGCTGTTTGGCGTATATTTGGTTTCCCAATTCATGAACGGGATCCAGCAGTTCTTCATTTAGCCGTCCATCTTGAAAATGGCCAGCTCTTTGCACGTATTACTCTATTCAGAAGTACCACGCTATTTCACATGGGCTCCAACAAAAAAATGGATGCCCCGCAAGCAAGGCACGCCGATTGATGCATGTCCCGGTTTATTCAAATCAAACACCTCGGGACGAGTATTTACAGTCAGTCAAAGGCAGACTGAGTGCTTTTATCTTCGACTGTTATTGGTTAATGTCATCGGCCCTTTGTCATTTCAAGATTTACGTAAAGTGAATAGACAACAGTATCCAACGTATAAAGATGCATGCCTTGCACTCGGCTTGCTGGAAGACGACAACCAGTGGGAGTGTATGCTTGCTGAAGTAGGACTGAACTGTACAGCAAAACAAATTCGTCTACTATTCGCTATAGTGTTGACTACATGTTTCCAGGTCCGAGCAGAGACATTATGGGATAATCACAAAGATTCAATGACTGATGATATATTGCATCAACATCGTTCACGGTGCAACGATCTAACGATAGTATTCAGTGACGCTATGTACAATGAAGCATTGATTGCTATTGAAGATCTTTGCATTATCATTGCCAACTTACCACTCAGTCATTTCGGTATGCATTCAACAAATCGAAATGCATCTGATTTAATAAGCACTGAATTGAATCGGGAACTACAATACAATACTGTAGAAATGGCATCGATTGTTGCTCGCAATGTCCCACTAATGAATGAAGAACAAAGAACCATTTACTACGGCATCATGCTCGCAGTTTTGGCAGAACAAGGTAGATTCTTTTTTTTTTCTTTGGGTTCACTACGTGGAACTGGCAAAACATTCCTTATTTCGCTAATTCTCGCCAAAATACGATCAAATAATGACATCGCATTGGCTGTTGCATCATCTGGCATTGCGGCAACTTTATTGGATGGAGACAGAACAGCTCATTCATTATTTAAACTGCCACTAAATATTCAAAATAACCCAGACGCAGTGTGCAACATAAAAAAACAATCGTCTATGGCCACAGTGCTGAAATAGTGTAAAATTCTTATCTGGGATGAATGCACTATGGCACACAAACATTCGATTGAGGCATCGAACAGGACATTGAAAGATATAAAGAACAACGACAAACTATTGGGCGGCACTCTGTTACTCTTTTCAGGTGATTTCAGACAAGTACTTCCCGTTATTCCGCGTTCAACATACGCTGATGAGATCAACGCGTGCTTAAAATCATCGTCATTGTGGCGTAATGTTGAAAAAGTACAACTGAAAGTAAATTTGTGCATTCAAAAGCTTCAAGATCCATCCGCTGAAACATTCTCAAAACAATTGTTAGATATCGGCGATGGAAAAATTACTACAGATGAAACTGGATGCATAAAATTACCGACCGATTTCTGCACAATCATTGATTCTCAAGATGCTCTTATTGACCAGATATTTCCCAATGTACACAGACGATACACAAATCATGAGTGGCTGGCAGAAAGAGCAATTTTAGCAGCAAAAAATGTGGACGTCAACGAATTGAATCTCAAGATACAACATTTGTTACAAGGGGACTTGGTGTCATACAAATCTAATGATACAGTTTGCGATGCCACCGAAGCTGTAAATTATCCAACAAAGTTTTTAAACTCATTGGATTTACCAGGCATGCCACCGCATATTTTACAACTGAGGTTGGATCTCCGGTTATTTTGCTTCGTAATTTGAACCCACAACTATTGTGCAACGGCACGCGATTAGTCATAAAAAAATTAATGAAAAATTTTATCGAAGCCATCATTTTAAATGACAAATTCCGAGGCGAAAAAATATTACTACTGCGAATCCCTATTATACCCACAGATGTGCCAATTCAATTTAAACGCCCTCAATTTCCAATTAGATTGGCATTTGCAATGACTATCAATAAGTCTCAGGGCCAAACGATGTCTGTCTGTGGCTTAGATTTGAGCACATCATGTTTTTCACACGGACAATTATACGTAGCTTTCGAGTGGGCAAACCATTCAGTTTGTTTGTATTGGCGAAAGATGGAATAAATAAAAAAGTGGTACACTCTGTTGCATTAAGGGATTGATATTGTTTTTTAGTAATATTGTTATAAGTAGCGATATGTATATAATTTTAAAGAATAAATTTTAGTAAATTAAAAAAATAAATGATTGGTGTTTTGTTATTTTTATATTCTTTCACCGTTCACAGCGCTCCATACATCTTCCACTTATATACCACATCCTTACACACTTACAATAAGTTAGTTATTTTTTTCTAGCAAAATATTCTCTAGAAATAATTTATATGACAAAACAACGTTTGTCGGGTCAGCTAGTATATATATATATATATATATATATATATATATGTATAATAAATAAATTAATTAATTAAAATAAATAAAAAATCATGAAATTGCTCTAAAGCCTGCTTTGGTTCCCCATTCATTCACCCACTTATTCGCAGACTCTCGGGTGCCTGTCCCTATTGCCTGTGATAATAGCTTACCAGTGGGCTTCTATTTGGGTGCTTATTAGATAGCAGTTTCGAAACGACAGTATCGAAAAAACTGAAGTAGCAATTTTATATTTGAACCCCAGTTACATATGAACAGCACTATAAATGGTTTACATACTATTTTCTTCTACGTTATTTTCTGTATTTAGGTATTTGATTTATTCGATCAACCATAAAATGACAAAAATTTCACGCCGAACATAGTATTACAATATACTACATCTATCGAATGAGACAATTAATTTGTTGTGGTTATAACATTAGTTGAGTTAGTTAATAGTAGTTGGTATATAGAAAAATAATGAAATATGTAATCCTTATCATGGTACAGCCTTAATATAGCTCCTTTTAGAATGTTTTGAATTTTTATTGCCATTTTAGACAAAAACACGTAACTCATAAGATTATTTTTTCAGTTTCTTTTTCTGTTTCTTTTCTTTTTCCTTTCCTTTTCTTTCTTTTCTGTTTTTCAATATTTTATATTTTATTTATATTTTTGCGAAATTAGAGTCATTGGCGAAAAATGTCCGATCTATTTGAGCAATAAAATGTTAAAAAATTACTCAGGATAATCAATAAGAAAAGCTCTTTAATATAATACTGAATTAGCTTTCATTCCAAGCGCGATTCATCCGTACCAAAAACATTCTGATTAAGCAAAACAAACAAGAAAAAAAAAACTAAAATTGAGGTATATTAAAAAAAGGTTATGGCTGTTTTTTTTTTTACCTTATTTTCATATTTTCATTTATTCCTTTGCATGAGAAAATTTAATATTTTATAACTTTTTATATTTCGCGTGAAAGCATATTTCTTTTTATGATGAAAAAAAAAAAAAAAAAAAAAAAAAAAATGATATCTCGTATATATATATATATATATTAGGGGGGGGGGGGCAACAATGAAAAATTTAAATCTCCAATTTTTAAGCAATTACCAGTTTATTATTTTCCTATTTTAATTAATTTTAAAAAATCTAATGAAAACTTCGTTACAAATAAAGTACCAAATGAAAGGTACAAATTTTCTAAAATCCGTCAGCTTAAACAGCCTATCGATAGGACAATTAGATTTTTTTTAAATCAACTAAAGTATGAAAAATTGGTGGCAACTTCGTCAACTCACAGATAAACAGAGTCCAAGGAAATCTCTTAGCCATTTATATATACAAAAATGGGTTTAATAAAAAAAAAAAAAAAAAAAAAAAAAAAAAAGGAAAGAAAGAAAAAAAAAAGGATTAGGGAAAATTGTGTTTAACTTTACTTATGTGTCACTAGTGTTCTCTATTTTTTTTTTTAAATAATTTTCAGAGTTTATAAGCGTTTGAACCGGATTTTTGTAAATCAAATAGACATCTTTCAAGTGTTTTGAGGCTGATTTTTGTAAAGCAAGAAATTTCTCTTTAAATCGTGCGAGATGTAAAATTGTAACTAAAAATGTCCCTCAAAAAAGAATCAAAAGGCTGTCAACACAAGATATCTCTCAATTGTGCATTATTTGCAAAAGTGTTAATAAAGAAACTGCATATGGTTCTGAAGAAGGTAGGTCAAAAGTGATTCAAGCTTTCAATATTCTCAGTGATAACATTTTGGTTTCATCAGAAGGAGAACATGACTGCAAATATCATATAAAGTATTATAGATCGTATATTTTTAAAGGAAAAAGAGTTGAAAAAAAATTGACAGATTTAAAGATGCCTGGTCCTTCAGAAAAAAACTAATGGCCAAGAATCTGCAAAACTCAATTGAAATCAATGAAATGTTTCTGCTGCAACTACGGCTATGGTAAAGTGCATTTTTTGCAAAATAAAAACGAAAACTCGAGATAATATTCTTCACAGAATGTGTGAAGAGAAATGCGCTGAATCGTTTCTAAATGCATCACGATACCTCAAAGATTGTGTTTTTGACAGAACTTGCACACTTGTAGGCAAATCAGGTGTATTTGTTGCTGATATAATGTACCACAAGTCATGCATGAATTCTTATATTGTGAAGTACGAGAGGGAGAAAAGAGCATTGGAAAATTATCCAATTAATATTGCAGATTTAAATGCAGTTGTTTTGTTCAAACAGTTTTTAAGTATAATTACTTGGGATAGCAAAGGACTCTCTCATATCTCAGGAACACATTCAACACTCAATTTTCTGTTCGTTCAGAAGTATCCAATAAGCAACTGAAACCATTACTTATTGCACATTACCGAGAAGAAATTTATTTTTCATATCCAAGAGAAAAAAAAAAATGTATTACTGACTATATCTTTGTCAAACAATGTGGCTTTAGCAACTCTTGTAGATAAAGTTCGATTAGAAAATGTTGTATAAGACTGTGCATCGAAACTAAAACAAGAATGCGAAGAATATGACTTAGATATTGAAGGAATCATAGTAGACAAATACAATTTACAACGTGTAAAGACAAACTTGGACGAGAATTTTCCACGAGAATAAAGCAAATTCTCCACAGAGCTGTGTCCATGATGTGTAAAATCTGAACATGTGCGCTTGAAATTTCGCTTTATATTTGAAGATTTTTTTAACATCATTAACAGTGGACGAAAACAAACATCAGTGAACATAAATGTTGCGCAAGCTATACATGAAACATGTCGATCATAAACTTTAATTACATTGTTAAATCGTTTAGGCGAATGATGTAGCTATGATGAGGTTTTGAAAAAAACTGCATTCTTGCCACGAGAACAATTAACGTTGCCAAAGGACATTATGTTCCCATACCAACTCACATACGCACCAATGTAACAATTCGATGTGCTGTCGATAATTTTGACCATGATGAAGACACATCATCTGGAGCAAAAGGAAGTCACGATACAATACTGGTGACCTTTCAAGATAACAGCGACATCAAGTGCGTAGCAAACCCTTTAATCAATCAAGATTTCCCAGGCTTGGGTCGTAAATCGCAAAAAAGATATTGCCATGTTAGGAAATTGTACCATGTATGAAAGCCGAAAAAAAAAAAAAAAATATGTGGGGTTTAACAAGATTTTAAACCAGTCTGTGATGAAATTCCTGAATCAAGTGAAATAATGGAAGATTTGATTTGTAGTCTATGCAGATTTGTAAAGTGTCATTATGGCATTCAAAAAGAAACTGTTATGAATTACATATGCCGTCATGGAGCCCCTTTAACAGTATGATTGAGGAAAATTCAAGTAGAAATGCGACCTGATTTACACCAATATTATCTCACATAGCAACAAGTTATGACACAATATATACAACATTAATAAACTTCCAGAGCATATTGTATCAACTTGGGCTGACGAGTGGTTGATTTTGGTGTGATGAAAATGTGTACAGAATTGCTAGAGAAATACAATTTGTTAACCCAGAAAAATTTGGAAACATATTTATAGGACTTGGTGCATTTTATTTCGAAAAGGTGGTTATTTCATGTATTACTAATTTTTTGTAAAGAATTGGTGCATTGGAACTTCTAACCGCAACTGAGACAATGGGTCCTCGAACAGCAGAAAGTGCGTTGCAAGGTAATAATAATTATTCCCATGCACTTAGAGCATTGTCAATAAGGAAAAAAGTAATATACAATTTGCTAGTTTAAAATTTCCTTAAAACTAATAATGAAACAAAATTTGAAGTATTATTCGATGAAATAGACATTTAAAAACAGCAAAAATCAACCAAGAAGAGGTAACGGAAGGAGTTTAACTAGGATTATCATGTAAAGGACATTTGAAAAGTTATATTGAAGTCAGAAATTCAGAATGGAAAAACTTTAAGTTCTAGAGTATGTATCTTACTACTATATATCCTATCTTGTGAAATTTGATGCGAGCGACACAGAAAACAATTGATCTCTACATGTTTCTGCTCTCAGAGCAGCTCTACCATTGTTTTTTGCTTTTGGAAAAGTTAATTATAGCCGGCTGGGAAGGGTTTATTACCAAGACTGTCAGCATTTAAAAGTAACTCTACCAGAAATATATAACCAGTTTGTGAATGGAGATTTTGCCGTGAGAAATGCAGGAAGAAGGTTCAGTTTAGTAGCACATGACCAGGATTTGGAGCAAAAGTATAACAATCTAGCTAAAATAGTCGGGGGACTAACTGGTTTCACTAGAAAAAAGGAAGCTCTCGCAAAGCATGACCGGATTAAAGACAAGTTAGGATTTTCAAATTTTCTACATAAGTGTTGCGGTTACACAAATGATGATGAATACAACTTACATCATGAGTTTTCAAATTCTACAACTGAACAAGACTTCGCAAGTGTCATTTGTTAAAGAGCATGATAATCCTTTTGAAATGGAAAACACGAGCAGCATATGTAATATTGTAACTGCAAAGCGTTTAACAAGCGAAGAAACCGATAGGGTTCGGAGCTGTATTGTTAATGGTGAAACAAAATATCATAATTTCTTGAAGGTGAGATTTCAAGAAAAGAGTAAATCAATATTTGACCCAATTAAGCAGACTAAAACAAAAGTGTTTATTCCGTCGGAAACAAATAAATTAATTTCTAAAGATACCACTGAAGCTCACCGTTTTATTGACATTGCGAGAGTTAGGAATTACAGCATTGAGGAGTTTTTTTAAATTTTAACTGACGTCAACTTCATGGTTTCTAACAAACAATGGTGCCTTGCAAAAATCAGATAAATTCCAGTTAATTAATGTGTTTGAAAATTTTTTGCAACACGAATCTCCCAGATTTGTTCCGCAATCTGACATATCAACAGCATTCATCATTGATTTTATGGGTCAAGCTAGAAAGTTCAATGCAAAGGCTGCAAGTTTAAAAACATTTGGTGATTTAGCACAACACATATGGAATTTAATTTTATCAAAGTGCAAAAATTTAATTAAATCGATATTATTTACGATCAATATAATAATGACAGTATCAAGGAACATGAAAGAAATCGCAGAATGAAATTTGATGCCATACAAGTATCTACTCGCACTGAAAAATAAGACTTCCCAATAATTTGGTCTCCTTTTGAGCTACCAATTCAAACAAAGTTGAACTCCAAATTTTCGTCGGCAAACGTCTGTTATCATAAAAAACTGTTTGTACTGAAATATATTTGGCCAGTATTACTGAAAGTCACAAAACAAGTGTGTAAAGATATGTACGGATGTTCAAGAAGAAATTCCAGAACTGTACTGCAGTCACAAAGGAGCTGGTGATTGGATAATATTTTATTTGAACCAAGCTACAAAACTGTCGAAATATCACAAAATAGTCGTGATATCATCAGATACTGACGTATTTGTGTTTTCAGTCTACCACACTTCCAAGATACATTAAAAAGTAGCGGTTTAAAAGAAAGGTGGCTTTCCTGTGGTTTCAATCACTCTGCTCGAACTATAGCAGTGCATACTCTTTGTGACTTAATGCAGGAGAATGTTATTAAAGCTCTCCCAGCCATTCACGCTTTAACAGGGTGTGGCACCACAAGTAAAATCGGTACTAAGAATGCTGCTTTGAAATGTGCCAAAGCACATAGTGACTTGATTAACGATTTTGTTAAGTTACCGATTAACGGAAATAGGATAAACAGTGCAGAAGAATTCCTTTTACATGTTTTAGGCTACAAAGAAAAAACGTTTGATGCAGTTAGATAAAAACAATACCACATGAAGGCAAAATTTGACTTGGAAAGATTAGTGCCAATATAAAAAATGTTAGAATTACATATTTTCAGACCCATATGTCGTTGTCTGCCGTGCATAGTAAGCAACCACATCTACAACCGACTGAGTATGGGTATGTGAATACGGATGGTCATTTAAAACCAAATTTAACAGTAATTAAATTGCCAGCAGATATGATGCTACCATGTACATATTTAAAATGCTTCAAACAAACTTTGCCCCTGTCACAGTTCTGACATAACATGCTGCTTGTATTGTAAGTATTCTTCAACTAAACTTTTTTTCACAACGATATACTACCTACGAAATAATGTTAACATTGTATATACCTTATTATTTGAAACTGTATGTTAAGGCAGCTGTTTTTCTATTAAATCCTATCATATTTGCGTTGAAAGTTATTCTTTATTAAAGATTTTTTATTACTTTTAACTTGCTTGATGTATCTGTATCAGAGAATGTTTGATAAACAGAGAAAACTTGCTTTCGAGTAAAACAATTATTAATAAGAATTTTGCGTCAAAATTTCGAACTTATTATTAACCAAACACTCCTTAAACATGCAGGATGACATTTTAAAGTGTTTTACAGTCCTTAATCGCATTCCCTACATCTGAAAACATATGAAATGATACCTAATAAGCCTATGTTACAAAATAAAGAAAAAAAAAAAATCGAATTTTTGGTTGCTTAAAAAAAAAAAAAAAATGGCGGTGTTACCTGAAATTATGCCAGGGTGTACCATGTGACCATTTTTTTTAAACATATAAATATACATAACAATATCCAAAAATCATTTTGAGGGTACATCAAAAGTCCAGCAGGAACCTGTTCTCCTGCTAGAATATAACCATTCACTACTTATCATAATATATTCAATATACGTAATTTTTCCTTTTTCGCTTCAAATTTAAGGAGTTTAAAAGGAAGTGGAATTCTTTGGGAAATTATTTTGGAAAATATTTGCACTGTTTAAAGATTTGTTATCTTGTAAATTAGGTAAAATTTTTATCACCGTTTGGGGTTGCATCTGTCCATTATTACATGTTACGATTTTATTTATTTATTTATTTTTTCAAATAAAATGTTGATAAAGAAAAAATCTCTTATAACACAGTAAATCTTCTGCTAGAAAATTTTTATTTATTTATTTATTTATTTATTTATTTATTATTATTATTATTTTTTTAATTAACTAATATATCTCTGCCCTGAAATGTGTGGATGACTGCAAATCCTTATAAAAATTAGACTACGTTAAATACATATGTATATATGTATAATATGATAGCTTTAAATTTAAGGAAAAATGCTTCTCTCAATAAAATCTGACAAGTTTGCATTTCGATTTAAATTTCTAAAAGTGTGTGTATAAGTATATTACACTGAGACAAAAACTATACAGCCTTCATCTAGAATGAATAAGTGGCAATTTTCTAAATCTCTTAAATAGAAATATAGATTTCTGAGCTATGCCCACAAGGCACGTCAAGAACTGAATAGATGAAATGATCGAGAATTTCTAGTTTACACACTTTTAGATGGTGAAACAATATTCAGAATATTCAGAATATTCTGAATCTTTTGTATTGCGAGAAATTCTCGCTTGATTTTCTAGAATTGGAAAATAAAACAAGATTATAGTTGCTGAAACCCGCCTCCTGTAATAGCATTTATTTGCAGAATTTTTTTAATAAATGTGAACTCGATAATATAGGCAAACGCTCTAGAATTCTAATAGGGGCTTATAAAACTCGCTTTTCAAGGGGACTAGAATTTATAAAGAAGACATGGAACTATTTTTTCTAGAGCCACAATTTAGATTCTAGATGTCAGTTACAGAATGTTTTGTCAGCGCACTTAAAATTCATTTTCTTTTTTCTTTTTCTTTTTTTTTTCTTTCTTTTTTATTTTCAGCATATGGTTTTTCAAAAATGTATGAAATAATTTGTTTTTCATATTAAAAGTCAAATTAAAAAAATCACTGAAGATTAAATTAAAATGGTAAATTTAATGCAAATCATGTATTTAATGGGAGTAGTTAAATGTGTTAGAGCAAGCAATTGGTATTAGAAATTTATTTTAGATGCGGCATTATGTTAGTGTTTAGAGCAACTTTTCGCTATTTACAAGTTTAATTTTATGCGTGAAAATATTTTTGGTTTATTTAAGGATAAAAAATTGGTAATTGTGAGTGGTTTATAAAGGAAATATCTAAGTGTGTGTAGCAAGATGTTTTATAGTTAACTTTTTAAGAAACTAGAAGCTATTATTATATATAAAGTAGAAATGATTGTCCTTTAAATTTGATAAATTTTCTTGAAGACTTGTTTAAAAGTCTTCTAATAGAATATTGTTTTGAAATAAGGCGATTTATGAGGCTTCGTAGAGCTTTCGAATGAATCTTGGGGTTGAGTAAGAGTTGCGTAAGAAGATTTAACTCCGATTTCAAAAGATCCGATTTTCTACGGAATATAACCAGTAGTTATGTGTTCAAAAATAAAACTTTGGATTTTGCAGAATTTAGCAAGTAATTAGTTTAAACAAGTTTGTAGGAAACTAGAGTGGTATAAATGCAAATTAATTCACCAGTGTATAAAATGCATAGTGCAGTTCAGTTCAAGGGATTCAGTTCAGTGCAATTCCGTTCGAGGTAACACTTTGAGTTCATCTGTCTTGGAGTGCAGTATAGAGGAGTACAGGCGGATTCGACGCCAGTTATGTCGCTCAAGATTGTGTTGGTAATATGGAACAATTTATTGCTTAATATTTAAGTGAAAATGGAGGTTACATTGATATTTATTACGCTGATAGAGAAGTAGTCCCATTCTCCATTTATTCAAGAGCCTTAATTAAATTATTTTAAAGTTTAAATTAATCTCTCTTAAATAAGTTTATTATTATTATTATTATCGTTATTTTTTTCTCATCCAAACAAAACACACACTGTAATATCGTAAGGCTTCACAGAATTTTCGTAAGAAATTCGTAAATCTGAAGTTACTACGAAGTCGTGTTTCTTTAGAACTTTTAACTTTGATTTAAAAAAAAAAAAAAAAAAAACTTATATGAAGAAGAGTCAGTAGTTACAGGGTAAAAAGTAAACTTTGGATTATTCGTAATTTAGCAATTAATTAGTTTGAATAAGTTTGTTGGAAACCAAGTTTTGTGTAAATTTAAATTAATTCATCATTGTATAAGGGACATGTTAAAATAGTTCAATTTGTTCAATGTGTTCAATGTGTTCAATTCAATTACAGTTCAATGTGTTCTGTTCAGCGAGTCTTTCGAGTTAACACATAGAATGCATCTTTCCAATCGCAGTATTGAGTAATATAGGCAAATTATGCGTCGGTTATGTCAACGGCAAGTCTTTGGTAATATCTAAACCAATTATTGTTTTATATTTATGTGAAAATGGAGATTACTCATTTTTATTACACCGCGAAAGAGTAGTCGATTACACTCTTCCCCAAATCTTTTTCAGTAAACTGTTATGTTTAAACTAATATATGCACTTCATTACTTAAGTATACAATAGAAATAGGGAATTATGAAGAGGTCGTAAAAGACCATTCTTTAAACTTTTTTTTTTTTTTTTACTTTTAGAACTTTTATAGAAATGATTCTGTTTAATAACTCTAATTTTACCGCGATTTAGCCTGTGTTTAAATTAAGGAAAGATGTCGAAAACAACATGCGAATCACTAATTACAGCAACAAGACATGTCACTAAAAATCTAATTGCACTGGACACACAAAAACTGTTTTTACCAATTGTACGTGAACTTAAAATTATGAAAAATGTATACAGCCTCATTTTTAGTTCTTAAAACTAAGTTATATTTCAAACTAAATTCATAAAACATACTTTCTTGTTCTACATTTAAAAGAATACGTAGGTCACTGACTTTTATTACTCTGCTAGAAAAGTATTCCAATTCTACCTTATTTAAGACATTTAATTAAAGTGTTCTTTAAAGTTTAAAATAGTCTCTGCACGTCATTTTATTAATACATCATAGGCATGTATAACTGTAAAGGGTTCGTTCTATTATTCTTTACAATATATGAGATATAAAATTTTCTTTATACATACAAAGTTTTAAGGTAATTCTTCAAATATTTCTTAAATACTGTAGAAAACGACTAAAATGGAAAGTATCTGACAAAATATGACAAGGTAGTGTATCATTTAAGAAATAAGAATAAAGAAAATAGTTGAAGTTTTCTATTATTGTGTAAGGAAAAATATTTAGATATTTCTTGTTATATTTAGTATCTTTTAAGAATTCTAACTAAATTTGAAAATGAAGATGAATAAGCTATGGTAAGGACATACTTTTATTTTACATTTACATTCAAAATACATATACAAAGTTCCTTTAACATTCTCAGTACTCAAATTACTCTGCAAAATGCAAATTACATAATGCAAATTTCTTGCTGAATCATTTTGAAATCTGTGATAGCTGTATTTAATATGCCAATTTTTGATTCAACATTTTTTTTTTCCTTTTTTTAAATTATGTTATTAAGCAAATGTCATGACTTGATAAAACATTTTCCTTTTACAAACTTTTAATGACACCGCTAAATGAGACAAAGAGAAATCCGTATAATTTCGAGATACACTACTTTTCCTTAAATGACCTGTCATTTTCGACTTCAGACGTCCTTTGAACTATCCCAAAAAGTCCTCTACAATTCATTTTGAAATTTCAGATGTGTAAAGAACATGTTATATCTTATATATTTCAGTTAAAGCTTTGTCCCGAAAGTGAATGATGGACTAGTAAAAAATTAAAGAAAAGTGAAAGGGTGTGACACCACCCTGTAAAGATTAATTCTTGAAATGTAATCTGGCTGTAGCATGTGATTACACAGCTCTTTCATATTACGAGTATAGATATTTATGTCTCTACTGCATGTATTCAGGGAGATTTAAAAGTTTCTTTAAAAAATTGCACAAAAAAAATTTCACTTTTTTAACTGTAACACGCAAGGTATCTCTCGAATAAAAGCAAAACTATAAGGGGATTTACTAACATTTTTATTTTGATTGAATGAATAATATTAGAGTTTGCGATGATTGTTAATAAACATTGAGAAAATATCCTTATATTTTTCTTATTTTTGGGAACAACCGCAATTCAGTTCATTCTACTGCGTACACATTTTTGAGTTTACATGACACTTGTTTGGAGTTTTTATATAAATAGTATTATAGTTTTAAAAAATTAACGAACACGCTTTGATAGAAATGTGAACTAAAATGCACAAAATATCTATCTTACAAGGAAACATTCCAAAGGTGTCATCTTCAAAAAGTATTGAAAAAAATATATGTGATTCTACTCTTCATAAAACACCAGAAAATGAAAAAATTATGGGCTGAAATAAATTACAGCGACCACAAAAAATTATCAAAATTAAGCATATTTGGCGATTTAGCGCTCTTAGGCGATACGTTTGCTAGCACCGAGATTGCAGTGTACGAACAGAACCGTGTTTTGCTTTTCCGCCAAGTACTCAAAATCAATCGCCTAGCAGTGTGAAATCGCCAAATATGCTTAATTTTGATAATTTTTTGTATTCGCTGTAATTACTTTCAGCCGATATTTGTTTTCATTTTCTGGTGTTTTATGAAGAGTAGAATCACATATACTTTTTTTTCAATACTTTTTGAAGATGACACCTTTTGAATGTTTTCTTGTTAGTATTAAAATGCAGGATAAGAGAAAAATGTGTGACTGACACACCATAATATTGATATACATTTAAATCTCTAATTAAAATAATTTAGAATTAAACAAAAACCATTTAAAAAAAATCTCCCCTGACTGGGCTCGAACGCTAGACCTTTAGATTCGTAGCGTGAAGCTTTACCTCACAGCCACAGTGTTCACGTAGGAAAAGTCTTTTTTTTACAATATAGATTTTTTGTTTGCTCCCATAGCGGATACAAACATACATTATACATACAAACATACATACAGGAAAGCTAATAAAAGCGTGTTAAAAACTGAATACATCTGGCTATTAAATTATGCAAATGAAATTTCGCTAAATCTTGCGCATGTGTAGTTAAAGACATGACTGATAGCATGAATTTAATTACATTTACATAAATATTAACACTTAACGTTATTAATACTTAAATGTCCTATCCAGTAGGCTTACCTTTTCCTTGCTAAAGTAAATTTTTCGTGCCCAGTTTTCCACGATATTATACTGTTGTCAATTTTGTATTTTAATTATCATGCAAGCAAATCCATGCTATTTCAATAACACAATTGTTTGCGAAGTACCTCCTATTATGAAAAGTTATGGAAGTTGTAAGAGTAATTTAAGAAAAGTTTTAAGAAAGCGTTATAAATAAAAATATAAAGATTTAAAAGTACAATATTAAATAGCAATAATTAAATCATGTTTGCTAGTATAATAAATGATATTTTAAAACTAGCTGTACATAAGAAAAAAAAAAAGAAAAGAAACTTTAGTTTAGTAAACGTATATTTGAATTTTTGTGGATGTATTCGTGGCATCATTTAATAATAATAATAATAATAAAAAAGAATAAGAGAGTTTAAATTAGACTATAAATAGCTTGTTGTAATAAGGAGGATTAGTATTCTGTTTATATTTATATTTATATTTATCTTATTTTTTTATTTCATTTACTTATTTTTACTTATTATTATTTGCATTTCCCAGAAAGTGTTGAAAATAAAATAATCATTGATATAAAATCTACATATCTGATATGAAATTATTACAATTACCTGAATGTATTTTTATTTTTTAATATTAAAAATATAAATTAACATTTAAAAATATTCTATTGTTCTATTTAATCTATGTGAAACATGTGTTAAACTAGTAATCTTTGTTTAATCTTTTATATTTTAAAGATGCTTATCTTTCAATGCAAGAGTTATAAAATAAAAATAAGAATCATTTTCGCAAATAACAGTAATCTCATTTTTAAAGAAAAAAGAGAATCTGTGAACATGGACTCAGGCCTATAGAGCAAGATATAAATAGTCCTTTTATAGCAGATCCTTTCATTGATTAGCATCGTCTTTATCCGCTAAACGAAATGTCCAGTACTTTTAAGAGAGGGCGGCAATTTATCACACTGCCTCAGAGCTATGGGGTATGGTACATCTCCCATAGCACTGAGTGGTCTTGCCTAAGATCTTTGCATTGCGGCACCAGCGTAAAGCAATGTTCGACTATACTCGGGGCAAGCCTAAGTTGATAGCACTGTTAAGCCTGAAGAAATTGTACATCCGCACAAAGAAATAGTTCCTTTATGAATTCGAGTATAATAGCCTTCCTACATGACTTTTTTCCTCCTACTAAACAGAAAAAAGTGTGACTTTTTAAACTAGTATTATATATGACCAACCGTGATATTTTTTGTAACAATGAAGCGTAAATTTAATATAAATATATTATTTCGCGAGCAATGTCTTGTGGCGAAACATTGGCGAAAGACGGAAATCTGGAAGCAACCTTGGAATCCCCGCTGAGGGTTCGGAAACAGTTTAATGGGGGTAATTGCCTCCTTTACTTACGATAATTAATGATGTTTAAAGCACTGTCAGTAATTTTTACTTCCAAAACTATCAAAAATAGAGTAAAAATGTTGATGGATTTGAATTTTTTAGAAAATTTCACTTCAGATGCATACCAATAATGTCAACGAAATATTTTTACATAGCAGAAATGAGAGAAATTATTTTTTAAGCAAAAACATTTTATTTTTGTATTCCTGTTTTTATCTCATGATATAATTTTCATTTACCTGTAAATAAAATTTATAAATATTTTTTATTTTCGGTTCAAACGAATAATCAGGCGTTTTTATGACTGTTATATTATTTTATACATTACATTATGTACAGAAAATTAAATTTATTTTAATTTTATTTTTTCTTTTGGCGAGACAGTCGCTATTTCTTTCACACAGGGAATAGAATGTAAATAATAATAATAACTTTTTTTCTTAAAGACTGTATGAAACAATATTATATTTAAATAATTTTTTAAACTAATCCTGTGAGTAAATTAAAGTGAAATAAAAATGTCTCAAGCACAATTTTTTAAAGTTTTTTTTTTTTTTTTTTCCTTTTAAATTTCTTTTCCAATATGGTAGAGATTGTATTGTTTTTGTGTAAAATTTTCAAGATTGATTTTTTGTCATATTTCTATGTTTTGAAACGCCCTGAATTTTTAGCGGTAGGCCTGTGTGTGTGTGTCTGTTATCAGCTTATCTCATATCCACACTGTAAACATTTTTTTTTTTTTTTTTTTTTTTTTTTTTTTTTTTTTTGTCAGTCAATTTTCTACCTTTTTTTTTTTTTTTTTTTTTTTTTTTTTTTTATAATATCACGTTTTAAAGTCTCTTGAAGAGAGAAAGTCAAAATTTTTTAGCGGTCGATCTGCATGTACCTGTTAAAGAAATTCAAATTCGCTATTTTAAAGCTCGCATGAGGTTGCTGCTTGAAAAGATTCATCAAGATTGACAAGTTATAAGGTAAATTAATAAAAACTTTTAACTTAAGTTTCAAGTGCAAAAAAAATAACAACCTTGAACTTTTTTTATTCATTTATTTATTTGATAAATGTAAGCACTATAACTCAACGGTTGCTGAGGAGGGCGGTAGCCCCCTCAAAGAGAAATATACGTCAATTAAAACGGTCCCTAAACCTATTTTAGATTATTTTTCATAGTATATTGAACTTTATAACCTTATCTCGTTGGTCTTGCGTGTTAATCTGCAATTTGTCTTTATAGTATTGAAATGAAGGATAAGAGAAAGTCACGCAAGTGACACACCATATTATTATTATTAATTTTTTTCCCTGAATGTTCTCACGCATTCTGCTTTATTCAAAGAGGTCTACTGCAAATTGGTGACTGTGTTTTAATATGTCAAATTCCCTCCATATTCACAAAAATGCTTAGAATTATTTTCAAAAAATCCCCCCCCTCCCCCCACAAAAAAGAAAAAAAAATGTTGGCCCTACAAAATTAACCCTACAGGGCCAAATTAGACCTAAAGGCATGGCTATATAAGAAAACTTTAAAACTTTTCATTGAGATCAAGCAAATAGTCCTGGTACGTAGACATCCAAGAGAATTCAAATGCATTTTGTCCATCATCTATTTATTATCGTAAATTGTGCGATTAAGACGCGGATAAATTTAAAAGAAATTTTGATATAAAATGCGGAGGGTTGACAACTCTGTTAGTAAGTTCTATTTAACAAATAAAATAGTTATGCTTATTTTAAAATAAAATGAAATATGTATTTATTTATATTATGTAGGAATACAGAGAAATAACTTGTTCATAGTTACTTTTAAGTAACTAAGAATTTTTTGAAATGAGTTAACTTATAAACTTTAGTAATTTATGAAAAAAAAACTATAAAATACTCCATTACAAGAACATGATTGATTTATAAATTTTTAATACCACTGTTTTTTAAAGACTTGCGTAAATGCGCATAAAAATGTTGGTAATATTTAAAAGAAAAATAAGACATTTTTTATTTCTACTTTTGTTCTTTTTTAAAAAGTTTTAAGAATCAAAACATTTCTTTTATTAATAATGATAAAATATTTATGTATGTAAAAATCCTGTTTTATAAAAGTATTTAATATTTTCTTGACCAACATCTATTTTACGTAGTAATTTTCCTTTTGTTAAATGGAAGGCGGGACGCAGAATATTATTAATAATAGTAGTAGTAATGCAACGAGTATCACGGAACACGCAGTATTCAATCGTTATATATATGTGTGTGTGTGTATAAATTCGTAATATTTAATATATAATATATATATACCTATATATATATATATATATATATATATATTGTTACAAAATTGTAAATAATTGTAAATAATACATCCAAGATCTCCAGGCACGATTTGAGGACGTACACAACTTTGCTCGGGAGCGGATTAACATGGCAACGGAGAAAATGATGACAAGGTACGATCTAAAGGCTACACAACATGAGTTCCAGGAAGGAGAGAAGGTCTGGTTGTGGAATCCTGTTCGACGCAAAGGACTTTCTCCCAAGTTACAGTGCAACTGGGACGGACCATACACAGTCTTAAAAAGGCTGAATGATGTAGTGGTGCGGATCACTAAAACACCTTCATCAAAACCGAAGGTGGTGCACTATAACCGGCTAGCCAAGTACCACAATTAACGGTAAAATTAAAATTTAAAATGTAAATACTGGTAAAATTTGCGCATGCGCACTGTAAATATTTGTATAGAAATACTTGTACATATTTGTGAATTTTGTAAATATTTCTCACTTTATTTTTTTTTTTTGTATTTTGTCGTTATATGCAACTTAGTTTTTGTAATTTAGATTGTGTAAATTTGGTTAGTTTCGCCTCTTGACCAAGGGTTGCACTGCCCGGGACGTGCAGTCCTTGAGAGGGGGCAGTGTTACAAAATTGTAAATAATTGTGTTTATTTTTGTATAAATTCTTTCAAAGGGGCTTAGTAAATTGATAAAGTGCTAATTATGTGCATTTCTAGCCGTTTTAGCGCTAAAATAACCTTATTTTCCCTTAAAAATGCATTAAAAAGCCCCAATAATGCAGGTAATAGATTTGGCGCCAAATTTGGTGACTTTCTCCCATCTTGGCGATTTTTTTGGCGACCTTGGCGAGAAAATTATTATATGGGATATACCAAATATGGAAGCTGTAAGTTGATTGTTTGACCACTTTCTAGAGTTTTCTCGAAAAATCTGGGTTCCATGGAACAGTATATAAGGAGCGCTTCCTCGCCAAGGCAGTCAGTTCAGTTCAGTCTAAGATCAGCTTCTGTCAATGCTGCATTGTTTGAGCCTGTTTGGAAGAGACTTGCTTTATGTGTTATTGCTATACAGTTTGAACTGTGGATTTGCTATTGACAGCTGTTGTTTAAGCTGTGTTTACTAGTTGAATTGAAGCTGGTACTTGGTTCATAGACCTGTATTCTTCTGGAACTTTCTGTGAATAAATTACTGAATTTTTGTACGTTTGGCCTTTCATTCTCGGACAACTCACGAACCCCCAAGTACGCAACAATATATATATATATATATATATATATAATATATAAATTTTGATAAGTGTATAAAAACACTTCTTGAAAATTTTAATATTGGGAGTAATTTTATCGCAATATTGTCAAAGTTATTTTTACCGCATCTCATTAAAAACCCCATACTTAAATGCCCTATTAACTATAACTACAGCAATAATATATGTAATCTAATTTTGATGAAATTTATAAGGCCATATATAAAAAATAAGGCCATATATGGAATGGAATGCACAGATGATTTCGTAACCCAAATCTCTTTAAATAGCAAGCCTATATCCAGGAAAATTTTAAAGCTGTAAATTATAATCTAAATTGAGAGTTCGATGTATATATACACATATATTTGCAAAAAAAAAATATGTCGCATATTTACCCCATTATTCTACAAGTACTCGAAAACATTTTCAACAGTATCTCATGATGTTTTTAAGAGTTTTAAAATCTTAGTGATGCAAAACAAACAAAATAGATATTGTAAATATTTTTCATGCATTGTAAATTTTCATGCATTGGAAATAATTTTCCCATTTTTTTTTTTTTTTTTTTTTTTTTTTTTTGTCAATGATTTAATAGTTTTTTTTTTTCCCTTAAATTAATACAAAAAAAAAAAAAAAAAAAAAAAAAAAAAAAAATGTGTATCACTCACACAACTACATCGTACCCTGCATTCCATTACTATAAAGATATATTGCAGATTAAGTTGTATAATCAAAAAGGTAAGATAATAAAATTAAGTCTACTTTTTAAAAAATTTCAAATATGTTAGAAACAATTTTATTTGACATATAATTCTATGGGAGGTGAGTTAACGCCCCCTACATTCAAGGCTGTTGTTATTTTGGAAATTCATCTGTACACCAGACCTGCCTCAATTATGAAGTTTCGCAGATCCATCTTTATTAGTTTCGAAGATATGACAGTCAGACAATTCTCCACATCCATACACTCACACATGCACTGGCAAAATGCCAAAAAACTACTTGGTTTGTTTTTAAGTTATTCTGATAACAAATATGCATATAGATAATTTGCTAAAAACTGAAAAAAAAAGGATTTTTGTATTCAGGGAACCTCAAAACGTGACATTATTCAAAAACCTGAGTTAAAAATAGAACTTCAAAAAATACTTTGTTTACATTATAGGTAGGAAAAATTAATTTTCCATCCTCAGCAGTATTCGTTGATAATGTAAAGTGTAGCAAAGCACTTTCGTCAATTGCATTCCATAGAAAAGAACATTTAGCTTAATTTTAGGTAGCCCTGTTTGTTTTCAATAAACTATCTGTCATCAGATTGCGCACTTAATACACTTTCAGCATTTTCCAAGCGTATCACAGTTAGACAAGACGAAACACTAAAAACATTATTTTTCGATTGATGAGACTTCAAAACGTATAAATATAACACAACTTTATTTCGAAAATGTCTATCAGTTTCGAAAGCGTACCCTCTCGGAACTGGTGGAGCTAATAAAATCTTGAATGAAAGAAAAAAAAAACTTTGTGAGAGAGAAAACTTATACTCAAGAAATCCTTAATTTAAAAAAATTAAATCTTAATGATTTTCTTTATTTTGTTGTTGTTGTTGTTGTGTGTGTGTGTGATGGACTAGACAACAGATTGTTTTCTTGTTAAATTTTATTACTGAATGTTAATTTATCGCCTTAATGTGCTGGTCCATCTTTCTTATAAATATTATAAAAATTTTTATTTAAGAAAAATAATTCACACTTAATGAGGTGAAATTGTAGCGTGAAGGGAAAAAAAAATTATTTTAATAATTTATTATTATAAATTAATTATTCTAAACTGAAACTCATTTAAAGTTCAGAGATTTTAATTTATATAAACGGGACTCATCTGATAATTAAATTAAAAAAAAGTTTAAAATTTTTATTAAATAAATATATAAAAAATAATTTAATAGCGTTCTAGACCTGTCATGTTTTTGCTTATTTAATTTTAGATTTCGTTTTTTAATTAATAATATAAAAAAAGGTGTTATTTATTTGATACGTTCCATATATTTCATATCAATAAAATTTAAAGTAATTGCATTAGTTGAAAAGCTAAAATATGGACTTGTCCACTTTAGAAGGAAATTAAACCTAATATTTTTTTTAAAATATCTGAATATTTTATTTAAAATATTTACGATAAAGCACTTTCACTTTATTAAAAAACAAATCTGATGTGGGCACCACATGACTTCCTTATGCACATAATGTTACAAAACATTGTCATTTTACCCGAAACAGTTGGCTAAAAATATTTAAAAAAAATAAATTATCACCGAGTGCCGTTCAGCTTTTCTGAAAGTTAGTTACAAACCGATGCAAGATTTGTACTGGTAACGCTGACGAAGGCAGCAGGTACCCGAAAAAATTGACTAAAAATATTAAAAAAATGCATTTTCACCGTGTTCTGAACTATTCTGAAAGTTTCAAATGTCTAGCTAGTCGGGAAGTTAGTTAAATAAATTTTCTGTTGAACCATATAAACGCTGTCGAAGGGAGCAGTCACCTGAAACAATTCGCTAAAAATATTTTAAAAATGCATTGTCACCGTGTTCTGAATTTTTCCAGAAGTTTTAAATGTCTAGCTAGTCGGGAGGTTAGTTAAATAAATTTTCTGTCGAATCACATAAACGCTGCTGAAGGCAGCAGGTATTGGAAACAGTTTGCTAAAAATATTTTTAAAAGTGCATTGTCAACGTGTTCTGAACTTTTCTAAAAGTTTCAAATGTCTAGCTAGTCGGGAAGTCAGGTAAATTGCAAGAATTGTCCAAACCGTTTTTGAGTTATTACTGTTTTTTGATACATTTTGGCCATTATGAACCTAATTTTCCTAAATATCTCCAAAACGGAAAATCATACAAAGTCCAAAAAGGGAGGTGCACAACTAGATGTCATAACAAACCTATGTACCAATTCGCAACTTTCTACGTTCAACCGTTTTTGAGTTATGCGACATACTCACACACACACACACACACAGACACACATACATACAGACGTTACGAAAAATCGTGTAAAGTCCTTTATATCTCTAAAACGAGAGCTCGTGTTAAGACGACACTTGCAGGTGTACAACTAGACATCATGCCAGTCACACGTATAAATTGGCAACATTCAGCGATCATTCGTTTTTGAGCAATGTGAAGTGCAAAATCCATTTCGCAAATCGGCATTACTATACTTCTTTATACTTTGTATAAGGAAGTAAAAATGGGACTTAAAATTGAAATTAATAGCTAAATTTTTAGATGAAAAATAGAATGTATCTATGAAACAGAAGAAAATAGTTTCTCTGTGTAGGAGCTGTCACCTAGCAGTAGTTTTGTTTTCTAAATGTTGCCTAGTTTAACATTAGTTGTAGCCGCGCACGGAAGGCATTTAGTTTAGGACACTCTGTTCTATGTCTTTTCTTAAAGAATGTACTAATTTTTATTCCAAATTTAAATGCTGATTTGTTGCTAAAATTACGCATATTTGGATCCCCTGGACACGAAAATCAAGATTTTAGTGGTTTATGTGTATAAAAGATTATTAAGAATAAAAAACAAAACGATTTAAAAAAAATTCATATTCGGAATATTAAATATCACATAGTTTGTGTGTGCCGCATAAGCATGTTGACTAGGATTAGTAAATTTCAATCAGATATGTGATTGGAATTTGCATGAATGTTTCTGATTAAATTTTAAATTAAATAATAGCCTGGAATTGTTTTTAGTATTAGTAAAATTCTCATTTGGAGTTAATGAGTAAGGTATTCCTCATCACACAGAATGATGTATTTAACAAAGATTTTACTAAATATAGTTTTTACTGTTTATAAAGTGCATTTATTTACCATATTTGTAAAGTTAACCCTTAAACTAATACATGGCTTTATATTCTTCAAATGAAAAATAAGAAAAAGTTATGTATGTGGCACATTATTTTAATTGTCTATATTCATTTATATCTTATAAGCATCTAAATACATATATTCATGGAGATTAAAAAAAAAAAAACTTTATGCAATTAATATATATATATATATATATATATATATATATATGTGTGTGCTTTTTTATTTTTATTTATTTATTTACTTATATATATATATATATATATATATAGCATGCAGGGCTATTTTTAGTTCTCCATCATACTGTATGTATGAGAAACTTAGGTAAACATGAAAATTTTCCAACTCGATTTTTTTTACGATTCTAAATGATCACGATTCAAAACGATTTATGTAAACATGAAAATTTTCGAACTCGATTTTTTTACGCTTCAAAATGATACGATTCTCGATTTTTTATATGTTTTAAGGTGTCAGGAATCCGAAAATATCAAAATGGGTATGGTGTCCATCTGAAACGTGTTTGTTAGTGCGTTAGTCCGTTACTGTACTAGTGTATCAACAAGTGTACATGATATCCCACGAAAAATGTTCGCAGATAGGTCGGACAAATTTTAAAATATTTTTTTATGATGCTGACGAGAACCTTATTCATTTGCAACATTTTAATTAAAAAAACTTCAGAAGATGTTCGAAATTTACGATTTTCTTAACATGGAAGAATAAGGCAAACGAAACTTAAACGTTAATGAAAAGAAATGTTTTTATCGTAGAGATGTAAGAATAGATTTTAAATATCAGTTTTGATGCCGGCATGAATATTATTATCCATAAACATGCCATTTTTAAAATTTCAAAAGTTATTGGAAATTTACGATTTCTTAACATGGCAAAATAGAGCAAAATTTTGCATAAATGTCCCTTTCGAGGGATATTTTCATCATAAAGATGTCAGACTTCTTTTAAGATATTATATAAGACTCTAGTATGAACATCCTTGACTATGAATTTTTCAATTTAAAAATTTTGTAAGTCACTGGAAATTTACAATTTACTTAATAGTGTAGAATAAGGCGAAAGTTCGGATAAACGTCCATTTTTGAGGGATATTTTCATCTTAAAGATGTCAGAACACTTCTAAAACATCATTTAGGATACTGGTATGCAAATCTTTAACTATGAATTTTCTAATTTAAAAATTTCGTAAGTTATTTGGAATTTACGATTTACTTAGCATGCAGAATAGGGCAAAATTGAGCATAAACGTCTATTTTGGGGATCGTAAATAAAAACAACTTCAAAATATGATACGGTTTACGGAAATTTCGCCCCCAACATCTCGCCCCCGGCATTTCGCCCCCATCATTTCGCCCCCTGGAAATCTCGCACCCCGGAAATTTCGCCCCCGGAAATTTTGCCCCCGTAAATTTCGCTCCCAGCGTCTCGCCCCCGAGTTGTGGAAAATATATATGTACTGACAAATAAAAATATAAACGTAGATGTAGTAATTCTCGATATATTTCTATTTAATTGACACTATTTTCCCTTTTAATTTCAATATAAAACATATGAACTAAAATAAGGTTTTCGAATGCAAAAATTGTTCGATTAATTTTTTTATTGCTCTTAATTAAAAGAAAGTTTAAGTGTACAGTAATATTATTTATTTATCTATTAAATTTTTAGTGCACACATAATACTTTTATTTATTTATCAAATATTATTTTACTTTGTTTTATCCATTAATCCATTTGATCATTAATGATAAATAAGGAAATAAGATTACAGAAGCAAGAAATTTTCATTACCCTATTACTGTAGGGTAATTAAAATACTAATAATGAACTTATACTAGGCGAGTCGTATTAACTCCCAACGATATATTGAACGCCCCAGCTAGCCCGTTACCGCTCTTCGATGTATTTTTCCAGTCAATTTTGTCCTTATATCCTTTCCGGTGTCAGCCTTTTTTTTTCTTTTTTTTCACGCTTGACAATGTGAGTTTTTTTTGTTTCCATCCCATGCTTTTTTCAATGGTATTTTGACTTATTTTTCCCCCTGTTTCTATTAATTTTCAGCCTTTTCCCCTCGTTTTCTACAATCTAAGGTGCGGTCCGAAAATTCGATATCGAGTTTTCAACTAATTTATACATTTTAAGGCCTCCTGAGTCCAGAAAAGTAGTTTCTGACAGTTGGTCAGTGTGTGTATGCATGCGCGGAATCTTCTGGGTATCATATCTCCGAAGCTAAGAAAAATAGAACTACGGAAGTTCAGAATAGAGTCTGGTATAGTCTGGTATACAGATATTTTTTTCAAATTTTGGGGGAAATTGAAAAACTGGAAATGGGACAGCGAAAAACGGAAATGGGACCGCAAGTCCGTATCTCAAAAACGGCTCTATCAAATTTCCTCAAAGTTGCTATATAAAAACTCTATTAGATTACCTTTCAAATAATATAGTTGGTTAGTTCAGGAAAATTTATAGGCGTACTGTAAAAATAGTGCGTTTCTTTAAAAACGACTGCATGGATTTTTTTTTTGTTGTTGTTTCTTAAGCTCGTTATATTAACTCCTTTTTAAACATCTTTTTGTATGTAATTATTATTTTCCGGTCAATAATTGAGTTTGCCAAGTTTTGGTAAAAGTTTGTATCTCAAAAACGAATCTAACGATTTTCTTGAAAATTATTACATCTATCTATTTTATATATCCTTTCTCATGTATTACGTGGTAATAAGAGGAAAATTAACAGTCATCTTACTTAAGTAGGTCAGTTTTAGATTTCTGAAATTGGTGTATAAAAAAAATGAGTCTACCATTTTTACTTTCTTATACAAAGTACAAGGAAGTTAGTAGTCCCGATGTGCGAAATTGATTTTGTATTCTGTATAGCTCAAAAATGAATGATCGTAGGTTTCAAATTTATATGCGTATATGTTGTTAAGATGAATCTTAACACTTGTTTTTTTTAGCTAGTTCTTCCTCTTTTAAAATCATGATATTTCCAAAAATTATGCAAATCTTTTACAGTAAATTTTAATTCAGTTTCTTTTATTAGTTTCAGTTAAATTTGCCTTTTAATTCAGCTTTGTTAGTTACTTTCATATTTTACTCCGTTCAAAACTTTTCTATTAAGTTTCTTGCTTGCCTAGCAACAATCGTAGATTGCAAAGCACCTGGGCAAGGAGATACGTGACCATGAGATGATAATTTTTGCCCTTGAACTGCTCTGAAGGTCGCTGTTGCACGCGTTGAGTCTGCCTGGCTTATCAGCATAACAGCTATTTCGCCAATAGTTACGTTCTGTTACTAGATCGGCAAATGTGTTGTCATCGCTGATTGGTTAGTTCGTTTTTATCTGTGAGGTTAGTGCTAGCGTATTGGCAACGTTGTAAGTCAAGCGTGGGTGAACGGCGGGAATTTTAGTGATTTTGCTTGGGGACTCGAAAGGGATAGCACGATGTAGTACTCTGGAAGTGTAAAAGTGGGGCGTTTGCCTTGCGGGCGCCCCGAAATTACGAAATATTAAGTGGCTGAAGGACTAAGAGTCTAGCAGATTGCAACAAATTTCTGATCGACGCCGATTATAATTATTTATTATTGGAAGTGTTGATATTGTAGGTTTTTGCGGCATGAGAAAACGTTAAATCCTGTTTGACGAAGTTCGCTTCCAGTGAAGGACCTTTGGAGACCCGTAAAATGGCTGTGAAGGAAAAATTGCCTCTCCTCGCATATAACGTAGGGTTCAAAAATATGGACTGAGCCTCCCAGAAAATGTTGTTTTCTTTGGAAGTTTTATACTCGAGCCCCAATGATTGCCATGTGTTGGGTGTGGTGGAGTTTCCGAAAGAGAGACGTCTAACCAAGCAGGTTGTTGTGTCTTTTTTTCTTGTCCTTGAGTTCCTGGTTTGACCGACATCGAATGATATAGTGTAAATTCCAGCCTCCTCCAGAAGCCTGAGCAATCCATTGGACCTTTCTTAATGTCGGTAAAAACTTTTCTTTTAATTCTTCTTATTTCTGATCTTAATTTGCTATAAAGAAAAAGACCTATAACTTACAGAAAGCAGCTTAATCATTTTGTATAATGTCATTTTATTTTAGTGTTAACATAGTTTTGAGTAGTCCAAGTTATGGTATATTCGGTACTAACCTCTTCAAAGTCACTTAAGGACTTTTATTCACTAGTTTAATAAAATGAACATTTAACTTTGCTCAATATGAATAGACTGCTGCATGTAGTAAATTAAAATCTGAATTGGAAATGTAGTTCTTCATATATTAGAAACTTATAGTCAAGACTCTAAAATTGGGATAACTGTATGATGTTAAATTGTGAAAAACTTACATGTTCTTTTACTTTCTTTAAGTCTTTTATTTTACTAATCTTTTGTAAGGAGATCTCCCATATTAAAACCGTTGAGAAATAATAATTAAAATTTAGTGATAAAAATGTCTTGTGTTTGTGTTTATTAGTAGAAAGATTATAAATTTTGTTTTATTATTATGTCATGGGTAATTTAATAGAATGCAAACTTGCTTTTTTTTTTTTTTTTATTGAGCTATTGAGTCTCCTGTTCTAAAAGTGTGGAAGTTAAGAAAGGTATTAAAATCTTATGAGATAAGCCAAAGTGAGGTGTTGATAAACACGATTTGAAGGAAAATTTAACTTGTGAAAAATTAAATTGCTTAAAATATGAATTGTAATTTCCCATTGATTTTTACAGCAGGAAACATTGTTTTTGTTTATTTAATTTCTTTTGTTTGTTTATTGTGGGGAGTGGAAATGGCTCAGCTGTTATTTTTTTTATTATTTACTTATTATGTAACAATTAACATTTGAGTTGAGTTAATTAAATGATACCTTTAGGTGAATGTTTATATTTGAAAATCAGTATTATGGTAGTTTCTGTTGTAACCATTAAATTGCTGATAATTTTAATCAACTTAAATATTTAATGTTTTGGTTTTTAACAGAAACTGCCATAAGTCATCATGACTTTATTTGAATTTTTATTATGGTAATTCTGAATATTGAGTAACATCTAGCCAACGAGGTTTCGACCTCCCTTTTAACATCTTACTGTTTAGAACCTGGTTAGAAATATTGCGGCTAATGTACAAAAACTATACGAATCAATCATTGTGTTTACCAAATTTAAATTGGAATTTTCAAAATTTAAATGGTTTAAATTATCAACATGGGCACACTAAATATAACGTCACAACAATGTTATAATGTCTAGTTGTACAGTTGCAATTTTGGTTTCAAATCGAGTTCCCGTTTCAGAGATATTAACGACTTCACACGAATTTTCGTGACTTCAGTGTACGTGTGTGTGTGTGGGGGGGTATGTATCTCGCATAATTAAAAAACTGTTAGACGTAGAACGTTGAAAATTAGTATGTAGATTTGTTATAACATCTAGTTGTGCATCTCTATTTATATGATTTATACGATTATGGACATTATATTATTTTCCGTTTTGGAGATATTCAGGAAAAGTATATTCATAATGACCAAAAATACAAAGATTTTGGTCATTATGACTTACCATCATAGAGATTTCAAAAAAAGCTAATGATAGAGCCAGTAATGATATTGTGATAAATCTTGAAAACATTTTGTGTGTAGAAAGCTATGCTTAAAGACAAAAGCAGGTTCTTGTCAATGAATGCATTTTTTTTAATGAATATTTAGCGCGTAAATAGAGCCTGTAATGTATCTCGCATATCTCAATAACGGTTCGACGTTGAACGTTGTAAATCGGCATACGGGTTTCTTATAACATTTAGTTGTGCACCTCTTTTTTTTTTGGAATTTATATAATTTTTCGTTTAGGAGATATTTAGGAGAATTATATTCATAATGACCAAGAATACAAAGGTTTTGGCCATTAAATATGACCTACCATCATAGAAATTTCAAAAGAAGCTAATGATAGAGATATTGATATTATTATGAAAGTTAAAGATATTTTTGCGTGTATATAGTAATACTATGTATTGACATAAGCAAGTTCTTGTCGACAAATTCACTTTATTTAATGAATATTCAGCCCATAGACAGAGCCCGTAATTTTATTGTTGCGAAAGTTGTCGACATTTTAGTGTTTCGAATTTGATTCTTTAAGACAGAAATATGTTCTAGTCAACGAATGGATTTTATTTATGAATATTTAGCGCGTAGATAAAGCCTACAATGATAATGATAAAAGACGAATTGTTTACGAATTACAAAACAAACAAAAACATACTTAGTAAGCGAGCATTATTTATTTTGGCGTAATGCAATTTAATTAATTATATGCTGCATTAATAATAAATAGTGTAAAATAATAAATGTGAACCCATAATTAAATTTTCTATGCTCTATTAGAGTTAACAGTTACTTTTGAAAATGTACTATATTTGCAAACAACCTCAGTTTCGTTTCTCAGTTCTTAAACCTTTTGAGGAGCAGAGTTGGTTGGTTAAGATTTTACAGCGTTCTAGTGCTGTGCAATGAGCAATTTGCGACGGTCTGGGTCTCGCCCCTATAGGTGGTCCAAAGACATGACATAACATCTTTGGCCTTAACGAATGGGATTGAGGAGCAGAGTAATTTTGCTTATTGAAAGTTGAAAACGACCAGAATTTACGAACGATTTTAGAAGAGAAACAGTAATTTTTTTTAGCGCGAATGAATATATTCAAAATGCCTTCACGCGTATTTTTATCGCCATGCTGTTTGTGAACCCTTGTTATGAACAAAATCAAAACATATATCAATATTGTATAAACTTCATATTTTTATACAAGAAATTATTACAAGATAAAAAGAACGAACTTTTTATATAATACGTTTTTAAACTTTCTGTTGAATCATATAAACGCTACCGAAGGCAGCGGGGACCCGAAATTTTTTGCTAAAAGCAACGTAAAAATGCATTGTCACTGTGTTCTGAGCTATTCTGAAACTTTCAAATGTCTATCTGGTCCGGAAGTAACATGGTGTTGAATCATATAAACGCTACCAAAGGTAGCGGGAGCTCGAAAAAGTTGGTTAAAAGTATTAAAAAACTCATAGTCATCGTATATAAAAATTTCAAATTTCTTGCTAGTCGGAAAATTATACGATTGTTGATTAATATAAATGCTACCGAAGGCAGCGGGGACCCGAAACAATTGGCTAAAAGTATTAAAATAAATGCATTGTTATCATCTTTTGAGCTATTATAAAAGTTTCAAAAGGCTAGCTAGTCGAGAAGTTAGTAAAATAAATTTTCTGCTGAATTATATAAAAGCTACCAAAGGCAGCAGGGAACTGAAACTGTTGGCTAAAAATACTTAAAAAATGCATCGTCACTGTGTTCTGAGCTTTTCTTAAAGTTTCAAATGTCTAGCTAGTCGGGAAATAAGTTAAAAATCGATTGCAAGAATTGTACTGGTAACGCTACCGAAGGCAGCAGGGACACGGAACAGTTGGCTAAAAGTATTAAAAAAAATACATTGTCACCATGTTCTGAACAATTCTGAAAGTTTCAAATGTCTAGCTAGTCGGGAAATTAGTTAAATAATTTTTTGTCGAATCATAAACGCTGCCGAAGGCAGCAGGGACCCGAAACGGTTAGCTAAAATATTTTAAAAATGCATTGTCACCGTGTTCTGAACTTTTCTGAAAGTTTCAAATGTATAACTAGTCGGGAAGTTAGTTAAAAATCGATTGCAAGATTTGTACTGGACACACAAACAAACAAAGACGAATCGAAGTTAATAAAAACATGGTAATATTTTGGGAAATACAGTATGCAGTTTATATTTTTATTTGTAATTACATTTATATTTTACATCACTCGGGGGCGAAATTTCCGGGGGTGAAATGTCCCGGGGGCAAAATTTCCGGTAAGCGAAATTTTCCGGGGGCGAAGTGCCGGGGCCAAGATGCTGGGGGCGAAAATTCCGGATCCCATATGATACTTTTTCGAATACCATTGACAACAAATATTGTAATAGGGAAATTTCATAAGTTATTCGAATTTTAAGATTTTATCAACATAGCAAAATTGGGCGATATTCTTTATAAATATGCGTTTTGGGGATTGTTACATTGAAAATAGCAGTATGAAAACGAAACTACGGAAAAGACCTCAATAAAATAAATAAATAGATAAGAATAAGAAAAATATATCGAACTGAACGTTGAGTAGCTTATTAGGCAGGGATTTCGTTTATCAAATTAATTTCTCTTATGATATGTCTTGTACTAGAAATTTGTGAGAACATACATATGATGAGGAAGTGAGCATAGTTCATCTATTCCAAATAGTTTTTTCTTATTACTTCAACCCAAATTAATGTAATTTTTAGAACGTATTGCGAATTGCATACACCGAAATTATTACAATATAGAAATTCAAAGATCATCATTCTGATGATATATGAGCACTTTCGCTTAAAAAAAAATAAAAAAAAAAAAAAAACACTCAAAATGTTAAAAAAACTCAAAATGTCATCCGAATATCCGAATAATTTTTAGCAAATATTTAAAAAATTCAAAATATTATTGTCTGTGAAATGAACTAAAGGTAAGTTCATATAAAAATTAATAAATAAATAAATAAGTAAAAATAAAGGAAATAAAGGGTATTTGTTAAATAATGTATATAATTAATAACATTTTTACATATAGTATAGGTAATTATTAAAAATTAAACTAAACTGTTGTTTGTATTGTATCAGTTATAGGAAATTTAAAGTTATTTTTTAAGCATTAAATTCCCTGTGAATATCTACATTTTTACCGCTATTATAGATTTAGAATAAATACAGAAACGTTTACACATCATACGGGTAATATAAAATGTATCAACACAATGAAATACCAATTCTAAAACATAATATAAAATTCATATTTTCAATAAAAACAAAAGAAATTATGCCAAATCAAAATTTATTATTTAAAATATTGTATTACAATTATTAATGATTTGTTTAACAGAAATATTCATCATCTATTTATTAGAATAATTATCCCGATTCATAAAACTTCTTTTGAGTGCTGCTTTCATTTCGAAATATGCAAATTGCCGTACTGTTTGACTCTTGTCGTAGTGAATAATTTAAAATGAAAGTGCTGGTGCTTTACATAGTTGAAAAAGGGACGACAATCAGCAAATACCATGTCCATGTTGCAAATGAATCTACAGAGAAGAAAAAAATGAGCAATTATGAAAAAAATAATGTTATTCTTAAGTTAATAAATTATACAGTAACCGCCGCTTAATAAAATTACTGGTTAATAAAATCAGCCGCTTAATCTGATCAAATTGCTAGGACCAGAATCAAATCAATATAAATTACTTTTAAAGCCGCCGCTTAATAAAATCAGCATCGCCGGTTAATAAACTCAAAAATATCTCCTCAGCAACCAAAAATATCATTTATGCACACTAAGAAAATTTCATTATTTACATTGTGATTTTTTTTTCTTTCTTCCTCTTCTTTTTTTTTCTTTTAATAAGAAATGAAATTAAAGCCCAGCAATCCCTCCATTATCGCTCATTGTCGAAGATTTTACACTTGCAGCACAGTTACAAATTAAACACGCCTCATCACTTCTCTCCGCAACAATTTCAAGGAAAGTATTCTTCAAAACACAGTAATAAATCACAAATTTGATTTGAAACAATATTTTTTTAATAATTTTTAATTATTAAAAGGCAATTTTTAGCTCTTATTTTAAAGTTACTATAATAAAATGTTTAAACGAAATGATTTTAAATTTATAAGAATAACGTGAACTTTTCTTAAAGTAATGATGATTTTCCTCAAGCAAAAGTGCATGGGAACTTGTAATACCTTTCATTTACTTATATCGAAGAAACAATTAATTAATTATCAATGAAAAATTAATTAATATCGTTTACTAATTCCATTATTCGTCACATTTTGAAGTTTCTTTCCAAATTCAGGAAAGTAATACCTTTGTCTTAAGTGCAAGAATGTTCGCCGGATATAAAAATCAGCCGCTTTATAAAATCACTTTGACTCAGAACGAATATGATTTTAATAAGCGGCGGAAACTGTATCTCCAATGTTAAAAACACAAGTTGCAGAAATTCATTAATTGAGAGGTAGGAAAACGAAAAAACATATATAAAGCAGTATGTTAAAAGAATACTTATGAAACGATTGCCAAAAGAGGGTGTCGTAAAGATAATAAATATATCAAAAACGATGAAAAAAAAACAATGATATTAAAATAATAATTATTATTAAACATTTGAGGAAAGAGGATATTGTAAAGATATTATGATATGAGAAATGATTGAATATAAAGTAATGATAATAATTTAAAACTATAACATTGGAGTCAAGACAAAATTTCTTATTGTTCTATATAAATTCAATCCGTGCAAATTATTTTTTTAAATAATTATTCATTCCTCCTACACGGTGTGATGACTAGCGTCCCTGATTCCCACAAGACAGGGTCCGAGTCGAATTCAGGCAAGGCATGGATAATTCTGTGCTATTTATCCATATCTATATATTTATTATTATTATTATTTTTATTAAAAATATTTTCCGGAATAAATGTAGACGGTTTTCATCTCAAAAAAGTATAATATTAAATGCCCCAACTCCAAAAAGTTGAATTCTATGCACTACTGACAGTATCATATAAAAAACAATTTTTCTCCCTTTGAAAAGGACATTTAAAAGAAGAGGCCACTATTAGGCAATTTTCCTCAGAAGGTCTTTGGCAGTAATTTATCTCAATATAAAATATAAATATAAATTTGAAGGAATTTCCTTGCGTTAATTATTGAGTTGCAGTTGCCAAAATATTTGCCTACATACAGTGAATGATAGGCGAACAGCCTTTTTTTTTCTCTTTTTTAAATGTTTAAATCATCTTCTGGACACCTTAAAACGTCTTCATTCATTAAATTTTTTTACAAAATCAATACTTTTTCTTGTTACTTATTGAAGAAATTTCAATGATACCTCACGTATAAAGAAATATTATATTTGGCTTTGGCCGAATAAATTAACAGCGAAAAAATTTAATGTGTTTTATTTAAAAAGATCAATCTAAAATTCTTTAAAGTTCATAATTAAACATATATTGAATTTTATTTAAATCAGGAGGATTAAAAATAATCTTTATAGTAAAAAATGTTAACATGTTTTCTCTAAAAAGAATTTATTTAAAACGTTTTACACATTAATTCAAATATTGTTAAAGCTCTTTTCATAGTTAAATGTATGTGGAAAATAAACACTAAAAAGTAATTATAATAGTTAAAAAAAAGTAATTATTAATAACTATTATAATAATTATTTCAGTTTGTGCAAAATATGACATTTAATATCTACATACATACACGCACACACACACATATCTATATAAATATATATGCTTTGCAGTTTTCCTAAAGTTTTAGGAATTTTGGGAATAATTTTATTATATTGTCACCCCTATTTAAAGGAATATTTTTTTAGGTAAAATTTTAACATAAAAACCTTCAAGAAAAAACACTTTGACGATACTGGTGGTAATATAATTAAAAAAAAAAAAAAAAAACGCGAATAAAATTTGAGAACGATCCGATATCTGTATATATATATGTGAATAATAGTTATCGTAATAATATTTAATCTTAAATTTAGCTATTAATAGATACAAAGCAATACCAACACAACAAAAATAGAACTGATTGTAACATACAGGTTAGACTGACACAAAAATGTGGCGATATAGATTAAGAACCAACATGAGACAAAAAAATTAAAATCACGTGAATAATAACATGACTAATAATAATGAAGAAAAGAACCACTAACTTAATGACGGAGAAAGTTAATAAAGGACCACAGAAATAATAATTGGATAAAAGTGCTTAAAATTTGAAGCTTAAACTCGTCAGGGGCATGTAATTCAAATGTATGTATATATATATATATATATATAAATAACAGATATCGTAATAAAATTTAATCTTAAAATTTAGCTATTAATAGAACTAAAACAGTAACAGCTCACTAAAATATAGAACTGAATTTAACATAGAGGAAAGAATTACACAAAAAGTTGCGATATAGATTAAGAACCAATGAGTTACTATAGTAACTTAAAATACTTACGCCGACCTGAATGATAATAAAAAAGGATCATTGAACTTATGAGAGGGAAAACAAATAATAAATCACAGAAATAATTGGATGAAAATGCTTAAACTTAGAAGCATACTTATCAAGGGGTGCATACTTCATAAAGCTTTAAAAGCTGCAACGATTTCGTAAAACGATATTGCTAATCATAGCAATTTATATCATTTCACACCCCGATCGATGTAGCAAGAACCATAAAGAATTAGAAATAAAATGAAATATTAAATTCAAACAAAGATTAATTAAAGATTAAATATAAACTTAATGGAAACGAAAGTGATAACATGAATGAAGCAGAGCAGCCACATGTATAACATTTAACACCAACTGGAGAAAAGGATGATGCCAAAACTTAAATTGAAGTAAAATAAAAGCTCGACAGCTATCGATTAATCGAATATACTTCAGAGCATTTTCATTAAAGATAAAATACACAGAGTAAATATTAAATGATAATGTAAAAATAGATTTTATAGTAAATTAAATTTAAAACTAGTAGAGTTAAATTAAATCGTACCAAATACATTAATAATAAATCATTTAACTTTAGGTCTGAAGAATGAAGGCATAAGACATCAGAGTGCAAGCGCCATCTTCCGGTAAGCTATAAAAACATTAAGTCAGTTAAATTATTTCAGGAGAAGAAGTCAATGCAATAAGTAGTGTAATTAAGATGTATTGACTGAAAGATTAAGATAATTTAGAAGTATTGACTGCAAGATTAAGATAATTTTTAGCACCGATCAAGTAATTAGAATAATTTTTAGCACCAATTAAGTAATAAGAAGAATTGAACATATGTGATTAACCCAAAACTAAATAATTTGGAAGTCAAAGTATTAAATGTTAAGTTTTAAGCAGACTCAATTACAAGCAATAATGCCAAAGAGTATATATATAAGGATAAGCATTATAATGCAGTATTCAATAATTGAAATTATAATTTAAAAGATTTTTTTTAAAATAATATAAGATCTTATTTTTGTTATGCAAATAGATGGATTGTTGAAACTTAACAAGGGAAGCCTCAAGAAGCCAGATGCACAAAATTAAATTTAAGGATAAAAGATTTCAAAATTCATAGTATCAACCAGAAAAATAAGAATGTAACTTACAGTAATCCCCCCCCCCACTTTTTTTTTTTTTTTATAAATTTTATTCAGCATCAAACCCTCCCAACCAACCAGCCAAACAACAACACCCTTCCTCCTTAATCAAACATCTGCCCATCCATCCACCAGTTTTTTTTTTTTTTTTTTTTTTATTAAACCTTAGTAGTTTTTTTTTTTTTTTTTTTTTTTTTTTTGTCTTAGACAGAGACCCTTTATGATAAACAAGTGAATAAATAATTTCTTTGGGATAACCCATTTTTGTAGCAACATTAATTATGTGAGAGATATTTTTGTTTTTAAACCTAACTGAACAAAGAGTATGTATACGAAAGAGGTGATTGAGAAGGATATTTCTGTAAACAGAGATATGAAAACAAGAAGAAAAGTGAGTAAATAAATTTACTTTGAAACTGAAATCTTGTCTTTTGTCATACAGATCAGTATAAATTTTACTACCATGAAGTTTGAGTTTTAAATCTAAGAAATTTATACAGTTATTGTTGAGAAGATTATGAGTTAAGGTAAGGTGAGAAGGATATTCAAATTTAAATAAATTAGGGGAAAAATTATTGACATAAAAAATTATGTCATCAATGTATCGGTAAAAATAGACATTTTCAATACATAATCCCTGTTCATAATGGTAAAGGTATAAGTCAGCTAACATACTCGAGCTATATCCTCCTTGTGGAATACCGGCCTTTTGAATATAGATCTTATTACAGTGTAGAATGTAATTGTTATGAATAATAAAATTTAAAAGTGTCTTAAATGACGTTGCCGAAAAGAGTTTTGGTAAGGAGATTTGACATTTAAATTTTTCAAAAAGGTTAAAGATGATATGATGATGATCTGTTAAATTAATATTATTAAACAGGTCAGCAAAATCATAAGTCATGATATCAGTCACATTATTCATAGATAAGAAATTGGCTTTAAGTTGATAACTATTTTTAAGACAAAAGAAATTTTTTGATTTACTAATTAAGTCATAGATTTGTTTGAGAATATCAAGGATAATGTATATATCTATATCTATCTATCTATCTATCTATCTATCTATATATATATATATATATATATATAGGAATTCAAATTTTAAGAAAACAAGTGTTCAAATTATAAGAAAACACTAGACGAAAGACCCTGAAACTTCACACATTAGTAAATAAATAAGAATATGTTAAAGTTCCAAGCCTATAAGGGGATTTTCAGAAGAAAGTACTTTTGCAACTTGATTGAAATAATTGGATCTTCAAATTAAATACACGACAAGTGTAAAACTGTGTATGCAATTTTAACTCTGGAACATACCTAAAATCTAGTAAGTTGTTTTGCCAACAATTTGCTCAATTTTTATTCCATTAAAATGAACTTTTGAGAAAATTTCTCAATATATCTATCTTTTAATGTATGCAATAAAATTTCTTCTTTCGTTCGCTTTTGCGCAATAAAATAATATTTATTAAAAATGCTCATATCTCAACGTGTATTACAGATGTGAACTTTATGTTTCAGAATAATGTTTATTTATTCAGAATAATGTTTATTTTCAGAATAATGTTTATTTTCTCAAGTTTTCATTAAATTTTGTAACTAGACATTCGTTCTAGTTATAAGCAAATCAATTCTTAAAACAATTACTAATTTTTAATATATATATATATATATATATATCTTAAATAATTGCGCAATACCCTCAAAAGAACATACAAATATTTTACATAGTTTGTGCAACACAATATACTAAATGTATAAGTCTTTTGCGCATTTTTCTGAAACAGGTTGATCCAAAGTATTTTTATACTTCTTCAATTTGTGGTTTTCCCCCTAATTATACTCTGGACTAACACAATAGTTGAAAATATGAATTCTTATATGTTCTTTGGATATATGGAATTTCAGGTCATTTCGTCTAGTATTTTGTTAGATAATCTAAAACAATCTCAAAATCAGAAAAAAAAAAAAAAAAAAAATAGTAATTTGAACACCTATTGTACATATATAGAGGGAGAGAAAGAAAATGATTAAAGTATGTAATTTTATCAACTATGGAAAATTTTGATTAAAAAAAATGCTGGTAAATATTTAAAAATTCAATGTATTTAATAAAATTAAATCAATCTGATAACGCCAAATTTGTATGAATTTTTTACTAAATAAAATAATTATATCACATTTATCACATTTAAACAATTGTTCCTCAAGGGGGAACGTTAGCGCCTATTGGGCTAAAACAATTCGTGTGAGTAAATTAATCAAAACTAAAAAAAAATATTAAAACGCAAAATGGGAACTAAATCACTATTAAAAAAAAAAAAAAAAGTTAATTTTATTTATTTATTTATTTAATATATATATATATACATACATATATATATATATATATAAGAGAAAGAAAGAAAAAGCAAAAAAAAAAAAAAAAAAGAAATGTCTAATTTAAAACATTAGTATGCTTTAAATATCTATATTTTCGACGAGAACCGTTCGTCTAAAGTTTTAATGCATTTCCATACAATTTTTAATTTTATAATTATGTATTTTAAAATCACACCCATGGATGGAAAGAAAATATTATCTCATCAATTATTTAAAGTAATGGTTAAATATAATACTAATAAAGAATTGAATATAATTTTACATATAAAATTTTGTATATTAAGTTAAAAAAAATTACAAAGTTAAAAAATTTCGATGATCAGTAAAATTTATAATGACTTATTTGAATAAGCAAAATTTGTGTAATACCTTTATAACGATTAATTCTGAAGAATTACATATATGTAATATATTACTGTAGGTTGCATAGACAATTATTTTATTTATAGTATTAATATTAAAATTAATAACAACAGGAATGATAAACTTAATATATATATAACGTAAAATAACTTGGTACTGATTGTAATGGTGAAAAATTTTAACCGTATTTTTCTTAAATAAAATATTTTAATTTCATATTTTGTTAATTTAAATATTCTTGTTTTTGATACATTTTTATTCGAAAAAGACCATTATTTATACAGTATCATAATAAAAACAATTTCGTTTTCAGAAATCATTACGTATTTTTATGTATTTTTCGAAATTTATTTTTAAAATAATTAAAATTATTTATGAAAAAGAAAGTGATTCCAGTATAATCTTTCATGAAAATTCATATACAATTTAAGGAAGACTTATACTTACAAAAATACCAGTAAGGTTTAATACTTTCTTAACGTTTAACCTCCAACTCCTTCTCCTGCGTCTTGTACAGATTTCCCGAGTCCACCGGTAAGTCCGCCCTGTGCAGAGACTCCATATGAAGAGATAATCAAAATGAGAAACATCAGAATAAGAGAGTATAGCATTTTCATGTTCTCTGGAAACATATCTGAGTAGTACTAACGGAGATTTTGATGAATTTGATCCACAAAATACTCCTATTTATAGTAGCTTGAGCAAAAGAAAAAATGCATTTAATGTCCTTCAGACAAAGGTTTAAATATATTTTGGAGGACAATGTGATTACAAATTCCGGAATTATTCAGCATTCCTTCAGAAACTTTACATATACAGATAAAAGATGAGATAATAAATGATTGTTTTTCATGACGCATTTATTTTAAGCAAATAATTAATGTATCTGATGCAAAATTATTGACTCATGTTTTGTAATTCAACATTAGATAGCAATTTTGGCTCAGAAATAACAACAACAATAACAACAAAAGAATGTCATTTACAATAACGTTTTGAAAATTATAATTTAAAATATTTGATTCTTCTTTACATACATATTTTTTTATATAAATCTCTTTAATTCTGATGTCTAACATGAAAGGAAAATATAAAATAATTAATTTTTATATTAACAATTAAGGGATTACTCTTTTTCTGGTTTATAGATAGATATAAGAACTCCGCAGAGCATTTTCAATACATTTATTGGTTTTGAAAACTATGGACACGATAACTATTTTCTCAGAATATAATAATAATAATAATAAATTAAATATTTTCTTAACTTTTTAAATTTTTGACAGGTATAAAATTTTAATTTAGCATAAGCATGTACATTTTAGATAATAATTTATTCTTTGTAATACTTGAAGTTCAACATGTATGTATGTTATTGTATAATTCATTTGTATACTACAGTGCCACACTGACAGAAAAAATAAATTAGTAATATTTTTTAACGCTATCAACTAAAGAAATTTTCATATTTTACAGGGCATAAAAAACTTCTAGGCAATTTTTAATGCGGTAAATATTTTTTTAATCTTTGAACTTGATAATTTATTTTAAAATACCAAACAATATAATAATAATCTGGTGTGTCACTCACACGACTTTCTCTTACCCTGAAATTTAATACTATAAATACAGGTTGGAGATTAAGAGGTAAGATAACGAGTACTGTTATGTAAACCTATGTTAAACAATTCATATTAGGCTTCTGAAGAGTTTTATATGATAATTAGTTCTGTGTGAGGGGGGCTACCGCCCCCCTCAACCCCTCGTTTCATTAATGCACCTACATTTATATAGAATTTAATTCGGTTATCAAAAAATACTTCTCTTTTTTAAAAATAATTTATTAAAATTATTATTTAAAAAAATTATCTTTTATGATAAGGCAGACGATTTCCATATTAGAGAAGTAGTTTAACACCAAATATCCAAAAGAGTCCACGTTATTCTCAATAAAAAAAAAAAAAAAAAAAAAAAAAAAAAAGTACGATTTTTTTTCTAAGTTTTTTTTTTTCGTTAAAAGTAAAAAAAAATCGATAACTTTGTTTTAAATTATCGCAGATCGATGGTTCAACCATTCGTTTTAAAGGTATTTTCGAGCTCTTTTCAAAGATACCCATCATGAAAATTTAATCCCCTCGAGGGGGGACTTCCCCCCCAGGGGGGAGGCGAGGCTGCTACATACACACAAAAAAAAAAATTCCCAGTTAACTGTCGCTATTACAAAAATATATATTTGTTTCATTTGGTTTAGTGCAGTCTATAGACGTTAAACTCTATTTTCCTGCAATTTCCCCCATAGGCGTAATGTATTAGAATTCTCTTGATTGTCCCTGTACACAAACCATTTGCTTGATCTTAACGAAAAGCTTACTGTAGCATCCCTATATGATACACATTTAGAATACCAAGTTTGAACTTTCTGCCATAATTTGTTTTTGAGATATGCTGATAACAGACAGACACACACACACACACACACACACACACACACACACACACACACACACACACACACACACACACACACACACACACAGACACACACACAGACACACAGACCATTTGCGAAAAACATGATTTTCGTATTCAGGGGACCTCAAAACGTGTAAATATAACAAAATCTCGCATTCGAAAATTTGAGCCTAAAACAATACTTTCTCTACCTTATGGGTAAGAGAAAGTAAAAAACGTGTTGGTGTTTGCGTTTGTGTTAAAGCCGATTATGTACAAAAGGGACACGGGACTTACTTGAGATGCCCTACATGGCGGGTCATTTCTAAGGGTTCCTGTTCCGCATTTAACCGAGTTTGGGAGAAAATCACAGAAAACACCGAATAGTTTTGTTGACGAGTGCAACCTACGATCAAACCCGAACGTTTATTCAAAGTCTTATACTTATTAATGATATAAAGTATTTGTAAACAGAAACATTCTGGTGTAAGGATGTAATTACGTTCTAAGCAATATAATTTACATTTATACAATTTAAAATGTATTTGAACTGTTTATTCGGTATTAACATTACTTTTCACCATACTTCTGCAAGACGTTTTCTTATGATGGTTCTAAATTCATATGACACATTCTTTCAAATATTGTCCAGGTATGAAAAGCCTCATTTTTTTGGAGCGCAGAGGAAAAATCAAATACATTATCAACAAGAACAAAGTCTTATTCCCTCTTTAAAATTTTGATCGTGATATATGCTCAATCACAAAAGGTCACTTATCTCGGCCACCATACTCTGTTTAACCTTAAATTGACAGAGCAAAGATTTTTTTTTTTTTTTTTTATGTAATCTGTTTAAACATATTTTTTCAGCAAAAAGATAAATACTTTAGTTTTAAACATATGTTGCATAAAGCAATTACTTATTTGTTGGAAATTATTTATTTATTTTTAAGCTTTTTAGTTTTTTTTGAATTCTAAAACAATGATAACTATTTCTGTAGGTATTAGCGCTTTTCTTAATGCTGTCAAGTTAAGGTGAAGCACTGTATAAAAATTATTCAAATTTTCGCAGAGAAGAAATTATTATGTTAAACAAAACGAAACTTTTTATAGAAATGTATCTGAAATTTTTCAATGCAATAACAAATCTTCACCTGACTTGTACACTGTTTGTTATAGATTCCAATCCCAGACAAGACAAATGGAAGTAAGGAAGGATGATTACTCGCCCTATTAAGGGACAAAAATAAAATAAAATGCACCTTTTATTGAAATAAGTTTTACATTCTCTTACCCATAATATAGAGAAAGTATTGTTTTGGGGTCAAATTTTCGAACGTCAGTTTTTGTTATATTTACATATTCTGAGGTGTCCTGAATACGAAAATCATGATTTTAGCAAATGGTCTGAGTGTATGTCTGTGTGTGTGTGTGTGTGTGTGTCAGTGTGTGTGTGTGTCTTTTATCAGCATATCTCAAAAACAAATTACGGCAGAAAGTTCACACTTGGTATTCTAAATGTGTATCATATAGGGATGCTACACTAAGCTTTTCGTTGAGATGAAGCGAATGGTTCGTGTACAGGGATACTCAAAAGTATTCAAATACATTACATCTATGCGGGAAATTGCAGGTAAGTAGAGTTTAACATCTATAGACTGCACTAAACCAAATGAAACGAATATATATTTTTTGTAATAGAGATAGTCAACTGGGAAATTTTTTTTTGTGTATGTAGGGGCCTCAGTCTCTCCTCAAGGGAAGTAAATTTTCATGATGGGTATTTTTCAAAAGAGCTCGTCAATACCTTTAAAAGAATTATTGAACCTTCAATCTGCGATAGTTTCAAACAAAGTTCACATTTTTTTTTTTTTTTTTTTTAATACTGAGAATAAAATTGACTTTTTTTTAGTTATTTAGTGTTATACTACTTCTCTAATATGGAAATCGTCTGCATTATCATAAAAAAATATTTTTTTAAATAATAATTTTAATAAATTATTTTTTTAAAACAGAATTATTTTTTAATAACCGAATTAAATTCTGTATAAATATAGGTGCATTTATGAAACAGGGGGTTGAGGGGGGCGGTAGCCCACCTCACACAGAACTAATTATCATATAAAACTCTTCTGAAGCCTACTTTAAATTATTTAACATAAGTTTACGTAACATCGTTATCTTACGTCTTAATCTTCAAACTACAATTATAGTATTAAATTTCAGTATAAGAGAAGGTCGTTCGAGTGACACACCATATTTTTTGTTTAGCGAAAGTTATCAACGTTCATTGTCCAAAAATTAACATAATTAAATTACTTAAGAACAGTCTGTGCAATCTACAAATCACCCTGAGCACCATCAATCTTTCGAGCAGTTCATTTTCCTCTTTATGGACTGTTTTTTTTTTTTTTTTTTTTTTTTTTTTTTTTAATAGAAATGTTGATAACACAGTATCACTCGCATCAAAATAACACGTCTTCAATTCAAACAAAATTCATTTAAATTGTACTAATAGCGTATCATCTATAGATAAAAAAAAAGGTTGTGCTAAAGTTTCTGAAAGTTTTAAAGGTGATAGTGATATTGAAACTTTCTTAGGGGATTCAATAGATATTTTCGCATTAAATGATAGTATTAAAAAGAGTGAAAATTATAAAATTTCTGAAATAAGAATGACAAGCTAAAAAGCATGAAACATTTTAATTATATTCAAGGAGAAATTACAAAATAAAAAAGCTATTTCGTTCTCACTGAAAAAATTTTGTTTATGCACGCTGACCAAAAATAATCTTAGTTTAGATGATTTAAACAACGCATTTAACGTTGAAGTGTGTCTTCAGTTTAATGGTTTTGAAATTATTCTTAATTTAAAAAAAATAGATGGATATAAAATAACCTTCTCAAGGAAAAGTTTTAACCTAAATAATCAAATGAAATAAGCCGTGATTTTTGGTTTGTTTTGGTTTTGGGGCTAAAGTCCAATTGACTGCTCTAGAGTCCTAGTTCTGAGGGGGAGTACTAATAAGCCGTGAGAAAATTTATCAACAAAGTAAAGTTTCTGTTACTTCTGATAATAAAAGTATCAGTGATGAAACGCTTGTTAGGAAATGTCTAACTTCAGTTATAAATCAAATTTCTAGTTTTGTTAACATTGAGGATATTTCTAAAATATACCCAAGCAGCACCGAAACGTTTTCTGATCGTTCGAAAATTGTTCTGCAAACACGTTCTAAGAACGTTCACTTTGATTGTGTTATAGACGTCTATCTGTCCTTCTTGAAGACGTACAATATTACGGATGACATGAATGTGTGATGAATGTGTCAATGAACGTGTAACTATCACCATCGGTGTTATAGAAACGTTCTGAGAACCTTCTATGTATACTATCTCAAAACGTTCTAAACGTTTTCAGAACGTATTCAAAACGTTCTGGAAAACGTATTGTAAACATTCTGAAATAGTGTAGAAAAAAAAACTGTGACGTCATTACAAAAAAAAAAAAAAAAAAAAAAAAAAAAAGAAAAATGTACGTATTCTATGACAGTTTTCCCAAAAAAATTCATAACGTCTATTTATCCCTTAAAAAATTTCTTAAATTTTTGCATTTAAAAAAAATTTCTTTTTTTTCTCCAAATCTGAAAATAATGAAGTTATAGTATTAACTACAAAACTTTGAATAAACACCACAAAATGCAAGAACTCGCACTTTGAATTAAAATTAAGCTGGCAGTGAGCTAAGATCTATTTGAATGTACCATGTATTAAAAAAAAAAAAAAAAAAAAAAAAAAAAAAAAAAAAAAAAGAACTCTACTGCATGATTTATTAAAGTTTAAAAAAGAATATATTACGTTAAAGAGCTCTTTGAACAATAAATAAATAAATAAATAAATAAATAAAAATTTGGCTAAAAATGGTTTATAACATTTTCTGTATACAATTTCATGCAGCCAAATAATGCAGCTAGAAACAAGACGGTTCCATCAGTGTAAAGAACTTTATTGATTTTAAAGAACTTTACTGATTTAAATATATATGAAAAGGAAGAAGAACCGTTAACATAAACAATCATTATTTTTGTTAATTATTAAAATAAGGTAAAACATTAAACAAAATCGAACTTACCTAATTATGATTTTTTACTTAAATAGAACTTACCTAATTAGGACCCGGTGCGAGTTTTTACCCGATGATAAATGATTTTTTTAAATTTTATTTTCTTAATAATAAAAGTTTGCGTTGAGAAGGAATATGCGTGCACAGCGCACGTACAGCAGGCGCGCGCAGCAGGCAGTGGAGAGCCGGTGTGAGTTTTTGCCCAATGCTTAATGATATTTTTGTAATTTCTTTTCTTAAGAATGAAAGTTTACGAGTAACATGGAACTTTGAGAAATCATTCGGCTGGTGAAACAGTACGCGCGCACAGCGCAAGTGTCTACTCTACCGAATGCAGAGGGAGCCCGGTGTGAATTTTCACCCGATCAGAAAAGATTTTTTTTTTTTGAATTCCTTTTCTTAAGAATAAAAGTTTATGAGTAATAACATGGAATTTTGAGGAATCATAAGGGTGGTGAAGGAATACAGGCACGCAGCGCTCATATACATACATTCGTTCGCGCGCATCGCGCACGGATCTACGCTGCCGAAGGAAGTGTCGACCCAGTGCGACATTTTTCCAGATGATAATTTTTTTTTTCTCTTTTTTTTATCACATGAAAAAAATTAATGCAATTTTGAGAATTCATTAATTATTGTTATTCATTGAAAAATAGTGACCAGCGAAGCGGATGTAGCCTGCTAGTATTTAATATAAAATAAAATAAAAGCAATGTTGTGCATTTTTAAACAGTAGAATAGTTGTTTGTAAATTTAGTATTAAAAAAAAAAAATATATATATATATACTTTATGTTTTTTTTTTTTTTTTTATCAGTAAGAATCGATTTTTTTATGTTGTGTTGTAACTGTTACATTAACTGATTTAGCAGTAAATAGTTGAATGTTTATGGATTATAATTTGAATTTTTAAAATGTTTTCAATTAAATTTAATTGCATAAAGATGTTGCAACAAGTTAATTTACTTAGTTACTGTTCTAAATGGATTTACGCCGTAGGAATCTGCACTGGCAATCATTTAAGTGCCAAAAATCAGAGTATTTAACATGTTCTTCATGAACATCAATAATAAATATAAACTAAATGATTAATGTAAATGTATACAGCAAACAAAAGATGGTGAATAATGATATAAAATGGATTAAAAATGATGATGTATAAAAAAAAAAAAAAAAAAAAAACACAGCTTAAATACGATTGATGAAAAATCAGAATAGAAAATATGCTATTTCAGCAATTACTATAGATATAGAATACTTCATCTGCTATTTGTTTTTCATCTATCATGTGAGCTCTGACGTCAGGTCACATGAGATGGCTATCTATATGCTAATATGAATATGCCTATCTTTATAAAATTATCTATCTAGGGTACGTGTACCAGTGATTGACACTTTTAGAGCAATCTCTGATGTTTTTAATGTTCTAGTCATCATAAAATATTTTTAGAAATCTTTAGTTAGTACATATGGCATGAAAGACATTCAGAACCTTACATATGTTAAAGTATACACATTTGATAGCAATTATTATTATAATTTTTCTTTTAATGATTTTTTATTTACACCCACTCAATGTTCCAGTAATTGACACCACCAATTTTTCATTTTATCAGTAATTGGCACCCTATGTTCCAGTGTTTGGCACTGCTAGTTATTCATTTTACCAGTTATTAGCACCATATGCTCCAGTGTTTGACGTAAAATGTTAAAATTCTTATATGTAAAATATGAGATTTTATTACATTTCTTACTTATTAATTATTTCGAAATAGATGTCAATTATTGGAGCATGCCAATCACTGGAACACCTACCCTATATGCCCATTATTTTAGCACAAAATTATATTCAATGTCATGTATATATCTATTTAATTACACTAAAGAAAATTAAATTAACATCTATTTTTTCTATACATTAAAAAAATGTTTATAAAATTATATGATGTGAAAATAATTCACTATTTGTTTACAGGACCACTCCAAATATGACCACGTATTGAAGCTGATGGAACTGTATCGCAAATTGTATTATATTTTTATAATTCTATGAAGAGCCTCCTAAACTAAATGCTTTCCGCTTGGCTCGAAATCTTCGCAACAATACAAGAAGAACATAGCCGGTAGATGGCGCTTGATACCGTGCATAAAGTTCTGTTTATATCCCACTGTAGCATAAAAGCCACTGTCCTCTAAAAAACTAAGTCAATAAAAATAGTCATTTTAAAATAAATGTCAATTCCAGTCATTTTTTTAATTAGCCGTGAGTATTTATTCAAAAATATAAAATGACATAAGAGGACACATCCAGGTTCATATCCATAAAATGAATTCGTTATAAAAACGATGGTGGAGGAGAGAGAGAATTTTTAATTGAGAAAAATTACATCTCTTTAGCACGGTGATTATTATCAAACTGACACGGAATCAAATCCCGCAGCTAAGTTGTTAACTGCCAGATAGAGATAATATCTTTACATTTTGAAGCCAAGGGCGCCAACACATCTTCTTTTGTGTTAATGTTATTCTAATGAGAAATTAAAAAAAAAAAAATGACGGTTGAAATTATGGCAACCCTTTTTGGCATAAATCACATTCGCCAACGAATACCGTTGGAAAAGACAGGTGCAAGTAATTAAGAAATGTTGCGAAAATTCATGCGACATGATATCTGCACAACGGGTCATTAATAGCTGCAGTTAAATAGATTATCTGTATATAAAATAAAATAAAATAATAAAAAGATATAACGGAAAGTTTCCAACGTACATTTACAGCTATAAATATAAATTAGATTTATTGGGAAACATAGTGAAATGGAAATAAAAAAATATAATTACTTTAAGGGATAATAAAATTAAATTGTGTTTAGATCCCTACATATATATATATATATATTGCATTAAGTTAAAAAGAGATCAATGTATTTAATACTGAATTTGTTCTTAAAATTAGAAAATGATAAGTATTTTAATTTTGAATACATAATTTACTAAAATTGAAATAAGCTTGACTTAAATACAAAGGATTATAAAAGTTAATACTTTTTAATTGTGAATAAATAGATCTTTAATTATAATTGAATAAATTTGGTGAAATAAAAGGATATGTGAGGAACTCCCTCACACCCACTATTCAATTGAGTTTCAATTGAGTCTTTATAGCTTGTATTTTATTAATTTACCTGATGTGAGAGGATTTTTTATGTATCATTTTAAAAGACGAGGTATGTAAACTATATAAATAATTAGTACAGAATTACCAACCCTCCGGATTTTTGAATAGCAATATTTTTTCACAGAAACATTCTTTTTATTTATTATCGTAAATTCTGTGATTAAGACGAGGATAAGTTTAAAAGAAATTTTGATATAAAAATTCGAAGGTTTGACAAGTCTATGAGTAAGTTCGATTTAACAATAAAATAGTTATGCTTATTTCAAAATGAAATAAAATATTTATTTATTTATATTAATGTACGAGTACAGAAAAATAATTTGCTCTTAGTTACTTTGAAATGACTAAGAACTTTTTGAAATGCGTTAACTTATAAACATTAGGAATTTATGAATAAAACTATAAAATACTCCAGTACAAGAACAAGATTGATTTATAAAATTTTAATACCACTGTGTTTTAAAGATTTCTTTAATTGTATACAAAAATTTTATAATCTCAGTGAAATTGAAATAAAAATGTTGGGAATATTTAAAAGAAAAAATAGATAACTTTTATTTCTACTTTTGTTCTATTTTAAAAAGTTTTAAGATCCAAAACATTTCTTTTATTAATAATGCTAAAATGTTTATATATGTTAAAATCTTGTTTTATGGAGGTATTTAGTATTTTATTGACCAACCTCTGTTTTAAGTAGTAATTTTCCTTTTGGTAAACCGAAGGCGAAACACAGAATATTAATAATAATAATAATAGTAATGTGACGTGTCACACGGAACACACAGTATTTATTCATTATACATATATGCGTGTGCGTGTATAAATTCGTAATATTCAATATATATATATATATTTATATATATATATAATTTTAGATAAGTGTATAAAAAAACCTCTTGAAAATTTCAATATTAGGAGTAATTTCATCGCACTATTGTCAAAGTCATTTTTACCGCATCTCATTAAAACCCCTATACTTAAATGCCCTATTAACGATAACTATAGCAATAATATATGTAATCTAATTTTGATGAAATTTATAAGGCCATACATAAAAAATAATGGAATGGAATGCTCAGATGATTTCGTAACCCAAATCTCTTTAAATAGCAAGCCTATATCCAGGAAAATTTTAAAGCTGTAAATTATAATCCAAATTGAGAGTTCGATGTATATATACACATATATTTGCAAAAAATATATATTTACCCCCATTGTTGCATACATACCCCATTATTCTACAAGTACTCGAAAACATTTTCAACAGATTTTCTTGATGTTTTTAAGAGTTTTAAAATCTTAGTGATCCAATACAAACAGAATAGTTATTGTAAATAATTTTCATGCATTGTACATTTTCATGCATTGTGAATAATTTTCCCGTTTGTTTGTTTGTCTTTGATTTAATAAATAATTTTTTCTTAAATTAATATTATATAAAAAAAAAAGTGTGTATCACTCGCACAACTATACCGTACCCTGCATTCCATTACTATAAAGATATACTGCAGATTAAGTTGTAAGATCAATAAGGTAAGATAATAAAGTTAAGTCTACTTTAAAAATAATTTAAAATATGTTAGAAACAATTTTATTTGACATATAATTCTGTGGGAAGTGAGTTAATGCCTCCCTCAGTCAAAGCTGTTGTTATTTTGCTTTTAAACTTACCAATCTTGATCATTTTTTTCAGATTGAAACCTTGTACGATTTTTAAAATACCAAATGGGAATTTCCTGCATTTATTTGTTTTTAAGTTATTCTGATAACAAATATACATGTACGTAGATCAATCGTTAAAAACTGGACTTTCATATTCAGGGCCAGGAAACCTCAAAATATGATATTATTCAAAAGGACAGCTAATAGAGTGTTTATATAGCAACTTTGAAGAAAATCGTTGGAGCTGTTTTTGAGATAAGGGCTCACGATCCCTCTTCCGGTTTTCCAGTATTTACCAAAATTTGGGAAATTCATCTGTACAACAGACCTCCCTCAATTCTGTTTCGTATATCCATCTGTATTAGTTTCGATGATATGATAGTCAGACAATTCCCCACATCCATACACTCACACATACACTCACACACATACACTGGGTAATTGCCAAAAACTACTTTTTTGGACTCATGAGACCTCAAAACATGTAAATCAAGAGAAAACTCGATATCCCATTTTTTTTTACCGAATACAATACTTTCATTACCTGCGGTAGTAGGGTAATGGAAGTAAAAGAATTTCAAGGATGTTATTAATTTTTCCTTAAAATCGACAATCTTGATCAAATTTTTCAAATTGAAACCTAATAGGAATTTTAAAATACAAATGTGAATTTCCTGCATTTGTTTGTTTTTAAGTTATACTGATAACAAATATGTATATAGATCATTTGCTAAAAACTGAGAAAAAAAATTATTTTTGTATTCAGGGAACCTGAAAACGTGACATTTTTCAAGAACCTGTGTTAAAAATAGAACTTCAAAAAATACTTTATTTACATTATAGGTATGAAAAATTAATTTTCCTTCCTCCGCAGTTTTCATCGACATAGTAAAGTGTAGCAAAGCACTTTCGTCAACTGCATTCCATAGAAAAGAACGTTTAGCATAATTTTGGGTAGCCTTGTATGTTTTTAATAAAATATGTGCACATCAGATTGAGCACTTAAATTTAGTAGTTTATGAAAAACACTTAACACAAAATAAAATACACTTTGAACATTTTCCAAGTATATCAGAGTTAGACAAACAGACGCGCGCAGACGAACCACTAAAAACGATTAATGAGACCTCAAAACGTATACATATAACACAACTTTATTTCGAAAATGTCTATCAGTTTCAAAAGCGTACCCTTTCGGAATTGGTGGAGCTAATAAAAATCCTGAATGAAGAAAAAAAAATAATACTTGGTGAGAGAGAAAACTTATACTTAAGAAATCCTTAATTTTAAAATTTTAAATCTTAATGGTTATTTTATTTTAGTTTATTTTAGTTTTTTTATTTATATTATTTATTTATTTATTTATTTATTTATTTATTTTTTTGATGGACTAGACAACAGATTGTTTCCTTGTTAAATTTTTATTACTGAATGTTAATTTATCTCCTTAATGTGCTGGTCCATCTTTCTTATAAATAATATAAAATTTTTAATTTAAGAAAAATAATTCACACTTAATAAGGTAAAAATGTAGCGTGAAGGACATGACAAAAAAAATAATAACATGAGTTTAATAATTTATCATTATAAATTAATTATTCTAAACTGAAACTCATTTAAAGTTCAGAGATTTTAATTTATGTAAACCAGACTATCATCTGATAAATAATTTTTAAAAAGTTTGAAATTTTTATTAAAATAATATATAAAAAATTAATTTAATAGTGTGATAGACCTGCCATGTTTTTGCTTATTTAATTTTAAATTGCGTTTTTTAATTAATAATATAAAAAAGGGTGTTATTTATTTGATACGTTCCATGTATTTCCTATCAATAATATTTGAAGTATTTGCCTCAGTTGAAAAGCTAAAATATGGACTTGTTCACTTTCGAAGGAAATTAAACCCAATATTTTTTAAATATTTGAATATCGTATTAAAAATTTACTTAAAAGCACTTTCACTTAAAAAAATATATATATATATATATATATATATGGACTTGTCCACTTTCGAAGGAAATTAAACTCAATATTTTTTTTAATATTTGAATATTGTATTAGAAAAATTTACGTAAAAGTACTAAAAAAAATGCAATTTTGGACATAAAATTGAAATTAATAGCTAAATATTTACATGAAAAATAGGATTATCTTTGAAACAAAAGAAAATTGTTGCTCTGCGTGGATGCTGTCATCTAGCAGTAGTTTTGTTTTCTTGGAAGCTCTTGTCTATGTCATTTGTTAAACAATGTACTAATTTATATTCAAAATTTAAGCGCAGATTTGTTGCTAAAATTACGCATATTTGGATCCCCTGGACACGAAAATCAAGATTTTAGCGGTTTATGTGCATAATAGTTTATTACGAATATAACACAAAACAAATAATTAAAAAAAAAAAATCATATTCGGTTTATTAAATATCACATACACTGTTAAAAATGGTTTCTTAAAAATGAGCTCAATTGTCTCAAAATAGCTCCAAACAATATACGAGTATACTTAAATTTGAAAACCCATGTACTCAATTTTGAGTATATTGACATTTCAAACATGGGGATATTGGGATTCTTAATGGTCATCCCGTTTTTGAGCATGTCAATATACTCAAAAATAAGTACATGTGTTTTCAAATTTAAGTATATATTGTTTCGGAGGTATTTTGAGACAATTTAGCTCATTTTTAAGAAGCCATTTTTTACAGTTTAGTTTCTGTGTGCCGCATAAACGTGTTGACTAAGTTTAGTAAATTTCAATCAAATATGTGATTGAAATTTGAATGAATGTTTCTGATTAAATTTGAAATTAAATTAAATAATAGCCTGGAATTTTATCACTATTAGTACAATTCTCATTTGGAGTTAAGGAGTAAGGTATTCCTCATCACACAGAAATAAGTATTTAACAAAGATTTTACTAAATGTAGTATTTACTGTTTTTCCAGTGCATTTATTTAACGTATTTGTTAAGTTAATCCTTAAACTAATACATGGCTTTATATTCTTCAAATGGGAAATAAGAAAAAATTATGTGTGTGGCACATTATTTTAACTGTCTATATTCATTTATATTTAAAAAAACATCTAAATACACGTATATTCATAGAGATTATATATATATATATATATATATATATATATATATATGCATTCTTATTTTTATTTATTTATTTATTTTATATATAGCATGTATGGTTGCTATTAGTTTTCCATCATACTGTATGTATGAGAAACTTAGGTAATCACGAAAATTTTCGAACTCGATTTTTTTTTTTTTACATGTTTTAAGATGTCAGGAATCCGAAAATATCAAAATGGGTATGGTGTCCGCTTGTAAAGTGTTTCTTAGTGCGTTAGTCCGTTACTGTTCTAGTGTATCAACCTGTGTACACGATATCTCACGAAATATGTTCGCAGAAATGTCGGACCAATTTTAAAATAATATTTATGATGCTGACAAGAACCTTATTCCTTTGCAAAATTCTAATTAAAAAAAACTTCAGAAGATGTTCGAAATTTACGATTTTCTTAACATGGAAGAATAAGGCAGTCGAAACATAAACGTTAATGAAAAGAAATATTTTTATCGTAGAGATGTAAAAATATCTTTTAAATATCAGTTTTGATGCCGGTAGGAATATTATTAACTATAAAAATGCTATTTTGAAAATTTCACAAGTTATTGGAAATTTACAATTTAATTAATATGGTAGAATAGGGCAAAATTTCGGATAAACGTCCATTTTGAGGGATATTTTCATCGTAAAGATGTCAGAACACTTCTAAAACATCATTTAGGATACTGGCATGCAAATTTTAACTATGATTTTTTTTATTTAAAAATTTCGTAAGTTATTTGAAATTTACGATTTACTTAGCACGGCAGAATAGGGAAAAATTGAGCATAGACGTTCATTTTGAGGATCATAAATAAAGAAAACTTCAAAATAATATATATGATACATTTTTCAATATCTTTGACAACAAATATAGGAAAATTTTGTTAGTTTTTCGAATTTTAAGATTTTTTAACATAGCGAAATTGGGCGATATTCTTTATAAATATACATTTTGGGGATTGTTGCATTGAAAATAGTAGCGTGAAAACTAAACTACGGAATTGACCCCAATAAAATAAATAAATAGAATAGAATATATATATATATATATATCGAACTGAACGGTGAGTAGCTTATTAAACAGGGATTTTGTTCATCAAATTCATTACTCTTAAAATATGTCTTGTACTAGAAATTTATGAGAACATACATATGATGGAAGTGAGCATTGTCCACCTATTCCAACTAGTTTTTCTTATTACTTCGACCCAAACTAATGTAATTTTTAGAATGTATTGCGAATTGCATACACCCAAATTACTACAATATATATATTCAAAGGTGATATGATTCAAATGTTTCTGATGATATATGGGCATTTTCGATAAAAACTAATTAATTAAGTAATTAATAATAATACAAAAAAACAACTCTAAATGTAAAAAAAATCTTTTCGGATAATTATAAGCAAAATATATTTTGAAGCATTTATATTAAAACCTTTAGGAAATATTTAAAAATTTCGAAATATTACTGTCTATGAAATGAACTAAAGATAAGTTCATATTAAAAAAAAAAAAAAAAAAAAAAAAAAAAGTGTATTTGTTGAATAATGTACATAATTAGTATTATTTTTATATATAGTATAGGTAATTATTAAAATTTAACTAAACTGTTGTTGTATTATATCAGTTACATGAAATTTACGGTTATTTTCTAAGCATTAAATCCTCTATAAATATATACATTTTTACCACTATATATAATTTTAGAATAAATACAGAAATAATTTAAACATCATATGGGTAATATAAAATGTATCAACACAATGAAATACCAATTCTAAAACACAGTATAAAATTCCCATCTTCAATAAAAACAAAAGAAATTATGCCAAATAAAAATTTTTTATTTAAAATATTACATTACAATTATTAATAATTTGTTTAACAGAAATATTCATCCTCTATTTATTAGAATAATTATTCCGATTCATAAAACTTCCTTTAGGTGCTGCTTTCATTTACAAATATGCAAATTGCCGTACTGTTTGACTCTTGTCGTAGTAAATAATTTAAAATAAAAGTGCTAGTGCTTTACATAGTTGAAGAAGGAACGACAATCAGCAAATACCATGTCCATGTTGCAAATAAATCTGCAGAGAAGAAAATTGAGCAATTATGAAAAAAATAAAGTTGTTCTTAAGTTAATAAATTATATCTCCAATGTTAAAAACACAAGTTGCAGAAATTCATTAATTGAGAGGTAGGAAAAGAAAAATAAAGCAATATATTAAACAACTAATTATTAAACGATTACCAAAAGAGGGTGTCGTAAAGATAATAAAGATATAAAAAACGATGAAGAAAACAATGACATTAAAATAATAATTATTATTAAACATTTGAGGAAAGAGGATATTGTAAAGATATTTAAGATATGAGAAATGATTGAAAATAAAGTAATGATAATAATTTAAAACTATTACATTGGGGTCAAGACAAAATTTCTTATTGTTCTATATAAATTCAATCCGTGCAAGTTAATTTTTAAAATAATTATTCATTCCTCCTACACGGTGTGGTGATTAGCGTCCCTGATTCCCACAAGATAGGGTCCGAGTCGAATTCTGGCAAGGCATTGATGAAAATTCTGTGCTATTAATCCATATCTATATCTATATCATTATTTTTATTATTATTATTATTATTAAGAATATTTTCCGGAATAAATGTAGACAATTTTCATCTCAAAGAAGTATAATATTAAATGCCCCAACTCCAAAAATTTAAATTCTATGTATTACTGACAGCATCATATAAAAGACAATTTTTTTTTTCTCCTTTTGAAAAGGACATTTAAAACAGAGGCCACTATTGGGCAATTTTCCTCAAAAGGTCTTAGGCAGTAATTTATCTCAATATAAAATCTAAATATAAATTTGAAGGAAATTTCTTGCGTTAATTATTGAGTTGCAGTTGCCACAAAATTTGCCTACATACAGTAAAATATAGGCAAAGAGAATTTTTTTTTTTTTTTTTTTTTTTTTTAATGTTCAAGTCATCTTTTGGACACCTTGAACCGTCTTCATTCATTAATTTTTTTTTTACAATATCAATACTTCCTTTTGTTACATATTGATGAATTTTCAATGATACCATAAAGAAATATTATATTGGGCTTTCGCCGAATAAATTAACTGTGAAAAAAATTTAATGTGTTTTATTTTAAAAAAATCAATCTAAAATTCTTTAAAGTTCATAATTATAAACAGATTGATTTTTTTTTTCTTTTTTTAAGTCAGGAGGATTAAAAATAATCTGTATAGTAAAAAATGTAAACATGTTTTCTCTAAAAAGGAATTATTTTAAACATTTTACACATTAATTCAAATATTGTTAAAGCTCTTTTCATAGTATAAAACTTGTGTGCAAAATAACTAAAAAATAAACAAAAAAAAGTAATTATAATAGTTTAAAAAAAGTTATTATTAATAACTATTATAACAATTATTAGGTTTGTGAAAAATATGACATTTAATATCTACATACATGCACGTACACACGCATGCACAGACATACTTATATATATATATATATATATATATATATATATATATATATATATATATATATATATATGCTTCGAAGCTTTCCTAAAGTTTTAGGAATTTTTGGAATCATTTTGCTATATTGTCACCACTATTTAAAGGAATACATTTTTACGTAAAACTTTAACATAAAAACCTTCAAGAAAAAAACACTTTCACGATAGTGGTGGTGATATAATAAAATGCGAATAAAATTTTATGAACGATGCGATATCTGTATATATATATATGTATGTGTGTGTGTGTAAATGATAGTTATCGTAATAAAATTTAACCTTAAATTTAGCAATTAATAGATACAAAGCAATACCAATACAACAAATATGGAACTGATTCTAACATACAGTATATGTAAGACTGACACAAAAGTGTTGCGATACAGATTAAGAACCAATAAGAGACAAAAACAATTTAAATTACTTACGCCAACATGAATAATAATAATAATGAAAAAAGGACCACTAACTTAATGACGGAGAAAGTTAATAAAGAACCACAGACACGATGTGTATCTTTTAATGATTTTAATTAAATATTTTATACGTGTTTTACAGTGGATTCTTTTATAAATTATATAAAGTAATGGTTCAATATAATACTAATAAAGAATTGAATAAAATTTTATACATAAAGTTTTGTATATTAAGTTAAAAAAAAAAATACAAAGTTAAAAATTTCGTTGATCAATAAAATTTATAATTACTTATTTGAATAAGCAAAATTTGTGTAATAAATAAAGTAATTATAAAGTAAATTATATAAAGTAATGGCAAAAAATTTAAATTACTTACAACTTATTACTTACTCTTTATAACGATTAATTCTGAAGAATTACATATATGTAATATATTACTGTAGGTTGCATAGACAATTATTTTATTTATAATAATAATATTAGAATTAATGACAACAGGAATGATAAACTCAATATATATATCGTAAAACTATTTAGTCTTGATCGTAATGGTGAAAATTTTTAACCGTATTTTTCTTAAATAAAGTATTTTAATTTCATATTTTGTTAATTTAAATATTCCTGCTTTTGATAATTTTTTTTTTGAAAAGGACCCATATATATATACAGTATTATAATAAAAACAATTAATTTCGTTTTCAGAAACCATTACATATTTTTATGTATTTTTCGAAATTTATTTTTTAAATAATTAAAATTATTTATGGAAAAGAAAGTGATTCCTGTATAATCTTTCATGAAAATTCATATACAATTTAAGGAAGAATTATACTTACAAAAATACCAGTAAGGTTTAATATTTTCTTAACGTTTAACCTCCAACTCCTTTTCCTGCGTCTTGTACAGATTTCCCGAGTCCACCGGTAAGTCCGCCCTGTGCAGAGACTCCATATGAAGAGATAATCAAAATGAGAAACATCAGAATAAGAGAGTATAGCATTTTCATGTTCTCTAGAAACATATCTGAGTAGTAGTAACGGAGATTTTGATGAATTTGTTCCACAAAATACTCCTATTTATAGTAGCTTGAGCAAAAGAAAAAATGCATCTAATGTTCTTCAGACAAAGGTTTAAATATATTTTGGAGGAAAATGTGATTACAAATTCCAGAATTATTCAGCATTCCTTCAGAACCTTTACATATACAGATAAAAGTTGAGATAATAAATGATTGTTTTCCATGACGCGTTTATTTTAAACAAATAATTAATGTATCTGATGCAAAATTATTGACTCATGTTTTGTAATTCAAAGTTAGATAGCAATTTTGGCTCAGAAATAAAAACAACAAAAAAAAAAAAAAAAAAATTCATTCCAAATAACGTTTTGAAAATTGTAATTTATAATATTTTAACCTTCTTTACATGCATATTTTATTATATAAATCTCTTTAATTCCGATGTCTAACATCAAAAGAAAATATAAAATAATTAATTTTTATATTAACAATCTAGGAATTACTATTTTTCTGGTTTATAGATATAAAAAATCCGCAGAGCATTTTGAATGGGACCTGGGTCTTACTAAAGATGCCTTACATGGAGGGCATTTCTAAGGGTTCCTGGTTCGTATTTAACCGAGTTTGAGAGAAACTCACAGAAAACACCGAATAATTTTGTTCAACTTAGTGCAACCTAGGATCAAACCCGAATGTTTATTCTTATTAATAATATAAAGTATTTGTAAACACAAACATTCTGGTGTAAGTATATTCCAGTAATGACGTTCTAAGCAATATAATTTACATTTATACAATTGAAAATGTATTTGAACACTTTATTCGGTGTTAACATTACTTTTCATCATACTTCTTCAAGACTTTTTCATATGATGGTTCTAAATTAATATGACACATTCTTTCAAATATATTCCAGGCGTCATTATTTTGCAGCGCAGAGGAAAAATCCAAAACATTATCAGCAAGAACAAAGTCTTAGTCCCTCTTCAAAATTTTGATCGTGATATATGCTCAATTACAAACGGTCACTTATCTCGGCCACTATACTCTGTTTCATCTTAGATCCACAGCACAGATATATATATATATATTTATGTAATCTGTTTAACCTTAACTTTTCAGCTCAAAGATAAATACTTTAGTTTTAAATGTATGTTGCATATAAACACGTCCTAATTAGTTGGAAATTATTTATTTATTTTTATGCTTTCTGTTTTTTTTTTTTTTTTTTTTTTTTTTTTTTTTTTGAATTTTCAAACAATGATAACTATTTCTGTAGGTATAAGTACTTTTCTTAATGCTGTCAACTTAAGGCGAAACATTGTATAAAAATAATTCAAATTTTCGCAGCGAAAAATTATTATAATAAAGAAAACCAAACTTTTTTCAGAAATGTATCTGAAAAATTTCAACGCAATATTAAATCTTCACCTTACTTCTACACTGTCTGGTACGGATTCCAATATAAGACAAGACAAGGATGTAAGGAAGGATGATTAATCGCCCTATTAGGGGACAAAAAAAATGCACTTTTTTTCTTGAAATAAGTTTTTGTTTAGCGAAAGCTATCAACGTTCGTTGTCCAAAAATAAATATAGTCAAATTACTTAAGAGCAGTCTGTGCAATCTACATATCGCTCTGATCTATGTGGTACTCCTGTTCATCTTTCGGACAGTCCATTTTCATCTTTATGAACTAGTCATTATAGAAGTTCTGATAACACAGTATCACTCGCATAAAAAAAACCCGTCTTAAAATCAAACAAAATTCATTTAAATTGTACTAATAGCGTATCATCTATAGATAAAAATAAAGGTTGTGATAAAGTTTCTAAAAGTTTTAAATGCAATAGTGATATTGAAACTTTCTTAGGAGATTCAATAGATATTTTCGCATAAAATGATAGTATGAAAAAGAGTGAAAATTATAAAATTTCTGAAAGACGAATGACAAGCTGAAAAGCGTAATCAGCATGAAACATTTTAATTATATTCAAGAGAAAGTTACAAAATAAAAAAGCTATTTCGAATTCACTGAAAAAATTTTGTTTATGCACGCTGACCAAAAATAATCTTAGTTTAGATGATTTAAACAACGCATTAAACGTTGGAGTGTGTATTCAGTTTAATGGTTTTGAAATTATTCTTAATTAAAAAAATAGATGGATATAAAATAACCTTCCCAAGGAAAGGTTTTAACCTAAATAATCAAATGAAAGAAGCCGTGAGGTTTGGTTTGGTTTGGTTTTGGGGCTAAAGTCAAACTGACTGCTCTAGATTCCTAGTTCTGAAGGGTAGTGCCTACAAATAAGCCGTGAGAAAATTTATGAACAAAGTAAAGTGTCTGTTACTTCTGATAATAAAATTATGAGTGATGAAACGCTTGTTAGGAAATGTCTAACATCAGTTATAAATCAAATTTCTAGTATTGATAACATTGAGAATATATCTAAAATTGATTTCCGCCCTGGAAACTGAACATTAACTGTAAATTTAAAAGTACCGATATTTAGTATACCTAAATTGACTGTTTCCGACAGTTGTCAAATGGTGCTTTTAAAAGGGAAGTAAATGTTCCAAATAAAACTCCATTCACAGAAACTCAGTCAAGTGCTCAAATTTCATCTCAAAACTCAAGCATAACGAGATAATTATTTTACAAATGTAAAGTCTTCAAAACGAAAAAAAAAAAAAAAAAAAAAAAAAAAACTTTCCCAGCATGCTTTAAAAACATTTTTGTATGAAACAAACCGACGGAAAAAGTATTATACAATAAAAACATTTGAATATTATATGTACAATATACAGTTTTATGCTGTATACATAACATTTTAATATTTTAAAAGTTTTTTTTTTTTCTTTTCTTTTTTTATGTATATAATATCTGTCTCAATTTTATTGTAATTAAAGTGTTATCGTAAACTGGAAAAGCATAATTGTGCTTTTTCGAGTTTTTCCTTCCTCACAAGTTTTATCTCCGTGGTTGCAAAAAGAGACCGCATGAAAGGTCTAGAGAAGATGCCAAATTTTAATATATTTTTCAGTATATTAAAATGAAATCTAGCATCCCTGACGTACAGCCATTCTGTCGCAAATGAAACCGCACTTCAGAAGCAAATACTTTTTTTCAGTCTTTGCTGATATGCACCCACCAGCGTGCGAACGGTCCTGTGCACAAAGATGGTACACGTGAGGTGCCGGGTTCGATCCCAGGTCGCTCCTCGGCCTTGGCGTTTGGAGGTTTCAGTAGTTTTTACCGAATCTTCTATAAATACGGGCTAAGACCCTACGTAGCGCACTCTCTCCCAAACTTAGGATACTATTGCAAATCAATCGGTCTTAATTTCCAAAACCCAACCCTTCGCCGTAAAGCACGCAATATTTAGGTTCCTCATCACACAAGACCTCCTCTTCAACTAAATCCAGTCGAGGACTTATCTAAAAAAAAAAACAATCTGCGCTTGACTCAACTAGAACGTTATAGTACACTTCGATGCATCAGTACTGCACTTCAGATGAAAGAGTCATGGGAACATCAACACTCTTCTCCTACACATCAAATGAGTAGCATATTTATTCGAACGTTTTGAAAAACCTCCAGATCACCGTCTGGTAACTTAGTGCCTCAGCAACTATATTTTAGAAACCAGGCACATATAGCAAAGTAAAGTAACAGGTGTGTCAGTTTCAATATTTTATCCTATTTTTAAAGACCTTTTAAAACTGAAATCGATGTAAAAATCGCACCACTGTGTGGAGAATTAAAATTTTGATGGCATGACTCAAGATCATCTCTGCAGGTGAGTCTCAGACCTTCGCGAATTGCCCATAGTGTAGTTCTAATGAGACATAGAACCTACTTAACTCAACTCAACTGGAACAACTGAGGCTGAAAAGCATACGTATTTCAATATTCAAGACAGGAACTGTTTGCGAAATCTTTAAACTGAAATCTGTACGTTAAATTATCTGCTAAGAGCAATATGTTCGTTGAAAGTTTCATAACGTGTAAATGGTATATTTTATAAATCTTTAATTAATTATGTATTCCTTTTTGTTAACCTTTAAAGCAGATAAAAATTTTTCCGCCATCATCTGCAGAGAACGATGATTATGCATTTTCTTTAAAACAAATACTATTTTATGGAATGTTAAAATATTTTAGATGTAGTGACTGAATAATAGTATATTGAAATGTGTAAGTCTATAACTAATGCTTTAACTAATACATTTCTTGCGATCACAGATGCTTCTGCGGAATTGCTGACTAGTCCACATTTAAAATAGGGAGATAATCTTTTCATTGAGAGAAAATAAGCGATAAGGGAACACCGAATGATTAGATGTTTACTAAATACCAACCTGTCGGTCAACTTGGCTCCCCTTCAAGTCGTCCTGATTGCTAAGCGTAGGGAACGTGGTTACACTATGTTTGATTAAACTAAGGTAAAATGTAAATTAAGCCATGTTTTGGTGAAACTGATTTCTTTTTCTTTTTTTTTTTTTCTTCAATTACCAAAACCTACTAACCATTCACTACTTATTCTAATATTTTTGATATAAGTAATTTTTCCTGTTTTGTTTCAAATTTAAGGAGTTTAAACGTAAGATGAATTATTTTGGAAAGTATATGCACTGTTTAAAAATTTGTTGCTTGGTAAAATATTTAAAATTTTGATCACCGTTTGGGGTTCCATGTTCCATTATTAGATATTACGATTTTTTTTTCTTCAGATAAAATGTTGATAAAAAAAATCTCTTGTTACGCAGTCAAAAGAGAAATAAATATGCTGTTGAAAGAACAAAATATTTCTTTATGATTTCATCCCAGATTTAGTGATAACATTTCACCATCTATCTTAAGGGAGATGTTCTACTATAATAATTTTAATTTTAATTTATTTTAATTTTAATTAATTTATTTATTTTAATTAACTAATATTTCTTTGCCCTTAAATGTGTGGATGACTGCAAACCCTTTGTAAAAATTAGACTACGTTATATATATATATATATATATAATATGTTAAATGTTCCGTTCAATAAAATCTTTCACGCAGCATTTTGATTTAAATTCCTGTACGAAATTATTTTTTTCATATTAAATGTAAAACTAAAAGAATCACTGAAGATTAAATAAAAAATCTAAATTTAATACAAATCTTGGATTTAAATGAATTTGCAAGTTTAATTTTATGCATGAAAATGTTTTTGGTTTGTTTAACGATAAATATTTGTAATTGTGAATGGTTTTAGAATACAACATCTAAGTGTGTTTAGCAAGATGTTTTGTAATTAAGCTTTTAAGAATCAGGAAGGTATTATTAGATGTAAAGAAAAAATGGTTGCCCTTTTAAGTTTGATAAATTTTCTTGAAGACTTGGTTAAATGTCTGGTAACAGAATTTTGTTTCCAAAAAAGGCGACTTATATGAGGCTTCGTAGAATTTTTAACATAACTCTTGGTGTTCGCCTTTCTTGGGGTGCAGTATAGAGGAGTACAGGCGGATTCGACGCGAGTTATGTCCCTGGAGAGGAGAGTGTGTTGGTAATATGGAACAATTTATTTTTTTTATATTTAAGTGATAATGAAGTTGCTTTGATATTTATTTCGCTGCTAGAGAAAAAGTCCCATTCTCCAATTATTCAAGAGCCTTAATTAAAATATTTATAAGTTTAAATTAATCTCTCTTAAATAACTTTATTATTATTATTGTTAATTTTTTTCTCTCATCGAGACAAAACACACACTGAAATATCTGATTTCATTCTGTCACTGAATCAAGCTTTGATCAAATTCATTTCTTTTAACATGCTTATAATATGTCTCTCACTAGAAATGTATGAGAAAATAAATATGATGGGGAACTGAGCAGATTCCACCTATGAAAACTAGTTTTTTTTTTTTTAATCGGGCAAATTTGGAAAGTTTGGATAGTGGACATTTTGGATTTTGTCGAAATTTTCAGAAGCTGTTCTTTGTGTAAAACTATTAGACACGTATTTTTTTTATTTTTGCGAAAAATAATTTCTTGGAGTTTTCGATGTCAAAGATGGAGCCCTCTGTTTTTATACGAAACACTTATAGTCCAGTCAATAGGTATGTAAAAAAGGGCTTACATAGCAAAAGGTGGGGTAGAAGATTTTTCTTTTTTAATTTGTACATATGAGTGTCAATATGAAAAAAACGAGTTATCCAACATGATCGACCCCGGGAGAATTTTTGTCGGCTGAAAAACCTCGAAAATTTACTACTGTTTTGGCTTTTTTTGAAATATCTCAGAAATGGCTAAATTTCACGATATTTTTCTATTATAAAGTTTAAAGAAGATTAAACTTCCTACAATTTTCTTCATTACAACTTTTTTGTAGTACTAATAGCAAGCGTGTTACAGCCTCTTGAATGTCGGCATTTTTTCTCAAGCTAATAAAATACAACTCAAAGAAATGGGTCGGTGCATGATTGTTTTTTAGAAAACGGAAAGAAAAGAAGGGACATATTCAGCTGTCTGACCTTAGGAAATGGCATCTGCTTCGTAGTAAAGAAGGTATATATTAAAAAAAAAAACTGCCCCCCCCCCCTTAACGCAAAAAGCTCTCCCTTTTCCTCCCGCCTCTTCTTATCCTGTAGTACGCTGCCTCGGCTGAACATCTATGTTATTCAGTTCAGTTCGAACGTACTGTTTCAACCTGTGAGCTTTTTGTATTACAATAAGCGGAGTGTTTGTTTCATTTTCTAAATCAGTTTGAATAAAGGTAAAGTAAAGATTCTGAAGGAGAAAGGTATACAAAAAATCTGTAAAAGTGCAATGCAAAACGTCAAAATGAAGAACATTAGTGTTTTTTGAAGAACCTTAAAGAAGTAAGAATTCACAATGCCTGTCACAAACGATATATCAATGAACGAATGATTGCAGCATATGTACAGCGTCATACAACTGGTGATGGAACTGGTCCAAACTGTGCGGCTCCATGTCTTCCATCAAGAACTGAAGGTTTCAGTTTTAAAGATCAGTGTTTCTTGTGTGGAGTGGGGATACTTGAAGATTTCTATAAAACAGGAACGACTTCCTGAGAATGAAAGAAATGTTATTCACCATGCTATGAAACTGGTGTGAAAGAAACACTTGTAAATGGTGCCGAAAATCGTGGGGATGAGAGAAGTAAAAAAAGTACTTGAATGCATCGGAAATGTAAAAGGTTTAGTTGCTATAATTATAAATAATGGGTATCACAGGTTTTGTCATCAAAAACTGCATTGGAGGCCTAAAAGTGAGATGAAACGTAGATACTACCCTGCAAGTAACACTGATGAGGCAATGGAATCAATTTACTCCTACCCTGAAAACGACTCGGAGGAGTGCCAGTCTCATAAAGTATTTGATGAATAAAATAGAGGGTTATTTTCGTCCTGGCATCAGAATGGTTACATCACGCTTTTGCAAAAATATGGTGAAGATGTTTTAATAGCCGAAACTGCCAACAAGAAAGCAGTTTGCTTCCAAAATGTTGGCTATAAAATACTCAGTGAAACTGGTATAGTAACAAGGACTCTGATCCTCAACAGGAAAATGTCATACTAATTTCATCATTTGACGAGGCTGAAGAAGATAAGTTTTTCTAAGAGCTTTTATAATTACTGCGAGACGGAGAGGAACAATTTGAGGATGACACACCTTCCTTCTACCTCTGATGACTATTGAAACTTAAGAACCCGGGCTTTCAAAATAACCACGAAGAAAATAAACATGTACATTATACATTAATGTACATTTCTTTATTTATTTCAAGGCTAAATGAATCTCCCTATAATTGACATATAAAGTTAAATTTCTACAATTTACTTTTGTAATTATTTGCTATTGTTCTTCAAACAAGTTTGCCTATTTATGAAGTTCATTTAAAATTAAGATTGTATCTTTTTATTATCATCAATATTAATATAGCAGTAATTAATGTCTATTACAACATTATGTATTATATCTAAATATCATTAACATTTTATAATTTAATTAAATAGTAGAATTAAAATATTTATGTATCAATGCATTGAGTTTTTGCTTATTAGCCCCCTAATATTCATTATACAAATATTTTTTATTTTATTTATTTTTCTTTGTATGTGTTGCAGTGATAGAATACTATACATTGGCAGTTATTGGAGTCTGATGATGACTACTGTTGTTAGACCAGAATTGTCAGTGCGTGGCCGGGAGAAAGAGAGAGAGTTAGTAAAAAGTGGAAGGGAAAAATTAAAAGGGAGCAGATTTGTTATCTGTCGTCCTTAGTGAAAAAAAAGAAGTAAAAGAAATGATCGCTAATTTATCTGGCGAACATATTTAATTCCTTTCAAAAATCACGATTATTTTAACAAGGCATATGTTAAGAGAACAATCAAGAACATGAAACAGCATTTCTTACAATATATATTGTAAAAAAATACATCTGGCGTGTATATTTCCGTATTACGTTTCTGATCACCAAATCCAAAAATCCCAAGGACGACAGATATCACAGCTATACCATTAAATTTGTTAAGCTTTCTGTAAATAAAGCTTCTAATTCTAATAAGTACTGTACATTATTTATAAGGAGTAATGCGCTTTTTTTACGAAGTTGAGAAATCTGTTTATTTTCAAGAAGCTGTTACGCGCTTGCTATTAGTACTACAAAAAAGGTGTAATGAAGGAAATTGTAGGAAATTTAATCCTCTTTAAACATTACAATAGAAAAATATCGCTAAATTCAGCCATTTCTGAGATATTTTGAAAAAGGCCAAAAAACTAGTAAATTTTCGAGGTTTTTCAGCCGACAAAAATTCTCCCGGGGCCGACCATGTTGGATAACTCGTATTTTGCATATTAGTACTAATATGTACAAATTAAAAAAATAAAATCTTCTACCCCACCTTTTGCAAGGTAGAATGTATTTATTGACTGGACTATTACCTATTTACGAAAGTAAATACTTTTTGCACCAGAAGTGAACTATGGTACTGATAGTTATTTTGTATTCTCCCGTTTCAAAAACATACCTACTTACGAAATCAATATCTTTTGCGCCAGAAATGAACCATGGTACTGATAGTTATTTTCTATTCTCCTGTTTCCTGTCTAACTATTGGGATATAAATACTTATGGTTTACGGTCAAAGGTCAAAGGTCATTCAAAATTCTTAAAAAAAAAATAAAAAAAAAAAAAAATTTAACTTTGACCTTCTAAATCTTCTTGCGCTAGAAGTGAACAACAAATATATATATTTCAGTAAATACATACTACCCAACAAACACAGAATTGCCGGTAGCTGTACGATCCAGCATCGGCAATTACGGCATGCCGATCTATTCATTAAAATGAAATCGGTCCGGAATCGTAACAGTGTCGGCAAACAGATGACTGTTTTGTGATCGGAAATACGCTTGTGGGCCAAAAACCTTACTAAATGTTTTAAACACATAGACTATCGTTACGCCGATAAGATATATTTCGCCGATACTGATCCAAATATGGGCCGATGCCATTTGGCGACGTTGCGGCGGAGAGGACAAAAACTTTATGGAGCCGATACTGAAGGTGGTATGTGGGCCATAATCACTGTTCGGCATGCCGTACGCCTTCTGTAATAGGCCCGACTCTCGTGTGTTTGTTGGGTAATAATAACTACCCCATAAGAGTAAAATTTGTGTGGTTCACTTCTGGCGAAAAAAAAAAAAAAAAAAAAAAAAAAAAATATTTGACTTTGAAATAACGAAAAACCAAAAATTGCATGACCTAAAATATCAAGCAACAAGATCAATTCACAAACTTATGGTAACTATATATATGTATATACTAGCAGGCTACGCCCGCTTCGCTGGTCACTATTTTAAAATGAATCACTATAGTTAATGAATTCTCAAAATTGTATTAATTTTATCATGCGAAAAAAAAAAAAGAGAGAAAAAAGTTCTGATTGAAGAAAATGTCTCACCGGGTCCCCACTGCCTTCGGCAGCGCAGGCCATTGTGCACTGCGCGAACGCATTTATATTTGACACTCTTAATGAATCACTATATTATCGTAAGGGAAAAACATAAAAAAAAAATCTTCTCTCATCGGGGGAATAAACGGTCCGGGTCCTCACTGCCTGCGACAGCGTATACAGGCGCGCACGTTCCTTCCCCTACCGTTCCTGCCCATCCTAATTATTTTAGGCTTTAAAAAATACTCGCAATCGTTCTCCCAGGCTTTTAAACTAAATAATACTAATTTCCAACATTCTATCTGAATGTCTTTATTTTTACCTCTGCACCTGCCCCCCTTCCCAACCCTCCTAATAGTTCTGTACTTTTGAAAATATTCGCAATCGATTTATCAGGGCTCAAAACCTAACAACACTAACTTTCAGCGCTCTAACACTTATTCATATATTTTTGCCCTTCCACCCCCTTTCCCACCCCTCCTATTAACTTTACAAATTCGAAAACAGCCACAATCGATTTGTAAGTATCAAAAACCTCTATGTACCAATTTTGAACGACCTAACTCTATATTTATTTTATTTTTTTGCCCTTCCACCCCCATCCCTTCTGACCCTCCTGATAACTTTACACTTTCCAAAATATCCTCATTCAAATTGCAGGCCTCTAAAACCTATCTGTACCAATTTTGAACGATCTAAATATATTTCTATTTTTTTGCCCCATAGTCCCCCCTTTCCCGCCCCATCTGGGACGAATTTCTAAAATTAATGAAATTAGTTTATATGTATTTGTGGGAGCTATATTTTAGAGCAAAAATCTCACATGTATCTTTTTCTTCTGTTTACGATATAAAGGATTATTTCAATTCACGTTTTGCCCCTTCTGCCCCTCTTCGGGGCTGAATTTCTAAAATTCCAGAAATTGGTTTTTAGATATTTGTATTAGCTATATATTAGAGGAAAAATTTCACGTGTATCTGTTTTTTTTTGTTTGAAATATATTGGAGTATGTAAAACCACGTTTTGCGCACGTAAAATCCCGTTTTGCCCCCTTTCCCCCCTTTGGGGCTGAATTTCTAAAATTCTAGAAATTGGTTTTTAGATATTTGTGTTAGCTATATTTTAAATCAAAAATTTTACGGATACCTGTTTTTTTTTCTTTGAGATATGAAGGTTTTTGTGAAATCACATTTTGCCCCTACCCCTTAAAGGGCGAATTTCGAAAAATCGCTCCTTAGGGGGTGCTTACTCTATATGTTCTATAATCTGATCCAGTTTCGAGTTAGTAGCTCCAGCAGATTTTATTGTGCGTTCATGAGTCAGTGAGTGAGTGAGTGGAAGAACTCTTTTAAATCTATAGATTGCTGCTCTATAGTTTGTGTTTTGTGGCACTCGCTAAATAGATTTTATTACTTTATTTTAGTATTGATAACTACTGAATTTAAAAACTAGTTGGCATAGGTGGACTCTGCTCAGTTCCCTATCATATTTATGTTCTCATAAATTTCTAGGGCGAGACATATTATAATCATTTTAAGAGAAATGAATTTGACCAAAGCTTGAAACAGTGACAGAATGAAATTCCTGTCTAGTAGGCTATCCACAGTACACTTCGATATATATATATATCTTATTCTAATCTATTAATTTATTTTATCAGAGTAAATTCCGTTGTTTAGTTTTCATGGTACTAATTTCAATGCAAAAATCCTCAAAATTCCTATTTATATGAAACATTTTCAATTTTACTATGTTGCTAAAATCTCAAATTACGAATAACTTACGAAATTTTTCTATAAGAATATTTGTAGTCAATCATGTTCAAACAAGTATCATAAATGTTATTTTGAAGTTGTCTGATGTCTTTATGATCCTCAAAATGTTCGTTTATGCTCAATTTTGCTCTATGCAATGTTAAGTAAATCGTAAATTCCAAATAACTTAAATTCCAAATAACTTCCAAATAACGAATTTTTTAAATTGGAAAATCATAGTCTGTGATAGTCATGCCAGTATCCTAAATAATATTTCGAAAGTAGTTTGACATCTTTACGATGAAAATATCCCTCAAGATTGACGTTTATGTGAAATTTTGCTCTATTTTGCCATGTTAAGAAATTCGTAAATTTCCAATAACTTACGAAATTTTTATATTGGAAAATTCATAGTCATTAATATTTATGCCAGTGTCCTAAATAATATTTCAAATGTAGTCTGACATCTTTACGATGAAAATATCTCTCAAAATTTACGTTTATGTGAAATTTTGCCCTATTCTCCCATGTTAAGAAAATCGTAAATTTCTAATAACATTCTTAAATTCGAATGTTGAAAATGAATAGGGTTCTTGCCAGTGTCGAAAATAATATTTTAAAACTGATCTGACCTCTCTGCGATCATTTGTCCGTGAGATATCTTGTTAACAGACTAACAAACTAACGGACTAACACACTAACAAACTAACAGACTAACAGACTAACAGACACCCTACAGATAGACACCATACAAATTTTGTCATTTTCGGATTCCTCACACCTGGAAACGTGTAAAAACGTCAAAAAACCGAGGTCGAAATTTTTCACGATTGCCTAAGTTCTCCATATCTATAGTATGATGGGGAACTAAAAATTATTAGTTCCCCATCATACTATAGGAATGGGAAACTTAGGTAATCGTGAAAAATTTCGACATTGGTTTTTTGACGTTTTTACACGTTTTCAGGTGTGAGGAATCCGAAAATGAAAAAATTTGTATGGTGTCTGTGTGTAGGGTGTCTGTTAGTGTGTTAGTGTCTGTTAGTTTATTAGTCTGTGTACACGATATCTCAAGAACAAATTGTCCCAGAGAGGTCAGATCAGTTTTAAAATATTACTTTCGACACGGGCAAGAACCTTATTCATTTGCAACATTCGAATTTAAAAACTTCGTAAGTTATTAGAAATATACGATTTCCTTAACATTGGAGAATATGACAAAAATTCACTTAAACGTGCATTAAATGAAAACGTTTTACTGTAAAAATGTCAGACCAGTTTTAAAATATCAGTTTTGGTGCCGGAATGAACATCAGTAACTATAAATATGCTACTTTGAAAATTTCGCAAGTTATTGGAAATTTACGAATTTCTTAACATGGCAGTATAGGGCAAAATTTCACATACACGTCAATTTTGAGAGATATTTTCATCGTAAAGATGCCAGACTACTTTTGAAATATTATTTAGGACACTGGCATGAATATTAATGACTATGAATTTTCCAATATAAAGATTTCGTAAGTTATTGGAAATTTACGAATTTCTAAACATGGGAAAATAGAGCAAAATTTCACATAAACGTCAATCTTGAGGGATATTTTCATCATAAAGATGTCAAACAACTTAGGAAATATTATTTAGGATACTGGCATGAATATCATAGACTATGATTTTTCCAATTTAAAAAATTCGTAAGTTATTTGGAATTTACGATTTACTTAACATGTCAGAATAAGGCAAAATTGAGCATAAACTGCCATTTTGAGGATCCTAAATACATAAGACAACTTCAAAATTACGTTTATGATATTTTTTTGAACATGATTGAATACAAATATTCTAATAAGAAAATTTCCTAAAATTATTCGTAATTTACGATTTTACCAACATAGCGAAATTGAAAATTTTTCATATAAATATCAATTTTGAGGATTATTTCATTGGAAATAGTGGCATGAAAACTAAACAACGGAATTGACCCTGATGAAATAAATTAATAGATTAGAATAAGATGAATATATCGAAGTGACGGTGGATAGCCTATTAGGCGGGGATTTCATTCTGTCACTGTATCAAGCTTTGGTCAATTTTTTTTTTTTTTTTTAACATGATTATAATATATCTCGCACTAGAAATTTATGAGAACATAAATATGATGGGGAACTGAGCAGACTCCACCTATGCCAACTAGTATTTTTTAAATATCGGTTGAAAACATTTTCTGTTTTTCGCATATTAAAGAATATTGAATTGGTTGGTAATTTAACAATTTTCTGGCTCTACAAAGAAAATTTAAAAGTTAACTTTTTACGATACTCTGAAAATAGTAATATGATATTACTTTGAAAAAGTATTCTATATTTGCTCATTTTTAAAATAATTTGAAGACCATATACAGACGATGTTGTTTATAACGAGGATTAAAGCGTAAGTGAAATTAGCTCATTAGTGTTTTACAATGATTGACATTTTATTTTACTCATTTAGACAGAAGTTTTAAATAGATTTTAGACGTAGGTAACCAGTCTCTTGAGAGGGAAATTGGAGAAGCTCACTAATATTTTTTTTCATAAAAGAAACAACAATGAATCTTTTCAATAATTTCATGAAGCAATTCTCTTAGTTATGTCCCTAATATGGGAGACAATTTAACATTATGCCTACCATTTAAGAAAAATATTTATTAAACCGTAATAAATCTGTCCGAATATTTTGATATTTACTAACTAAATTTTTATTAATTAAAACTTCTACATAGGGACACACCCCGCCATAAAAATACTTTAAATTATAACTTTATAATGCAGACAAAAAAACTAACACATCTAACAAGGAATGTTTAAAGAGATTAGAATTTATTAGAAAGATATATGCAGAGTTATTGGCAGATCGTCATTCAGCAAGACATTGAGTTCTCAGGAATCAATAGCGGCGGAGAATTTTGATATCAATCCTTTATTTGGCTGCGTAAGGAAGGTAAGAAATTTTGCTGGGTGGACTTACTTTTAAAATAGTATTGTTTATTATGAGATATTACTTCTTTTTGCAGGACATGTATTTTTATAAATATAATACGTATGAATGATGGGTATATTTGGATAATAGATCCATATAATTCGTGTTATGCATAAATGTAAATATATTCTTACAAATTTGGAAATAATACTAGTTATTTTTGTGTGATTTCTTTCTAAGAGGCTTAGACAGATTATAAAATGTCGATTTTTTTTTTTATTTCTAGCTTGTTTCCGCGAATTCGGCAACTTTATTGCTCCTTGACGACTTTTTGGTGACCTTGGCAAGAAAATCTTTATTATCGATATACCCATTGTCTAAACTCTAACTCAGTTATTACGGAAGTTACTGTAAAATTCTTGATTAATAGGAGGCTATAAAAGGGACCTTATTCCGACCACTGAGGTCAGTTTCTCGCTAAGACTTTACGGAATAGAATCTGCTTCACTAAATCTCTACCAACGAACTGCAGCTTATTGCTGTGTGTTAATGCTATGATGAAGTCTATGCTGTGATTTTTATGTTCAGCTGTTATTTAAGCTGTTTTCTAGTGAAACTGAAATTGATAATCGGTTTAAATACCTGCAATATTCCGAAATATTCTGCAAATAAACTTTCAATCTTCAGCAAGGTTCGTTTTTCATTCAGAGACGATTCGCGAACCCCGAATACGATAAAATATTAAAACCCGAATAAACTACTACGTTAGAAACGCCAAAGAAAAAATATTGCAAATGTATACAGCTGTTTCGGTAGCCTAAAGCGTACCGTCTTCAGTGCAAAAAGGATTCTGAATCAGGAGAAGTGGTCGTATATATAGGAGAGGGGCCGGATTTAGTTCAACCAATAGGATTACGGGAAAGGTGGGGAGAGTGGCCAATAGGAAGTTAGGAAAGTTAGCAGTGTAAACAGTAGAAAAATCAAGACTGTGGACTGAATGGATGAAATGTGGACTGAATATAAAATTTCCAACAGTTAGACAAATAGGGAACAGCGAAATCACAATTTACAAGGTTTTTAAAATTTTTATAAATATGAAAAGCTTAAAAAAAATCGAGTTCATGAATGGATTTAGGTCTGCAAATTATTTTAGCTGAATTAAATTTAAAATTATGATTTTCAAGAGCTCTGCTTGACTAAATCTCTACCAACGAACTGCAGCCTATTGCTGTGTGTTAATGCTATGATGAAGTTTAGCATCTCTTCTATATATACGAGCACTTCTTCTGATTCAGAATCCTTTTTGCACTGAAGACGGTACGCTTTAGGCTATCGAAACAGCTGTATGCATTTGCAATATTTTTCTTTGGCGTTTCTATCGTAGTAGTTTATTCGGGTTTTAATATTCCAACGCCAAGTCTCCTGTTATTATACGATACAATATGTTTGACTGATGCGTATATATTATGAGAGTGTGTAATACTAAGGTAACCCATGTTTATAAATACGTATTTATATAATGCGTGTATTTAATATTCACAATCGAATGAATTTGTATTGTTCTTATTCTTTTCAACTCTACTTAAACAACCTTTGTCATTTTCAGTTTTTATAATTTCATAATTAAAAATCTGTATTGACTTCACTTGACTTTCTGAACATTTGTTAGTTAATGATGTTTAAAAAGGTTGAATTGGGAAAAAAATTTAGTAAATGACCGAATGTGAGAATATATTAATTAGAAAACTGCCGTGCCATTTGGCTCATTAGGCGATTTGGGCACACAACGAGACCCAACGATAGTTTAAGCTATGACGAACAAAGCATTTCAGATGCTTTTCGCTCGTGTAATTCATAAACAATTTAAAAATTTGTACCTTTAATGTAGCCAAGGTCGTAGGTAGATAAAAATTTCAGAGCGGGTTCAACCTTTAGTACATAATATTAAGTGTTTAAAATGAAATATAATCAAAAGCTTTTCAACAAATCTGCAAAATTTCTGTTTTTTTTTTTTTTTTTTTTTTTTTTTTTCTGTTTAATCTTCAAATGCTCTCCCTTAGCTACGGTCTTTAATATAGCTAAATGTTTCTGACTTTATTTGAAAGTTTATCGCATAGGCCGTGAAAGAGTCTCAAATGAAAATCGTCTAATATAAAAGTACCCAGAAAGAAAAGGAAAATGTGAGTATCTCTATCAAAGTTTGTGTGTGAATACAATGGAATGAAATTTATTAGAATTTATTGTGTGTCCCTGTAAAAGCAGTAAGATTGGTAGAATGCAGTCTTCAGTAACGGCCAAACAAAAAAATTAGTTTAAAATCAGTTTTATTCGCTTCTAAGTAATTAAAAGGACTTCAGTTGTTATCTCCTATAGGACATGATACCTGAAGATTCATTTATGCTTCCCTGTAAAAGATGCTATTACACGCATTAATTTCCGGATGGTCATACTTTAGCCAATTATTGTAACATTTTACAGCACTTTTCTGTTTTAAACACTTTAACATTAAAAAAAGGTTTTTTAAATAATATACATTCACAGTAATACAAAGGAATTCTAATTTGTATCGCTTGATATAGTACAAATAATTCTTGCAACAATGACTTTAAACATGTCTACAAAATTTAAGCTCAATAGAAAATTCAATTTTTGTACTCTATCGTGTATACTCTCTTACATACATATCCACATTAATCCTATAATTATTAATTTCTACATATTTCGCCTGATAATGACCTGTAATATATATATTAAATCATAGCCTCCTAAACTAGATGCCTGTCGCGTAGCTCGAAAACTAGGCAACAATTGAAACAGTAGACAGTGCCACCTAGTGCAGATTTCGTGATTTTTTTATTCAACAGCCCCTAAAAATTTCAACTCAAAGAAAGAAAAAAAAAGGAAAAGAAAAGATTAAAAAAAAATCTGAATTCAGAAGATCCCCTAAATTTATTAAACGATCTTCAAATGATTTCAGACCATAAAACGTTATATATATATATATATATATATAATAACTCTCTTTTGTATCCATGTAAAAGAAAAAAAAAAAAAAAAAAAAACTAAGTTCTACATCAATAAATCTATGTAGTTATGTGCCACCTCTAGCATACATGCCAAATGCAGCGTTCAGACGCTATCGTATTCACTGATACACATACATGCATACCTCCATCAGTATAAAAAAATTAAAAATGAATTCAGGAGACTTCAAAACTCACATAAACACAAAAATGTAAAATTTAAATTTTTCCATGATAACATAATGTATGATTGGAATTTAATTATATGTTTTCCTCCATCATCTGTAATTTTATAAAGTAAACGAATCGCTCTTTTATTTAATCCTAAACATTACTTTTGTTAAAAACCTATTTGGTGCGTCCTTTAAACATTTATTTATTACGAAATCCAATTTGTTATTATGTATTTTTCTTATTAATAAACATGTTTCTTTTAAATTTTTTAAAAAATTTAAGAAAAAATTATCTTTAATTAATTTATTTCGACCAATTTCTCTAAAAAAAATGTAAATAAGTAAATAAATAAAATAATATAAAAACAGAATTTATTTCTATTTAATGTCAAAATTAAATTTATTGGAAACGAGCACCATCTCTTGACTATTTCAAGAAATTTTTGCGTTAAAAATTACAAGATTCAAAGTAACTACCGTATATTGACCAAATAAGTTTTGTCTGCAAAATCCACTAATACAGGTCAGAAGGAATGTCCATGCAAATTTTCAGCTCATTAGCTCCAGAACTCTAGGCTCTATCTTTGTCAAACTTAACGAGGGAAAGGACGAGAAGGAGAAGAAGAAAGTAACAGGGAAATTTCGGGTTTTCAAAATTACATAACTCAGGCGCCTTGATTCGGATCGACATGTAAATTTGTATGTGTTGTTTTAAGGGTATGTTCAAGGTCTGTTGAAAAAATCATTGGTCTTGGAGATCAGTGAGCTGAGACACAGGTAGTCGAAATGTCCGATATGCTATGTCGACACTTGCAGCGTTTCAGCATTGATTTTCCTACTTTGTAAATTTCATTTATTTTTCTTAATGTTTGTTTTAGCTTGGCGGGACGGAACTCCACCGCGTTCCTTGATACCCTTTACTAAAGCTATTTTCAAAGCTCCTGACTTCTCATTCAAAACTAAACAAAGCAATTTATTATATACAATTATTTTCTTGATAGTAAAAAAAAAACTATCCGCCTATCCTTAAACTTGTTAATGGAATTTTATTGCTGTCGTAAAACTTTACACAGTGCTTTCTTTTTAAGAGCACAACATTTTCCCCTATTCTATTTTATGAAGTATTAAGGAATCTTATTGTCGATTCCTCATTCCAATAATACACCACATTTCCATAAATGATTGGACATTTTGATTTTAGATGTTTTGTGAAATACGTACTAGTAGTAATTTAGTACTAGACGAATCATCTTGAAAATACAGGAGTGTAAAGAACATATCATGTCTCAAATATATCAATGAAACTTTTGATTCAAAAGTAAAATTAGGACCAAAAAACAATACATGAAAAATGAAAATGTTGGGGATCACCCTGTATAATGTAATGCTCGAAAAGATGCGTTCTAGCTGTAGCATGCGATTCTGAACCTTCTTCTTAAAATCTGTATAAACTTTTATGAAGCTACGTAAATTCATGGAGATATAAATATTTATTTAAAACATTATTAAAAAAATAAAAAATAAATAAATAACAATAATAATGCGCAAGGAATTTAACCCAGTGCAAAGACACTTTTAAGAAACTTAACGCACTCTATTAGACATAACATACTGCAATCGGGATACACAATTTTAAATATCTAATGGAATATGAGAATGTTTACTAAATTACTCACACTATTTCGATTGTCATTTTATTTCATCGCCAAAACAGCAATAAAAATGAAGTCACCAGAAAAGTGGTATACTAAAGCTGTAGCAAAGTGATTTTAAGAAATAAATATAGTAATCGTGCTAATTAAAGTAGCAAAATTACCTCATGTTTTTACATGAAAAAATAGATAAAAGAAAGTCTCATACCACTAAATTAAACTATTTTGCGCAGAACTTTGTGTCCATTACCTAAAAAACAAAAATAGATTCTATTTTCTTAATCTGTACATGGTACATTCTGCATACAAATGTCGCTTTTCAGCAACGTATTCCAGCTTTTATTTTAAATTATTTTCATTTTATACCATTTCTTACCTACACACAGAAAAATAAATTGGTCACAGTGACCTGCCAAAATGCTCAGCTGACAATACAGAATTGACTAACCAAAATAACTGACTAGCCAAAAAGTGTACTTGCTGAACTAGTCTCCAAAACTGAAAAGTGTACTTGCTGAACTAGTCTTCAAAACTAAAAAGTGTACTTGCTGAACTAGTCACCAAAACTGAAAAGTGTACTTGCTGAACTAGTCTCCAAAACTAAAAAGTGTACTTGCTAAACTAGTCACCAAAACACTACTCCAGACTAGGAAGGTTAATATTATTAGACAAAGAAGGCTAGTCGATAATCATAATTATCTGACCAGAAAGGTTAGTCAACAACCGCAGTTGCCAGACAAGGCAAGTTAGATAGAATCTGCACTTGATTAAGACTGTTAGTCAGCAGCCAACAGGTATTTTACGAAGCAAGCTAGTCAATTTTCAATGAATATCTGAAGAGGCAGGATAGTCAAGACTATTTACCTGACTAATCTCTCTGGTAATATTTGAAAAGGAAAACTAGTCTCTATTTGACTAAGCTGCTTCATAATATTTGTGGAGAAATTTTAGCCCGAAAAAAAAAAAATATTTGACTAGCCTGTCTCATAATATTTGAGAGAGATTAATCAAAAAAATTTAATAGATTAAAATCCCTCATATTTTATGAGGAAGTGGCCTCATACTTGTTCGCAGGGGCTTTTGAAAGAGCATTGTTGTTAGTCTTAACCTCTTTACTTTTGTAATTGTTTAATCCCCCCTCCCCTTTTAAATGTTCAACCTTGAAAAAATATTTAAAAACTTTTCTGAAAAATATAACTTGTCCATCAACTGGAGTAAAATACTCATAGCTGCCAACTTTTTCAATTTATTCCGGAATGTTGTTAACATTCGCCCTTTTCTTCATACCATATTCATAATAGAATAATTTTCTTTAGCATGTAATTACAATTAAATATGAAGATAATTACTCCTCAAAGAATATGGTTTGAAGATAGAGCGATATACTAACAACATTCCGGAATCAATTAAAAAAGTTAGCAGCTATGAATACTGGAAATTTAACAAACTACTGAAACAAAGAATTTGCTAGTTTAATCATTCTTCCCTACCTTTATTCATCATTAACGCACGCATTTATCCAACACTTTTTTATCAAGGCATTCCAAGAGGATTGTGGCGGAACATGATTTAGTCCACTTTTTATGCACATTCTCATATATGGATTTAGAAATATATATATATATATTCTCATCGGTGCTTTCATTTTATACGCTGTGGTTACAAAAATAAATGTAAACTTTTTTTTTTTTTTTTTTTTTTTTTAAGTTCCTTTTTTTAATATTTAAGCCACCTGAATATATGTATATATTTTTTTAAATAATGGATTTTTTCCACCTGTTTAAAATTACAGATAAGTACGACGATACAATGTGCTTTAACAATTGATACAGGCAATATAAACAATATGCACGGTATAGACGATACAATGTACTAAACTATAAATAACATCGAACTCCAAATTTCAGGTTATTTAAAGTTTTAAAATCATAAATATTAATGATATACTTTTTTTTTTTTTCAAGGTGAGGGTGGACATAAAATTTGCATTAAAAACACTTTAACATATATAATAAGAATATTTATTTTTAATCATCTCTGTAAATTTTATGCCCAGAGAAATTTTAATATATAACAATAATTTATAAGTATTTGATCATCCAAAATAACTCTCACTTACCTGATAACATTACTTTCAACATTCTTTAAATCAAGAATTTAAGTGGCTTATTTAAATAAGATTTCTCCTTCATTAAAACTATGTAATTGAAATAATACACAAAAGACAAAAATCAAGATAAAAATAATTTTATTGAAAATTATAAATGTTTCATATACATGAAGAAGATTGCTCCATAATTTACATAAAAATTAATCATAATAATAATATCAAAGGACAAATATAATTAGGTAATAAAACGTAATTTGTTTATGCCTAAAGATGGCAAGCTGCTGAAAATTGTAGGAATAGCACCATCTTTAACAATTGGTTTATTTCTTGGGACTTGATATAACTTTCCTTCTTTTTCATCAAAATAAGTTATTGTTTGTATAATTCCATCAGGTTTAAAATAGAGCTCACAAACCTTAAAAAAAAAAAAAGAAAAAAAAAAAGACATCAGGACATTACTAAGAAATACGTTATATGAGGTGTAAATTTCACCTCATTGCATAGGTTGCATTCAATTAAGAAGTTGCATATATCATAGATGGCTTCATTGGAAATCAAATAAAACAATGAGGAGACGAAATATTCTATCAAAACCTTTCTTAATCTATGCATAAATTATTATATATGTATATCTATGTGTGTGTGTGTGTGAGAAAACAGGGCAGTTTGGAATCGCCTAGCAGAGGCCTTCATCCTGCAGTGGGTTGATAGAGGCTGAAATTGGTAATGATGATATATATATATATTGTCATATAACAACCTTATAATTTGTATGATTATTTTAGAAAAGCAAGCACGAGATTTTTTTAAAAATCGATCTGGTTTTATTGAATTATTATTTTTTTTTAATAAATATATCCCTGTTAGAACACTATTGATAAGCATATTTGAAAGTTGACAACCATATTATAAATGCTATCGCTGCATAGCAGCGCCACCTTTCGAGCGATTGACACCAAAAGTTGATAGGCACTAATTTAGGTCAAGGTGCATCTATATATAAATTTATATGTAATTCTGAACAGTAGTTCCGTAGATACAGTTGCCACAAAATTTTTGTCACACATACATACACACACAGACGGGCAGACAAGACATTTTCTAAAAATGGTCAAATCGTGGTCTAACCTCTCAAAACTTGTAAATCCGTCGAAAACTGGAAGTCGAAAAATTTAACAAATCCAATACTTTCTTCCATTGAACATACAAGAAGAAAAAAAAAAAAAAAAGATGTAATTACTAATTGTATTGCGTTAAAAATCTGAAAAAAAAAAAAAAAAAAAAAAAAAAAAAAAAAAGACTAATAATAATGATTAAAGGTGTTGTGACAGATGCGTACATGACATTTGCGTACAAGCTGAAAACAGTGGCACTTGCGTACATGTCCAGGTGGTTTAAATATTACAGGTGTGTTTTCAAAAAATCTAGTGGCACTTGCGTACAACATTTCTTTCGCTTTATTTGAGGATCATTGCATGAAGGGGTTGTATCCATATGATGCAAACATTAAAACCTTTTTCTTTCTTTCTATTCTTTCCTTCTTTTTATTTTCTTTTTACTTTCTCTTACCCATAGGGTCGAGAAAGTATTGTTCGAACGTGCGTTTTTATTGTATCTACATGTTCTGAGGTCCCCTGAATACGAAAATCATGTTTTTAGCAAATGGTCTGTGTGTCTGTCTGTCTGTGTTATCAGCATATCTCAAGAACAAATAATAGCAGAAATCCCAAACTCGGTATTCTAAATGTATATCATATAGGAATGTTACAGTAAGCTTTTCGTTGGACTGCACTAAACCAAATGAAACGAATATATGTTTTTTGTAATAGAGATAGTCAACTGGGAAAAAAAAATTGTGTATGTAGGAGCCCCGCCTCACCCCCTGAGGGGAAGTCACTCCTCGAAAGGAGTAAATTTTCCTGATGGGTATCTTTCAAAAGAGCTCACCAATACCTTTAAAACGAATGGTTGAATCATCGATCTGCGATAATTTAAAATAAAGTTATCGATTTTTTTCATTTTTAACACACATTTTTTTTTTTTTTTTTTTTTTTTTTTTTGGGGGGGGGGGGAGGGGGTAGAAAGAGAGGCATATAGGTGAACGACAAATAATTTCAGGAATTGGAATATGATTCAATTCGTTATTGATAAAGAAGAGAGATCGTTTTTTAAACTTTTTTTTTTTTTATTGGAGACAAAAAAATTCATACTTGTTAAAAAGTAAAAAAGTGTTTAAAAAATAAAAATATTTTTAAAGACCTTATTAAATATTTATGAGGACCTTTATTGGTCTTGACTCAGTGAATAAATAATTGAATGTCATTTCAGAAAATAACTACGGCTATTATAGCTTGCTGTCAGTCGTAAGACTACATGCATAAGAGAAAATTCACTTATTTATATAAGAGTATTTATCTTCAAGTTTAACATATGGAAACAACCCCTTTGTGTTACGAACGAAAAATACAGCGAAACAAATTTTGTACGGAAATGCCACTTGATTTTTCGAAAACAGATATGTAACATTTGGAACACCTGGACTTGTACGCAAGTGTCACTAATTTCAGCTTGTACGCAAATGTCATGTACGCATCTGCCATATAACCATGATTAAACACTTATGTGAGTTGTGAACTTCAAGATTGCAAAAATGTGGTTCAAGGTCAGTGATAGTAGTTCATTGTTTAATGCTTATATTCTGAAAAAAAAAAAAAAAAAAAAAAGTATCTTTATTTATTGCATTTGTTCGACGGGAATGTTTATTTGCTATAATAATTTGGGTTGCACGGATATATATGATTCGCAATTAAACATCTGCTTTGCTTTTATTTGTTCTAGAGAAGACGATAAAGAATATTATTATTATCTGCCTTGATGGAATCAATTTCTTAAATGTGTTTATTTTATATTGTTTTTTACTTTCTTCTGTATTCAATAGAAGAAAGTACTTCAATCGAAAAAATTTTCAACTTCCGCTTTTCAATGGATTTACACGTTTTGAGGGCTCCAGAACACGATTTGACCATTCTTAGAAAAATATGTGTCTGTGTCTGTGTGTGTGTGAGACAAAAATTTTGTGGCAACGTATCTCATGAACTACCGCAGATAACTGCATATAAATGTATATGCAGATGTACCTTGGCCTAAGTTAGTGCCTATCAACTTTTGGTGTTATTTGCTCAACAAGTGGCGCTGCTAGACCGCGATTTTCGCAATTTCAGGAAAGGCTATATCTCAGAAACTACTAAACGAATTTGCATAAACTTATATGCAGATAAACTTTGACGTAAGTTAGTGCCCACCAATATTTTTTGTCAACTCCTCAACAGTTGGTGCAGTTATACATCGACTTTCGCGTTTTCAGGGAAGACTGTATCTAAGGTTCTGTTGTGTATAATCAAACAAAACTTGACACGTATCAGCGTAGCCATTATATGACATTACGCAGATTCAATTTGGATGCATATCAGCCAATAAGTGGCGCTGGTATACTGCAATTTTCTCTGAGAATAGGATATGGCTATGTCTCAACTTCTGTGTCATATAACTGTACAAAACCTGATATATGAGGTAACCATTATGAAGAAGCATTTTTTAAGACTTTATTTATAGAGAATTAAACTGTCTTTCTTTTCTTATTATTAGTGTTAGTTTTTTCTAAAATGAAATTATCTGCATTCATTATGGTAGATAATTTTAATAAATAATAGTTTTAAGAAAATATTGTTACTGGTCGAATGAATTTTCCTATAGGAAAATATAGAAGAAAGTTTTGCGGTGGTCACAACATAATAGCTTTAAATGAAATCACGACAAGTATTTCCTCTATATTTGCTTTGAAAATTTCGTTCACATAAAAGCGATGATTGAATTTTATTAAAAATAAAGGTATTAAAAAACAAAAAAAAAAAAAAAAAAAAAAAAAAAGTATGTTGTGGCCACCACAAGACTTTCTTTTTATATTTTCTAATACAAATTCGCTCAGTACAAATAATTTATTAAAGCTCTTATTTATTTAAATTACCTACCATACTGAATGCAGACGATTTTCATCTTAGAGAAAAATTGCATTGAAAGTACAAAGAAAGACAGCTTTATTCTCTATAAATAATATATTAAAAAATGTGTTTTCATAATGGTTATCTCACATATCAAATTTTGTACAGTTATACACCATAGAAGTTGAAATATAGCTTTTCCGTTCTCGGGGAAAATTGCAGTACAGCAGCGCCATCTATTGGCCGATATGCATCCAAATTGAATTAGCATAATGTCTGATAATGGTTATTTTCACATATCATTTATTATTATTATTGTACGCAATAGAACTTGAGATATCTTTTCCTTAAATTATGGAAATCGCTATATAGCACCGTCACCTATTGAATTATTGATACCAAAAGTGGATGGACAATAATTTATCTCGAGGTAGATCCACATGTAAATTTATGTGTAGTAGTTCCTGAGATATAGCCTTCCCTTGAATTGTGAAAATCACTGTATAGCAGCGCCATCTTTTGAGAAATTTACATAAAAAGCGTATAAGGACTAGGTTATGTCAAGGTGCATCTACATATAAATTTATATGAAATTCTCTGCAGTAGTTCATGAGACATAGCATTCCCTTAAATTGTTGAAATAGCTAGAGACCCTGTATAATATAGTTTCCTAATATATAGTCTCAAGAAATCGCTGTATAGCAGTACCATTTCTTGATGGATGGGCACCAAAAGTTGATAGGCACTAATTTATGTCAAGGTGCATTTGCATATAAATTTATATGCAATTACGTGCAGTAGTTCCAGAGTTGCAGTCGCCCCAAAATTTTTGTCTCTCTCACACACACAGAGGCATATCTAATATTTTCTAAAAATAGTCAAATCGTGTTCTGGAACTTTCAATACGTGCAAATTCGTCGAAAAACGGAAGTCGAAAATTTTTATGAATCTAGTACTTTCTTCTATTGAATATAGAATAAAGTAAAAAAAAAAAAAAAAATGTAAATTGCGAAATCTTTTCAATTTCCAGGATGTAAATACGAGGTTATACTGTATTTATTTAATTTATATATTAATAACAGTCAAAAAGATTTATAATACTTTTCTAATTTTCATACAATTTCTGCGAAAGATACATATTAGTTTCGTTGAAGAAAAGAAAACAGATCCATACAAATACGGATCTATTTTTCTGGATACGAATAGGGAGCTCCGATACATGTCTAGCATGTGTATAATGTTTAAATTAGTTACAGAGTTATAAATATGCCTATAAATTTAGATTTATAATTGTAAAAAATATTTTGAAAGGTGAGCAGTACGATAGCTGTGAATTGCAGTCGTAGATCGAATGTGCGCTATCGAAGATAAACAAACACAGAGAGAAAAAACACAGAGAGAGAGAGAGAGAGAGAAAAAGGCTGATCGTCTGTCTGTTGTTTCAGAAAGAAAATGAAAAAAGGTTTATCAATTATTCGCACCACAGAACTGGCGTTGCAAAATAATCCTTACAAAACTTTGAATAAACACCATAAAAAAAAAAAAAAAAAAAAAAAAAATGCAACAATGGTTTCGGGTCGAAAGAGCACACGACTCTTCGTCAGGCGACCAAAGTAGGGACGAGTACAGCAGTCAAAGCCGTGCATTACCACTTTGACTGCTGCACTCGTGCCTACTTTGGGTGCCTCACGAAGGGTCGTGCGCTCTTTCGACCCGAAACAATTGTTGCGAGATATTTTATTTTTATGGTGTCAATTTAATGTTTTGTCAGTATAATAATATTCATGCCCACTTAAATAAAGTATTTTAAATTACTTGTTGTAAATTATTAAAAAAAGTTTTATTGTTAAATTAGAAATGTTTGCCATTTATACCATGAATGATAAAGTTTATATACCTTTACCGTGTCTTGATACTATTGTGGGGAAAAAAGTGTTACGTATTAATGAATTTAAAAAATTTTCTGGGGGAACTATATTTGACAATTTATAAGTAAATCATTCATAATTACCAGTTGCAAATTACTAACATATATTTAACCCACTATATCTAAAATTAGTATATGCTGTAGCCATTACAAAATTTTCTTCTATTATTATTTAATATAATAGCACCATATATCTGTTACAATGCACAAAGTAATTAACACAGCTTCTCACAAATAAAGATTTTACAAACTAATTTAACAAATAGATGCTGAGATACTATAACTATCTGGAAATTTACAAAGAGTAATAGTAGCGCGGCGCGTCATCTGATGTACACCCAAATTGATTCGGCATAGTTTTTAAAAAGCTAGTTTGGCATAGTTTTTGGATGTATGATATACACCTTACATATCAAATTCGGTGCACATACATATCATAGAAGCTGAGATATGGCTCTCCTATAAATAGAAAAAATTGCACCATGCCAACGTCACCTGTCGGCCGATATGCGTCCAAATTAAATCAGCATAATAGTTCATAATGGCTGTTGCACATATCAAGTTTAGTGCATTTATATATCACAGAAGCTCAGTTACAGCATTTTCTTAAATGTGAAAAATTGCAACATACTGGCATTACCTGATGACCGATATGCACCTAAGTTGAATAAACATAGTCTTTCACAATCGACTATTTGAACATTAAGTTATGTGAAGTTCTACACAATAGAAGCTAAGATATAGTCTTTCCTTAATTGTGGGAAATTGCAGCATAGTAGCGCCACTTCTTAGATGATATGTACCAAAAGCTATTCAGCACGAATTTATGTGAAAGTGCATCCGAATATAAACTTTTGTACAATTCTGTTCATTATTTTGTGTGATACAGCACCCAAAACATAAAATTTTGATTATACGCAGACAGACATCTCCTAAAAATGGTTTAATCGAGTTTAAGGAAATCTCAAATTTGTAAATGCACCAAAAGCCAGAAAAAGAAAATTTTGAAAAATCCAGTACTTCATTCTTATATATGTAGAAGAAAATCAAAATGAATTTTAAGTTATTGTGGAAATAGAGTATACAACTAAATGTTTGCAAGAATTAATTAATTTATAGAGCATAGTTAAAAGAAAAAAATGTTGTTTAAATTGACATGCCAAATAGTTTTTAAATTTAAATGTGTTAAGAATGAAACAAATAACATGAAATTAAGTACATATTTTTAACAAGATATCTTTTGTTTATCACGAATACTTAATATGCTGGGCATGAACAATTTGATTTTGAATCGAGAATACAGTATCTAATAATTTAAACTCATATTATTTTTGATTAAATTTGTTCAATCATTTGAATGAAACAAATAACATGAAGTTGAATATATATATATATATATATATATATATATATATATATATATTTATTTACCAAGATATTTATTATTTATCGCTAATAATTAATATTGTATATAAGAACAATTTGACTTTAAATTGTGAACAGAATATAGTATGCAAAATTAAATTAATATTATTTTTGCTAAAATTTGTTTTGAAAAAAATTGGTGTCAAACATTTAATAATAAAAAAGTCATTTTTTTATTACATACTATTATCAACCAAATTATTTAAATTAAAAAAATTATTTATTTAGGACAGGAATTAAAAAAATAAAATAATAATAAAAAATAGTAATAATAGATAAACGAGAAACCTTTAAATTTTTTTATTTTATCTCATTAAAAAGTTTAAATATAAAAAAAGTATTAATATTATTACTTTCCGAACACTATAGTGAGGAAAGTATTGTAATCATGTCAAAAATCCGAATTTGAAATTTTGATGTTTCTATACGTTTCAAGGTCCAATGAGTCCGTTTTCACTATTTTTGCGATGATGTATGTATGTGTGTGTGCATGTATGTGTGTATGTATGTGTGTATGTATGTGTGTATGTCTGTGAGTGAACACGCTAGCGTCTAAACGCTTTGTTCGAATAGGCTGAAAGTTGGTACGTATATTGTAAGTCACCATAGTACGAACCCTATAGATTTTGGTGAATCTAGCACTTATAGTTTTTTTACAGGGACACAAAGAAAAATTCTTTATCATTACGGCCTATGGGACCAAAATCTTAAAAGTGCGATAGCATCTAAACGCCTTATTCAATTGAGCAAAAAATTTATACACATATTATAGGTCACAGATACTCAACCTGTATAGATTTTGGAGAATCTAGGACTTATAGTTTTCTTACAGGGACATAAAGAAAAATTCTTTATCATTATGGCCAATGGGGCCAAATTTTTAAAAGTGTGATAGCGTCTAAACGCCTTATTAATCTAAATAAAAAATTTGTACACATTTTATAGGTCACAGTTGCACACACTGTATAGATTTTGGTGCATCTAGCACTTACAGTTGTTTTACAGGGACACAAAGAAAAAATCTTTATCATTATGGCCTATGGGACCAAATTTTTAAAAGTGCGATAGCATCTAAACGCCTTATTCAATTGAGCTGAAAATTTATATGAATATTATAAATTACTGTTGCACTAACTATAAGCATTTTGGTGAATCTAGCATTTATAGGTATTTACAGAGACACAACGAAAAATCCTTTATCATTATGATCTATGGGCTCAAAGATCAGTAGCGTTAAATAAAACATCGTGTAATATATGGAGAAAAATACTCGAACACTCTATTATGGTTTTCTCCCTTTTGTTTGCTTAACAACTCCTCTTTCTTTACTTTATCTACAAAACTGTTAATTACTCAATGTTCGGAAAGTCGAGTGGAGTCACTCCAGATTTTTTTTTTATTGTTCTAAGATAGATATAATGTTGCAAACGATAATTTAAAAAACATACCTTAAAATTCGGATTTCTTTCAAAATCCCCATGGATAGCATTTTTCTATATCTTTCTTAAATTGACGTCCTTTGGAAATCCAAATACCTTCTGAACCATCTTTAGGGAAAAATAAATCATTACTATTCTTTGTATAAAAATATTAATATGAGGTTAATGTTAAAAGTGTATCTAAACAACTATAGCTTAGACAAATTAAATATACTTACTTTTATAATACAACGATACGTAAATCTAGATTTATAATAACGTGTTTTAAATTTTATACATTTTAAACAACTTTATAAATTAGAACAAATTCTAATTACGATTCATATTGTTAGAAGATTGCCGAAGCTTTAGAATTCTACAAATTTACAATTTACTATTCTTACAAAGCTTACAATAAAATAAAGTATTTAGCACTTACTTTTGGCTGTAAACTCGATTCGCTGATTCTGATTACTAAAAAATCTCTCGTTCTCTTTCTAAAATGAAAATTACTCTAACGGCAATTGCAGTATCCCGCCAAATGCGATGAGTTTATTGTTTATTTTTCGGTTTCGGTTGACTAACACAAGTTGTCAATAGGCGACAAAAAATAAATAACAAATAAAAAAAAAAAAAAAAAAAAAAAAAAAAAAAAAGAAGAAGAACAATGTTTAGCTTTTGGACTAGCCAAACAAATTTTTCTTAGTCAATTGACAAAACGGGAACAATTTTTTTTTAATCTCTCATCTGACTAACCGGTCAAATTTGAGGAAAATGAAAACTGTACCTGGGAAATTAGTCATCTGACAAGTTTTAAAGGCAAAACGGATCATCAGACGAAACACATTAAAGATACATGGTAAAATAAAACGACTTTTGTGTCTCATGACTAAATGGGATTGTCAGGTAGTGTTTTGATTGTTTAAAATTTTGCGTAATTTTGTGCAAATTTGTCAATGTACTTGACAAACGTTTAGTGTCACAAAGATGGCATGTCTCTTGACAAGTTTCGATTTTTCATTTTTCTGTGTGTATATGTTTCTCTTATCCATAGAGAAAGTGTTGTTTTTGGACCAAATTTCCGAAATTGATTTTTTGTTACATTTACACTCTTTAGGTACCCTGAACATATTTTTAGCGGTTGGTCTTTGTGTGCGTGTGCGCGTCTGTCTATTATCAGCATACCTTAAGTACAAATAGTAACAGGAAGTCCAAACGTGATACTCCAAGTCATATCATATAGTGATGCAACACTAAAGTTTTCGTTGAGATCAAGCAAATGATTCGTGTAATAGGACATCCAGGAGAATTCATTACGTCTATGGGGAAATTTTTGGTACGTACAATGCAACATAGGTTACCCATAAAAAAATGGAATGAACAAATTTTTTAGATGCATAAAATGGTACAGAAATGGATATAAATTATGGTACAGAAATCATTCATCATTCGTTTACAGGGCTACCCAAAATATTTTGATAGATTGAGGCTATAAGTCAAAATTGCTGGAAGTGTATTTCATTTTGTGTTATGTGGGCTTAACATAGGACTAAATTGAAGTACACAATATGATGTGCATATGCTTTTTGGACAAATATATGACTATCGAAAATTAAGTTAATCGTTATTTTCAGTTTAATGTAAATGATTGAAGTGTTCAGGCTACATTTTACTATGTCGATGTACACTGCTTAGAAAGAAAAATTAATTTTTCGTACCCATACTGTAAATAAAATACTTTGTGCTGTAATATTCTCAGCTCTGCTTTTTTTTTATACTGTCATGTTTTGTGGTAATGGGAATATGAAAGTTCAATTTTTAATGGCTGATCTGTATGTATATCTGTTAAGAGCATAACTTAAGAACAAATAACTGCAGAAGATTCAAATTTATTTGCTCTAAGTGGGTAATAGGTAGCCTTTTGAAAAAAATTATCAAGATTAGCAAGCTTTTAGACAAATTAATTGCAGCCTTGTATTTATATCTATTTTTAAATGCTAAAGCTAAGCATTTCATTTAAACGGGTTTGAGGGGGAAGTTATGTATCAAATTAAAGTGTTCATAAACGTATTTTGGATTATTTTCAAAATAGATTTAATATTATCTTACCTTATTGGTCTTATGATTCAATGTACAATCTATCTTTACAGTATTAAAATGTAGAGTAAGAGATAGTCATGTGAGTGACACACCAGTCTATTTAAATTAAACTGATTTTATGGCCATTGAATTTCTCATAATTGTTAATAGTATCATAGTTGCTCAATGCACAGTTGTTGTACCTTCAGTAAGTAAAATGTTTGCATCATATTTGTTTTTAATATAAAATACTGCAAAAATATTCCTGTTACACTGGCGTTCATTCAAATGTACTTAAATATATTATGATTTCATTATATAAGTAAGTAGCAGGCTTTGCCCGCATCGCTGGGCACTATACTTCAATGAGTTGTCAAAATCCCATATAATTATTAATAACCTAAATTAAAGTTCCCGCTGTGTTCGACAGAGGTTTCTCCTTGCTCGCAGTCTAGGGACTCCGGGTTCACTCTGCCTTCGGCAGCAATTTACCCGCTTATTTCTTCGTCTTCCAAGTGGGTAGGGTCAAAGTTTTGCGAAATCCCACCAAAGCACATAATACGTAGACTTTATCAACATCCGCACACCAAAATTCGTCATTCTAAGATAATTTAAAGGTAATGTTTTTATACGTGTTTATTGCCCCCCCCCCGATCCTGGGCGGTAAGGGGGGAATTTAATAAAATCCCAATACAATAAGTGTCTGTCTGATACATATAAACAATTTACGCACCAAATTTCGTGACCGTAGATCCCACAGATTTCCCAGACAAATCTAGCACTAAAAGGAGGTCTCGAATTTGCTCCTTCGTAACGCCCCTCCCCCTCTAAAAAATCGAATATTACGAAAAAGAAGAAAAAAATGTTTTTGGAAATATCCTAAAGATGGCTGTTTTCAATACCTTTATACCATTTTTAGTAAAGCTCTACTAAAAGATCCGGAATTTCGGAAATTTCCCCTCCAAAAACGATTTTTTCCCTCCCTCCTGTAAGAATCAAGAATTCCAAAATCGTACACAATGTTTTATTTTTATTCAAGTCTAGTCTCCTCATTTGCAATTTCTTCAACGTGAAGTAATTTGGGACCGAGTTGTGCCTACAAACATTTTTTTTTTTTTTTTTGCTTCCTGCCCCCCTGGGGGAAAGGGGGGGAATTTCGATAAATCCCGTTACTTTAGGGGTCAGATAAATATAAATAATCCAAGCACTAAACTTTGAGACCGTAGCTCTCATAAATTTCCCATTACAAATTTAGCGTTAGAAGTAGTGTCTCGAATTTGAACTTCGTAACACATAAACTCCTCCCCACAAAAATGAATGGCAGATCACAAAAAAATCAAAAACGTGTTTTGAAAATATCCTAAAGAAGCCGCACGGCTGTTTTTAACATCTTTATTCCACTTTGGTGGAGTTCTACTCAAAAATACGGAATTTGTAAATTTCCTGCCAAAAACCGATTTCCCCAATCTCTCCCCTTAAAAATCGAAATGTCCTGAATCGCATATAACGTTTTATTTGTGCTCATGTGTAGTCTCCCCATGTTCAATTTCTTCACTGTAAAGTAATTTGGAGCCGATTTCTGCTTACAAAGGTTTTTGCCTTCTGCCCCCCAACCCATGGGGAAGGGGTAATTTCGATAAATCGCGTTACTGTAGGTGTCGGATACATATAAACAATCCAAGGACCAAAATTCTTGACTTGCAGCTCCCATAGGTTTCTCAGGACAAATTTAGCGCTAAAAGGGGTGTATCGATTTTGCCAACTCGTAACACCTCCACCCTCCAAAACAAAAAAAATAAATGAAAACCAAAAAACCAAAAATGTGTTTTTTGAAATATCCTAAGTAAGTCCCATAGTTTTATCCAACATCTTTGTTCCATTTTTGGTTCTACTTAAAAGTCTAGAATTTGCGAGATTTCCCGCCGAAAATCGATTCCCCCCCTTCTCTCTCCTTAAAAGTAATTTATTCCTAAATCGCAAACAGTTTTTTACTGCCGAAACGTCAGTGGTGGCCCTCTGTTGAGAATCAAAATGGTTTTGGGTTAAGTCTGTTTGTTTGTTTATCAACCTCATGAAATCAGCTGTATACTTTTGGGCATGTATTTCATTTGTAGTTCGTCTACAGGGACATGCCAAAGTTCTTCTTATTATTACGGCCTATGGGAAGAATTTATATGTCATGGGATAGTGGCTGCAAAAATCACGCTATTGACTTACTATTTGGTACATATATTTATGAGCTCAAAAGAATTAGTTGTATAGTTTTAGGTGTGCATTACACTTGTAGTGCACGTACGGGACACGCTAAAGTTTTTGTTATCATTATGACCTATTGGAAGAATTTGTATGTACCGCGATAGCCACCGCAAAAATCAAGTTATTGACTTATAATTTTTGCCAAAATGTCAATAGAGGCCCTGTGTTTAGACTCAGAAAGATTTTGGGTTCCGTCTCTGTGTGTGTGTATGTGTGTGTGTCTGTCTATCTGTCTGTCTGCCTGCCTGTCTGTCGCGCGATAGCAGCCGCAAAAATCACGCTATTGACTTGAAATTTAGTACACATAGTCATGAACCCCACGGAAACTAGTGCATAGTTTTGGGTGTGTATTCCATTTGTAGTTCGTGTACAGGCACACGAGAAAGTCTTTACTACAGTTACGGCCTACGGGAAGAATTTGTATGTACCATGACAGTGGCCGAAAAAATAACTATATTGACTTGCAATTTGGTGCACATATTAATGAGTCCAACGGAATAAGCTATATAGTTTTAGATGTATATTCCATTGGTAGCTCCTGTACAGTGGCACGTCAAAGTTCATCTTATTATTACGGCCTATGGAAAGAATTTGTATGTACCGCGATAGCCACTGCAAATTAAAGCTATTGGTTTACAATATTTGCCGAAACGTCACTGGGGGTTCTCTGTTAAGAATCAAAAAGATTTTGGGTTCCATCTGTCAGTCTGTCACGCGATAGCGACCACAAAATTCACGCTATTGACTAGAAATATGGTACACAAGTTCATGAGCTTCATAAAATCAGCTGTATAGTTTTGGGTGTGTATTTAATTTGCAGTTCGTGTACAGGGATACGCCAAAAAGTTTCTTATCATTACGGCCTATGGGCAGAATTTGTAAACACCGCAATAGCGGCCACAGAATTCCTCCGACTGACTTGCAAATTGGCACACACATTCAGGCTCACTATAGTAATAGCTGTATATTTTTTATGTCTATATTTTTTATGGATTGTGTACCGGGACACGCCAAAATTCTTATCATTACAGCATATGGAGTGAATTTCGTTTAAATGCATTTGACATCATTTACTTTGCTATCAAAAAAATGAAATTAGCGTACATTACTGAGAGGCTTAAACTTATGTTTTCTGCAGAAAACATGTGCTAATTACAGGACCATACAAAAGTGTTCCAACAATGTAACGTAATCAGCCAAATTATATCAAATTTCGAACAATTATTCATGAAAAAAGTAGAATAAGCGGAATAGTTTTTACTTGTGTAAACAATGTTTATGTTTCGTTTACAGAGACACACAAAAGAATTCCGAGACAGAGCCTATGAATGAATTTTTATTTAAGCGTACTTTAATGCGTTTATACTGCATTCAACATAATGGGATTGATATACATTATGAAGATGCTTAAAAGCATGTTTACTCTAGAAAAAGGATATGTATAGACTAAAAAATTTATTTACGGGACTCCACGAAAGGATTAAGATGACGTACTGAAATCATCCAAATGATATCAAATTAGGTTGAAAAATTAATGAGTTTTAAATAGATGTATTATTTTTAGTGTATATAATTACTGCGTCTCCTTTTCTGGAATACATAAAAGAATTTCGTACTATTACGGTCTATAGTCGGTATTTCTTAAAAGTGTATTTTAATATGCTTTTACCTCGTTAAATATAATGAAATTTTATGAGAATTTTAATAGCATGTTTTTTGGTGGAGATATAGGGGCATAGAATTAGTATTTCATTCACATAATTCCGATATGTTATGTAATCATTTTGCCTGAAATTTGGAACAAATATTTATGAATTACATTAAATTAATACAAGACAATCAGATATTATGAATATATATATATACAAATAGTTATAAAAAAGAGAGATACAGCGGGTGGTTAAACAGAAACGTTTCTGTTTTTGTAGCAGTTCAATGGAATCAATACTTATATATTATGCAATAAAGATAAAAAAAAAAAGATCTGTTGAATAATTCGGATGCAAATCCGACGTTGAGGCTCCTGATCTGCAGACTGATGTCTAGTCTGAGGGATACTTCGAAAAAGTTGACAGATATAATTTTAAGTTGAATAAAGATCTCCTGCCTAGCGCCGTTGAATTCCGTCGAGCTGTTATCACGTAATAACCGGACTGAATTAGCGTTCCAGACATACAGACATCATGACACAGACGCACACACAGACCAACCGCTAAAGACATGATTTTTGGATTCAAGGGAGCTTAAAACTTGTAAGTTTGGCAAAAACACAATTTCGAAAATTTGACCCAAAAACAATACTTTCTTCACCTTATTGGTAAGAGAAAGTAATAAATAAATAAAATAAAACAATGTCAATGGAGATCCCTGGTAATCCGCTTGAGATAATCGAGTGTTTACGGTGATGATAGGTTTTGCTTACGAGTTCTTTTATGTATTAAAACTTTCATTTTTCATTAGGGAACTACTATTTTCTACGATTTTTACTTTCTATTACCCATAGGGTCGAGAAAGAATTGTTTTAGGGTCAAATTTTCGAACGTGAGTTTTTATTATATGTACATGTTATGATGCCCCCTGAATACGAAAATCGTGTTTTTAGCAAATGGTCTTTGTGTCTTTGTGTCTGGCTGTCTGGCTGTCTGGGTGTGTACCTGTCTTCTGTTATCAGCATATCTCAAAAAAGAGTAGCAGCAGAAATTCCAAACTCGGTATTATAAATGTATATAATATAGATGCAAAAATAAGCTTTTCGTTGAAATGAAGCAAATGGTTCGTATACAGGGACACTCAAAATTATTCAAATAAATTACGTCTATGGGGGAAATTGCAGGTAAGTAGAGTTTAACTTCTATATACTGCACTAAACCAAATGAAACGAATATACCGGGTGATTCAAAATAGATGTTACTGCGATTATCTCGTAAACTAAGAAAGATAGAAACATGCTTCCAATTACAAAATTAATGCAAATTAAGAGTAGATTTCAGATATGGCATTTTTTTGTACAAGGGTCTGTATACATATTAAATACGAAATTTAATTTTTATACGGCCCCTACTATCATATGACTTATATTTAGAAAAATATTCTCCTCGCTCTAACAAACAAAATAAAAAAAAAATCTTCTCTCTAAGTAAAAATCTCGCTGAGTTATTGCAATTTTAAAATTCTAGCATTTTTCGCCAAATCTTAAAGGGTTGTATCAAAAGTGAGAAATTGTAATTACTATAGCTTTTGTAATAAGGCACACGTTGATCAGCGTTTGGGGGGGGGGGGGGAAAGAAAAATCATTCAGGGAAAGACGGCTTTTTTAACCTGTATAATGTCTTTGTGAATACACAAGAGAATACTCATTGATAATTTAACAAATAAAATTTATGAATAATTTATGTACTAAAAGGGAATTTTCAAATTCATTTTTCTTTCTTTTCTTTTATACATTCTCTTACTCATATTCACGGTGTAGAGAAAGAATTGTTTTTGAGTCAAATTTCCGAAAATTAGCTTTTGTTATATTTGCACGTTTTCAGATCCTCTGAATTCAAAAATCATGTTTTAAGCGGTTGGTGTGTGTGTGTGTGTGTTTGTGTTTCTGTGTTATTAGAATATCTCAAGAACAAATAGTAGCAGAAAATCCAAATTCGATATTCTAAATCCGTATCATATTGCGGTGCTACACTAAAGTATTCGTTGCGATCAGACAATTGTTTGTTTACAGGGTCATTCAAGAGATTTCAAACACATTACGTCTGTGAGTGAAATTTCTCATATGTACAGTGCGACATGTATATACCGCACTAAACAAAATGAAAAGAACAGATTCTTTATACGCATAAAAGCATGTTTTATGTAGATTATGGTATAGCAATCATTCATCATTCATTTACAAGGTTACACAGAGTATTTTGATATATTGGAGCTATACTTGGGAATTGCTGGAAGTGTATTTCAATTTATGTTACTTGTTTTACATATAACACTAAATTTACGTACACAAAGTCATTTGTATACAATTTATAGACAATATACAGGGCTACCCAAAATTAAGGTAATTTTTTTTATTATTATTATTATTAAATGTAATTCGCGTAAGTGCTTTGCTGCATTTTTTTTTTTTCGAAGAACACTGCTGACACAGAACGGAAAATTAGTTTTTCATACCCATACAATGTAGTTTTTGAAGAGCAATTTTTTTTTTCTGTATAATACCACTTTTTGAGGCTTCCTGAATACGAAAGGTAAATTTTTATTGGTTGGTCCGTATATATATGAATTATCAGCATAATTTAACAACAAATAATCTGATGTGCCACTCACACGACTTTCTCTTACCCTGAAATTTAATACCATAAATACAGGTTGGAGATTAAGAGGTAACATAAAGAGTACTGTAAACCTATGTTAAAATAATTCAAATTAGGTTTCGGAAGAGTTTTATAAGATAGTTAGTTCTGTGTGAGGGGTGATCTCATGAAATTATTCGTTTCCTGAAATTATTCGGCGCAGGCAATAATCAAACATTTAAAAACTTGACTTTGTTAATAAGGAAGCCTCAAAACGTGTAAATACACACACACAAAAAAAAAAAAAAAAAAAAAAAAAGCGATGCATATTTAGCTTAAAAACATGCATTATTTATCATTTGTCTATGAGGAATTCATTTCCATTCCTGAGCAGTTTTCCTGGACATGGTAAGATATTATAGTAAAGCACTTTCACAAACAATAAAAAAGAATATTATAGTTTAAATATTTGCAACCCTGTCTATCTTTTGAAGTATATGTACAAACCACAAAGTGCACCTAAATATAAACCTATAGTAATAATATACGGCACAACCTAAAATGCATTTCCATCAATTTTCAGCTATTGTCGCATTATAATCTAGTTATTTTGTGTAGCCCTGTAAATGAACAGTGAATGATTTCCCTGCCATATTCTACATGAGGCATCTTTTTATGCATAAAAAAAATATACATTCATTTCATTTGGTTTAGTGCAGTCTATAGGTGTTAAACTCTATTTACCTGCAATTTCCCCCATAGACGTAATGTATTTGAATATTCTTGAATATCCCTGTACAAGAAACAATTGTTTCATTTCAATGAAAAGCTTAGTGTAGCATCCCTATATGATACATATTTAGAATACCAAGTTTGAATATCTGCTGTTATTTGTTCTTGAGATATGCTGATAACAGACAGACACACACACAGACCAACCGCTAAAAACACGATTTTCGTATTCAAGGGATCTCAAAACTTGGAAATATAACTAAAACTCACTTTCGAAAATTTGGCCAAAAAACAGTACTTTCTCTACCTTATGGGTATGAGAAAGTAATAACTACAGGAAATGCGAATTTGGAACTTCGGATTCTATATCTAGTTGCCACTTGAAAAGTTGATTAAGATTTGCAAGTTTCAAGGAAATTGATAACAGACTTGATTTTTGTTTTGATAAGTATAAGCACTATAATTAAACGGGGGTTGAGAATGGTGGTAACCCCCTGACATAGAATTATACATCTATACGATATCATATTCTATACAAAACATTTAGAATATTAACAATAAATATGAATTTCCTTATGATTTTTACAGTATAAAGTTATTTAAATGTAATTTATAAGAATGTCAGTCCCAAAACGCAATACATTGGCATTTTATGTGCGTTCCTGTACATAAACCAATTGTAGAGAATTAATTAATGCCATTTTAAATAGGGAATATCATATAGTAAACCTGAATAACATATATCATTTCTGAAAATTTCTGAAAATATTTACAGACGCTGGGGGCGGGCAGACGGACAGATGGACAGTCAGACAAAAAAATATGCAAATTGAAATCCTATTCTTTGTTAAAAATTGTTAAGAAATGTTTAATGTAAACGAAAATGTAATTCCAGCAAATGTCCAATAATAACCCTTAACGTAACTGAATATTTTTGTGTGCCCTGTAAATCCAATGCTAATCGTACTGTACACTATAGAAAGCATTATTTTGTGCATATGAATAACATATTTCAATTTCATTAAGATTTATGCTAAGTAACTAAAATTTGGTTTATAGAAATATCTTCACATAGAACGCAATGCTTTGGAATACTTTAGGTGTCCCTGTATACAAACCAATGATGGTGTTTACTCCACTTTCCATAGAAAATATCCGATAGAAAACTTTAATAAAGTATTTCAATTTCATTAATATATGCATAAATTAAAGGTATTAAAATATGGTTTATAAAAATACCTCTCATATAACACAATGCTTTGGAATACTTTCGGGTGTCCCTGTGCACAAGCTAGCAGAGGTATTCACTCCATTTTCAATAAGGAACATCCGATAGTGAACTCAAATAACATATATCAGGTTCAGGAAATTCTATGGATATTCACGGGAGTTAGAGCGCGGACACACAGAATGACTAATGGACAGACAGACAAATCGAAGTCATTAACACTTTTCAACCGGGCTGGAATTGTTAAAGAACCGAAGTCATTAAATTTTTCAACCATGATGGAAAGTGGTAAAAATAAAGCGTGAAAACTCCACACGGTTTTGCTAGACTTTTAATTTTTTTTTCTGTCTTGACGTGTTTTAATTTGCAGTTGATCCCTAAGAAATTTAACTATTAATTTTTTTAACAATACGAAATAATGTAAATTTGCATTAAGTTCTTAAAATTGTTGATTTCACGTGCTTGAATGATTTTAGTTGCTATTTTTAAATAAAGGATCTTTTTTTAATTTTTCTCATCTCATAGATAAAACCCTAAAGTGAGCACTTTGGCTTCGAAAAATAGATGCCAAAATTGAAAAAAAAGTGGTGTAAGTCATCATTTTCAAATTGCAATAACTCAGCGAAATTTTGACTTCGATGTTTTTTTTTTTTTTTTTTTTTTTTTGCTTGTTAGAGCGAGGAGAATAATTTTCTAAATATAAGTCACATAATAGGAGGGGCCGTCTAAAAATAAAATTTCGTATTTATTATGTATACAGCCCCTTGTACAAAAAAAATGCCATATTTGAAATCTACTCTTAATTTGCTCTAATTTTGTAATTAAAATTATGTTTCTATCTTTCTTAGTTTACGAGATAATCGCTGTAACATCTATTTTGAATCACCCGGTATATTTTTTGTAACAGAGATAGTCAGCTGGGAAAAAATTGTGTATGTACGTGCCTCGACTCCCCCCCTGGGGGGATTTCCACCCTCGAGGGGAGTACATTTTCATTATGGGTATCTTTCAAAAGAGCTCACCAATACATTTAAAACAAATGGTTGAACCATCGATCTGCGATAATTTAAAATAAAGTTATCGATTTTTTTCATTTTTAACAAACAATGTTTTTTTAATGTAATATTGAGAATAAATTCAACTTTTTTTTTTATTTTTGGTGTTATACTACTTCTCTAATATGGACACCGTGTGCAATATCATGGAAGATATTTTTTTAAATAATAATTTTAATAATTTTTTTTACTGTGTGAATTTGTATAGGAAAATATAGAAGAAAGTCGTGTGGTGGCCACATCACACTAGTTGTTACACATTTGTTGTTAGTGGATGTGCTTTACTGATAATATTTTACCAATTCCAGGAAAACTGTTCGAAAATTGAAATAAATTCCCAGAAATATGGTAAATAATGTATGTTTTAAGCTAAATATTCATTGCTTGTTTTTTGCACATTAATGAAACGGGGGATTGAGAACTCAGAACTAAATATTCTATGAAACTCTTCCTAAGCCTAATTTGATTTCTTTACATAGGTTTACATAACATTACTCGTTATCTTATTTCTTAATCTCCAACCTGTAATTTTAGTATTAAATTTAAGGGTAAGAGAAATTAGTGTGAGTGACACACCAGATTATTATTATTTGAATCATTTCAGCTCTGAGAGTTATACAGCTTTTTTTTTTCTAAATTTTATTTTCTTTTAACCATAAGGTAGAGAAAGTATTGTTTTGAGGTCAAAGTTTCGAAAAGGAGTTTTTGTTATATTTACATGTTTTGAGGTCCCCTGAATCCAAAAATATATTATACGGTTGGTCTGTGTATCTGTCTGTTATCAGCATATCTCAAGAACAAATTTTAGCAGAAAGTCCAAACTCGGTATTTTAAATGTGTATCATACAGGGATGCTACACTAAATCTTTCGTTGAAATGAAACAAATGGTTCGTATACAGAGGCACCCAAGATAATTCAATTACATTACGTCTAAGGGGAAATTGCAGGTTGGTAGGTTTTAACAATTATGTATAGATAGCCCTGAAACAAATGAAATGTATATATATTTTGTATATGCGTGAAAACGTGTCACACATGTAGAATATGGTAGGGAAACCATTCACTGTTCGTTTAATGGGTAACACAAATGAAGTAGATTATAGAGCGAGAATACTTGAAAATGGATGGAAGTGTACTTCAGGTTGTGCCGTGTGTTATTACTATAAGATTATATTTAGGTTCACCATGTTATGTGTACAAAATCTTCCGAAGATATATTTTACTGCCAGTATTTAACCGATAACATTCTTTTTCTATTGTTAGTGGAAGTTCTTTATTATAATATTTTACCATGTCCAGGAAATCTCCTTAGGAATTGAAATTAATTCCGCACAGACATATGGTAAATAACGTATTTTTTTAAGCTAAACATTCATCGCTTGTTTTTTTAATATTTACATGTTTTGAGGGTTTCTGATTACCGAAGTCAAGTTTTTTAAGGTTTAATCTTTGTGTGTTTTAGTGTAATTTATAAACGAATAACTTCAGAAGATCCAAAAGTTGTATTTTCACGTTAATGTAAGTTTGAGCAAGACTGATAAGTTTCAAGGAATATTGCAAGTGAAGTTATCTGAATAATTTTAAGTGAACATTTAATTTTTCTAACAGATTTAAGTTCTATATAAATGTAAGTGCAGTAATGAAACGCGGGGTTAAGGGGATGGTAGTCCCCCCTCACACAGAACTAATTATCATATAAAACTCTACCGAAACCTAATTTTAATTGTTCTAACATATGTTTACATAACAACACTCGTTATCTTACCCCTTAATCTCCAACCAGTATTTATAGAGTTAAATTTTAGGGTAAGTGAAAGTCGTTGGTTGACACACCAGATTATTTTAAATATTATAAATTACAGGCTATAAAAATATTTTTTTAATGCGTCAGGAGGAAGGAACTCAAATATATCCCATACGTATTTTTCATTAAAAAACCTATTTGAATATTATAAATTCATATTTAAAAAAATATTTTTTTTATGTCGTATGTTAATTTTCATAGGAATAATGTCGTATGTTAATTTTCATAGGTTAATTTTCATAGCAAAACTAGTATGTTATGGCCACTATATGACTTTCTTCTATATTTTAATTTAGAAATTCAATAATTCAAAGAATTTATTAAAAATATTATTTATTAAAATTATCTAACATGATGAAAGCAAATGACTTTCACCTTAGAGAAAACTGACACTAAATATCCAAAGAAAAACAGTTTTACTGTCTATAAAAAAATCTTAAAATATGTGTTTTTATAATATATGTGTAATATATGTGTATAATGTGTGTATAATATGTGTGTTATAATATATGTGTAATCTTAAAATATGTGTTTTTATATTGGTATGGTTATCTCCCATACCAATTTCATACAGCTATATTTCATAGAAGTTGAGATATAGCCTTCCTGTTATCGAGGAAATATGCAGTTTAGAAGCGCCCGCTATTGGTCGATAAGCATCCAAATTGTATTTGCATAATTTCTCATAATGGCCTTATCACATATGAAGTTTTGTTTGATGATACGCAAATTAAAACCTCAGCTTTCACTTAAATTGCGGAAATGGCTGTATAGCAGCGCCACCAGTTGATCGGTTGGCAGTAAAATTTGACAGGTACTAATTTAGGTGAAGGTGCATCGGCATATAATTTTATATACAATTCTAATCAGTAGATTCAGAGATTCAGTTGTGACAGGTTTTGTCACACACACAGACAGACAGATACTTTCTAAAAAGGGTCAAATCATGTTTTGGTTCTTTCAAAGCGTGTAAATCCGTCGAACACCGGAAGTCTAAATTTTTTACGATTCCAATACTTTCTACTATTCAGAAGAAAGAAGAAAGTAAAAATTTATTCTTAAATGAAAAGCTGACTCCTATCTTCTATATTAAATAGAAGAAAGTGTTGGATTCGAAAAAAAATTCTACTGCAGGTTTTCGACGGATTTACACGTTTTGAGAGATCTCGAACACGATTTGACCCTTTTTAGAAATTGTCTGTCTATCTGTTTGTCTGTCTGTGTGAAACAAAAATTTTGTGGCGATTGTATCTCTGGAACTACTGCTAAGAGTTGCCTATAAATTTATAGATGCACCTTTACCTAAATTTGTTCGTATCAGCTTGTAGTGTCAACAGTTCAACAGGTGGCACTGCTATACAGCGATTTCCAGAATTTAAGGGAAAGCTATATCTCAGGAACCACTACACAAAAATGCATTTTATGCATATGAAGATGTAACTTGATAAGTTAGTGCCAAACAACTTTTTTTGTGTCAACAGCCCAATAGATGGCGCTGCTATGCAGTAATTTCTACAATTTAAGATAAGGCTATATGTCAAGAACTACTGCACAAAAATGCATATAAATTTACATGTAGATTCATCTTAACATATGTTAGTGCCTATTAATTTTTAGGGTCAGCTGCTCGAAAGGTGGCGCTACTGTGCAGCGATTTTCCTAATTTAAAGAAGGATTATATATCAGGAACTACTGGAGGAAATTACATAAAAATTTATATGTGGATGCACTTTGACATAAGTTACTGCGAATCAATTTTTAGTATAATTGATCAACAGGTGGCGCTACTATACAGCGAATTCATCAGTTTAAGGGAAGATTATATTATGTTCTAATGCTTATAATGAAATAACACTTGACATGTGAGAAAGCCATTATCAGACATTATGCCAATTCAATTTGAATATATATCTACCAACATTTTGCGCTGCTGTAGTGCAGTTTTTCCAGAGAACGGGAATGCTATATTTTAAATTCTATGGTATTTAATAATATTATTTAACGTATATCTTATTTAACGTATTATTTAACGTAGAATCTTATTTAACGTATTCTACGGTATTTGATAAATGAGATAACCATTAAGAAAGCGTATTTTTTAAGAGGCTAGTTAAACTGTGTTTGTTTAGATATTTAGTATTACTTTTCTCTAAAATGAAAATCGCCTGCATTCATAATTGTAGATAATTTTGATAAATAATAGTTTTTGTGAAATATTTCAACTGAGTAAATGTATATAGGAAAATATAGAAGAAAGTCTTGTGGCGGCCACAACATACTAGATTTTCACGTTATACTGAAATTTTATTTTTAACATTTTCCAACAAGGTTGAAAAGTGTTTATGACTTAGGTTTGTCTGTCTGCTGTCGATCTGTCCGCGCTCTAACTCCTGTAGATATTTATGGAATTTCTTAAATCTGATATATGTTATTCACATACACTATCTGATGTTCCCTATTGAAAATGGAGTTCATACCTCTACTGATTTGTGTACATGGACCCCCGAAAATACTTCTAAGCATTGTGCTCTATGAGAGGCATTTCTATAAACCGTATTTTCATGAACTTACTGTACAAAAATCTTAATGAAATTCAAATATGTTACACAAGTTCACTATCGGATGTTTCCTGCTGAAAATGTAGTTTATACCTCTATTACTTTGTGTACAGGGACCCCCGAAAATAATTCAAAGCATTGTGTTCTACTAGAGGCATTTCTATAAAACATATTTTCATGCCTTTACTGTACAAAATCTTAATGAAATTGAAATATGTTATACAAGTTCACTATCGGATGTTCTGTGTTGAAAATGGAGTTTATACCTCTACTGGTTTGTGTACAGGGAACCCCTAAAATATTTCAAAGTATTGTGTTCTAAGAGAAGCATTTCTATAAACAATATTTTCATACCCTTACTGTTCACAAATCTCAGTGAAATTGAAATATGTTATTCAAGTTCAGTATCGGATGCTTCCCGTTGAAAATGGAGTAAACACCACCACTGATTTGTGTATAGGGACAGACAAAAGTATTTCAAAGCATTGTGTTCTGTAAGAGGCGTTTCTATACACCATATTTTCATACCCTTTCTGTACAACAATGTTAATGAAATTGAATTATGTTATACAAGTTCACAATCGGATGTTCCCTGTTGAAAATGGAGTTTATACCTCTATTGCTTTGTGTACAGGGATCCCCGAAAGTATTTAAAGCATTGTGTTCTAAGAGACGCAATTCTAAAAACCATATTTTCATACTCTTACTATACGCAAATCTTAATGAAATTGAAATATGTTATTCAAGTTCAGTATCGGATGTTTCCTGTTAAAAATGGAGTATATACCACCCTTGATTTGTGTACAGGGGCACACAAATGTATTCCAAATCATTGCGTTTTATGATAGCTATTTTATGATAGCTATAAGTTTTAATAACTTTACTTTGCACGGAGATGATTGAAATTGAAATGTGTTATTCCTAAGCGCAAAAGAAAATGCTTTGCATAGAATATAGCATGATTAGCATTAGATTTACAGGGTGACACAAAAATATTCAGTTATATGAAGAGCTATTAATAAATATTTGCTAAAATTGTACTTTCGTTTACATTAAGCGTTTTAAAAACTTTCTAACATTTTTAACACTTCCCAACAAGTTTCAAAAGCGTTAATGACTTCGGTTTGTCTGTCTATCTGTCTGTCCGTGCTCTGACTACCGTAAATATTTGTGGAATTTCTTGGAACTGATATATGTTATTCAAGTTTACTATCGAATGTTCCCTATTGAAAATGGAGTTTATACCTGAGGTACTATTCTATAAATCGTATTTTCATACCTTTACTGTACAAATAACTTAATGAAATAGAAGTATGTTATTCCAGTTCACTATGGGATGTTTTCTGTATAAAATAAATTAAATATTATCACTGTTTTATATACGAGGAAACTCAAAAGTATTCTAAAGCATTGCGTGCAATAAGAGATTTTTCTATAAATCAAATTTTAATAACTTTACTTTCCACTAAATTTTAGTATAATTTGAAATATGTTATTTATATGCACAAAAGAATGCTTTACATAGTATATAGCATGATTAGCATTAGATTTAGAGGGTGACAAAAAATATTCTGTTATATTAAGAGCTATTAATAAAAATTTGCTAGAATTCTACTTTCATTTACATTAAGCCATTTTTACACTTTCTAACATTTTTTTTAAGTGTGAATATGATATCAAATTGTGTATCTGTCCGTCTGTCTGTCTGCCCTCGCTCTAACTCCCTTAAATATGTATGATTTCTTTTGAAACTGATATATATGTTATTCAAATTCATTATCGGATGTTCCCTATTGAAAATGGAGTTTATACCTCTACTGGTTTGTGTACATGGACAACCGAAAGTATTTCAAAGAATTGTGTTCTATGAAAAGTATTTCTATGAACCATATTTTCATAATTTTACTGTACAATATCTTCATGAAATTGAAATATGTTATTTCAGTCCACTATTGGATATTTCCTATATGAAATAGATTACATGCCACCGCTAGTTTATGTACAGGGCAACTTAAAATTACTCCAAAGCATTGCGTTCTTTGTGAGATGTTTCCATAAATCAAATTTTAATAACGTTACTTTCCACGAAGTATTAGAAAATTGAAATATGTTATTTATATGCACAAAAGAATACTTTGAATATAGCATGGTTATCATTAGATATACAGGGTGACACAAAAATATTCAGTTATATTTTGAGCTATTAAAAAAAAAATGCTAGAATTGTACTTTCGTTTACATTAAGTGATTTTGACACTTTCTATCATTTTTTAGTGTGAATATAATTTAAATTTGTGTATCTGTCTGTCTGTTCTTGTATCCGTCTGTCTGACTCTCTGTCTGATTTTCTGCGCTCTAATTCCCGTAAATATTTTTGGAATTTATTTAAACCGATATATTTTATTCAAGTTCACTATCGGATGCTCCCTATTGAAAATGGAATGAATACCTTTTCTGGTTTGAGTACAGGGATACCCAAGATTATTCGAAAACACTGTGTTCTTTTCTATAAACCATATTTTAATACCTTTACTGTATAGAAACTTTAATGAAATTTTAATATGTTATTCAATTCCCTATCGGATGTTTCCTATGTAAAATAGAGTATATTTCTAACTGGTTTGTGTACAGGGGCACTTGAAAGTATTCCACAGCATTGTGTTGCATGAGAGTTACTTTTAAAAACCAAATTTTAATAATTTTATTTTCCACAAAGCTTAAGGCAATTAAAATATATTATTCGTACACACAAAAGAGTGCCTTCTATGAAATATAGTATGGTTAGCATTTTATTTACAGGGCCACATAAAAATTATCAGTTACATTAAGAGCTATTAATAAAAATATGCTGGAATTGCACTTTTGTCTACATGATCGTTTTAACGTTTTCTAATAATTTTAGTGGGAATATGATTTCAAATTGTATATCTGTCTGTCTTATTTTCTACCTTTTATCTGTTTGTCTCCGGCTCCTACCATCAGTGAATATTTTTAGAATAAAAAAAAAATGATACATTTAAGTTCCCTATGGAATGTTCTCTATTTAAAGTGTCATTAATGGGTCATCATGTACAACTGGCTTGTTTACAGGGACAAGAACAATAATAATAAAAAAAGTCAATGTATTACGTGTAGGACAGAATATTTTAAAAGTTATATTTAAAAAACGTTCTACTATAAAAATCATAAAAATATTGACATGTATTATTAATATTCTGAAAATTTGTTTTGTATAGAATATACTATGATTATCTTTCAGATTTACAGGTCTACAGTAAAATATTCAGAGAGATTAAAAGCTGTAATTATAATCTAACGGCTGCATATTCTTTTGTGTGAAGCCTTTTTAACACTTTCCAAAATGCATAAGAGTAATTTTAAAATGAATCTGTATGTCTATCTGTATGTTTTTCACTCTTTCTGTCTCTTTTCCGATAACGTAAGCAAATAATATTAAAAGTTATTCGATACAACAATTGCGTACAGTTGGAAAGTGTTACTGATCAATGCGTACTGTATAATTTTTCCTTCTTGTTTTTTTTTAAGCGTTTGAGACCCTTGCTATACCATTGTTTGTACCATCTGTATCGCCTCGTCTAGATACTAAAACTGTCTTTCAAATAAGTTCAAATACGCATAATTTCTCAATCAGAATTATTTTGTGTGTAAAATCCTCTTATACTTTTTACTTTCTTTTACACATAAGGTAGAGAAAGTATTGTTTTACGGAAAGTTTTTCGAAAGTGAGTTTTTGTTATATTTACATGCTTTGAGGTCCCCTGAATCCGGAAATCATGTTTCTAGCGGTTGGTCTGTGTGTCTGTATGTCTGCGTCTGTGTGTATGTGTGTGTGTGTGTGTGTTTGTGTGTGTGTGTGTGTGTGTGTGTGTGTGTGTGTGTGTTGTGTGTGTCTATCTGTTATCAGAATATCTCAAGAAAAAATGATAGCAGAAATTTCAAACTTAGTATTCTAAATGTGTATGATATAGAGATGCTACACTATGATTTTCGTTGAGATGAAGCAAATGATTCATGTACAGGGATACCCAAGAGAATTCAAATACTTTACGTGTATGGGTAAGTAGAGTTTAACATAAATAGACTGCACTAAACTAAATGAAATGAATGTGTATTTTTTATATGCATAAAAACAAGTTTCATGTAAAATATGGTAGAAAAATCATTCATTTTTTTTTTTTTTACAGGGCTGCACAAAAGAACTAGATTATAGTGCGACAATAACTGAAAATTGATGTAAGTGTATTTTAGGTTGCGACATTTATTATTACAATAGGATTATATTTAGGTGCGCCTTGTGGTCTGTACATAAACTTCAAAATATATACAGGGCAGCAAATATTTAAGCGATAACATTCTCTTTTATTGTTAGTCGAAGCTCTTGGCTAAAATATTTTACAATGTTCATGAAAGCTGCTCAGAAATTGAAACAAATTCCTCATATACATATAGTAAATAATGTATGTTTTTAAGCTAAATATTCTTTGCCTATTTTTGTATATTTACACGTTTTGAGGTTTCCTGATTAGCGTAGTCAAGTTTTTTAACGTTTGATCCTTTTCTGTGTCACTTATAGTAACTTAAAAACGAAAAATTTCAGGAGATCCAGAAGTTGTAGTTTCAAGTTAGTATAAGTTTGTTGCTGGAAAAGTTTAATCAAGACAAATAAGTTTCAAGGAATGTTGTGTGAAAGTTGTGTGAAAGTTGCCTGAATAATTTCAAATGAACTTTTAATATTAATAACAGATTTAAATTCTGTATAAATGTGGGGGCAGTAATAAAATGGGATGTTAAGGGGGCACGAGACCCTTCACACATAACTAATTATCATATAAAACTATGTCGAAGCGTAATTTGAATTGTTTTAACATAGGTTTACATAACAGTACTCATTATCTTACCTCTTAATCTCTAACATGTAATTATAGTATTAAATTTCAGAGTAAGAGAAAGTCGTGTGAGTGACACACCTGACAATTGTCTTTCTCTTACATATAAAGTAGAGAAGTATTGTTTTTGAGTCACATTTTTAAAATTGAATTCAAAAATCATATTTTTATCGGTTGTTCTGTGTTTGTGTTTGCCATGGTGTCTGTATGTCTGTGACGCCAATTTTGTCCGGGTATCATGTGAGAACGGTTGAACGGAATTCAACGGCTCTTGGCAGGAATTTAGATCTTTACTTAACTTAAAATTATATCTATCAACTTTTTCGAAATAGCCCTCCGTTCCATCCCCTGAAGTGTGGTAAAATCAAAAGCATTTTTGTAAGCATAACTCGGCTCCAAATTATTTCACAGTAAAGAATTTGCATATGGGGAGACTAGACATCAGTACAAATAAAACACTGTCTACGATTTAGGAATATTCGATTTTTAAGGAGGGATAGGAAGAAATCGATTTTTGGCGGGAAATTTGATAAATTCCAGGTTTTTGAGTACAACTCTACCAAAAATGTAGCAAAGATGTTGGAAAAAGTTATTCGACTTATTTTAGGATATTTCCAAAAACACATTTTAGCTTTTTTGGATTTTCAGTTTTTTTTTCTTTTTTTTGGGGGGGGGGGGGGGGGCGGAGGGTTTAGGGGTTACAAGGGTGCAAACGAGAGGGTCTCTGTGTGTGTATGTGTGTGTGTGTGTGTGTGTGTGTGTGTGTGTGTGTGTGTGTGTGTGTGTGTGTGTGTGTGTGTGTGTGTGTGTGTGTGTGTGCTTTCAGCATATCTCAAAAACAAATTGTAGCACAAAGTCCAAACTTGATATTTTAAATGTGTATGATATAGGGATGCTACACTAAACTTTTCGTTCAGATCAAGAAAATGGTTCGTGTACAGGGACACACTAGATTATTCAAATACATTAGATCTACGGGGTAAATTGCAGTTAAGTAGATTTTAAAATCTTAGACTGCACTAAACTAAATGAAACGAATATATATATATTATAATCATAAAAACATGTTTTAGGTAGAATATGGTATAGAAATCATTCACTGTTCGTTTACAGGGCAACACAAAAGAACTTGATTATAGTACCACAATACTTGAAAATTGATGGAAATGTACTTCCGGTTGTTCTGTGTGTTATTAATATATCATTGTATTTGGGTGATTCCGCGGAAAACAGGACATTTATGTCCGGCACGTGACAGCTATAATTTCATTAAAGAAATTAAAATTAAAAAATACAAAAAAAAAAAAAAAAAAAAAAAATTGTGCTTAAAAAGTCATATAAACTTATATGATTTTTTAGGCACAATTTTTTCCCCATTGTATTTTTTAATTTTTATTTCTATGTTTCAAGGAATGTTGGTGTGAAAGTCTGAATAATTTTAAATGAACTTTTGAATTTAATAACAGATTAGAATTCTATATAAATGTATGTAGAGTTGTGAAACCGGGGGTTAGTGGGGAGCTACAGCCCCCCCCCCCCCGACACTGAATTACTTGTCAAATAAAGCAGCTCCGAAGCCTAAGATGAATTGTTTTAACATAGGATTGCATAACAGTACTTACTCATGAATCTCCAATCATTATTTATAGTATTAAATTTCAGGGTAAGAGAAAGTCGTGTGAGGGACACAAGATTGTTTATTATTATCTTAATGCATATAATACTATTCGCTCTGATATATATATATATACATATTTTTTTAATGGATGAATCCCTAATGCATTTCGGTGTATAACTATCAAAAACTAATAAAACTTAATGTAACTTTTAATATTTAAACAACCCTTAAGGAAAAGAGCATTGATAAATAGACCTTAATACCAATCAGTCGGCATCAGCAGCATTACTTATACGATAATCTGTAATGTACGACGAAATTGTGTTAAATGATCAGCTTTTTCTGTTTTTACATGTATATGTAATTTCGGAATGAAAAATCAATCAAATGTAAAAAGTAATCTTGTGTGAAACAAGTACACGACATCCACTACCCACTATTACGCATATTATATGCACTTTTTGGAGATATTGTTATTAGAAGACATAGAATATAGCTATTGAAATAAACAACTAAAAATTTTCCAGTAAGAGAAAGTTAATACATGTTTGCGGTAGACTCATGAAAACGTAAAGGCATAAAATAGAATTTACATAGCAAGGGGGAAATAACTGATCGATCTGATCAGGATGAATATTAATTTTCCTGTAATAACCACGTAAACCATGAGAAATGATATCTAAAATGGGTTTATGTAACAGTTTTCAAGAAAATCGTTAGAGCCGTTTTTGAGACAGCGATTTTTACCAAAACTTGGCATATTCAGTTATTGTCTGGAAAACAACAATTACATGCAAAATGATATTTAAAAGAGGGTTAATATTGCAAGTTTGGAAAAAACAATAAAAAATAGAAACATACAGCCGTTTTGAAAGGAATCCACTCGCAATATATGAAATTCAGCTATTTATACAGGACGCTTATCAATTTTCCTGAACTAACCAACTATATCATTCGAAAGGACATCTAATAGAGATTTTATATAGCAACTCTGAAGAAAATCGTTTCAACCGTTTTTGAGATACGGACTTCCGTTTACGGATGTTCCACTTCTGTTTTTCTAATTTTCACCAAAATTTGGAAATTCATCTGTACACCAGTCCCCTCTTAATTCTAAAGTTTCGTAGCTGTATCTTTATTATTTTCGGAGATAAGATAATCAGAAGATTCTTCACACACATACATACACACACGCACGCACGCACTCACTGACCAATTGCCAAAAACCACGTTTTTGACTCAGGAGTTCTAAAAATATGTAAATCAGGTGAAATCTCAATATCGAATATTTGGACCGAATGCAATACTTCCATTACCTATGGTAGTCGGGTAATAGAAGTAATAAATTAGATTGTTCATAATAAATCAACACAATGATATACAGATATTAAATGACACAGAAAAATATGTTTTTCAAGTAATGGAAAGAAATAATGGCAAAAGAAAATTTATTATCCAAAATATTACATATACTTTATGCTTATTTGTATATCAGAAAAGTTTCTTTTCTAAATAATACATTAATTACTTCTTTAATTTTTCTTTTCAGTGCTACTTTTTTTCTCAATATACAAATTATTAGACTTTTCATGTGTTCCAAAATAAATCATACGATACTGATGTGCTTTTGTTAATGAACATTTGAAAGAGGGACCACAATCAGCCAATACCATATGTCCATATCGTAAGGAAATCTGCATGGAGAAAAAAAAAAGAAAAAATAATGTAAAGAAGCAGTGCATTTCTTAAATAAATCAATTATAAAAACAGCTCAAAATTCAAAAAAATTAACAAAAATGGCAAAAATTGATTGTATCTGAGGTAAGCATATAAACAAATCAAGGCAATATATTAAAAGTAAATATAATATGTAAATAATTAAAAATGTGATATTGTAAAAATATTAAAGATATGAAAATGGTAATGTTTGGAAAAAAAAAAGTATTAATTATTATAATCTTAAAAAGTTCATTTCGTTGTAATGGAATATTATAGCAGCATTTTTTCGAAGTAAAGGAACTTTTAACAGTTATAACAAACCGAAAGTTTAATATAACCATTTCATGCGAAATTCAATATATGATTTTTGGTAGTAATTGACAGTAGTAAGTACAGACAGTAGTAAGACAGTAGTAATTCAGTAGGATTGACAGTAGTAAAACTTGCAATTGTGTATTTAAAAAATTCTGGTGGGAAACAACCACACGACTTCCGTTACCCACTATTACACGTGTTATATGCATATTTTAGAATTAATGTGATTAGAAGACATAAAGTTGGCCTAAAAATGTAGAAAGCTAAATTTTTTGCAGTTGAGAAATTTGACATACGTGTGGAGACACATAAAACGATGTTTACAAAGCAAGTTTAAATATTTATAAGATAAAAAAAAATATATATAACATGTATTTAAATAGCTTAAACTTCTCTTTAAATTGCATTAAAAAGCTCCAATAGGCAGGTAATGGATTTGGCGCTAAATTTGACAACTTCTTGCCCTTGGCGACTTTTTTGGCGACTTTTGGCGAAAAAATTCTTATTATCGATATTCCAAAGATGGACGTTCTAATGTGATTGGTTAAAGAGTTACCGGAAATTTGAATTAAAAAATAAAAAGTTGGTTTTAAAAATAAAATATTAATTCTTTCCGAACAACATATATTTGCATCATGAACTACATTAGCACTTTATCATTGTGTAGAAAATCTTTAAAATGATAACGACGTCAATTTTTGCCACATGCATAATTTAACTTTTAACAATTTTTTCACGCTCACGTTTATATAAATGTATTTATTTTTAGGTCGAAAGAAAATGTACTCGTAATTTTTTTTTGGCAATAATTAAATTATAGTTAATATTTTAATGGCTATTTTTATTGCTATTAGGAGCTTATCATTTTCACATTTTAATAAATTAAAAGAAAACTATTAAAAAATTCGAAAATCTGACTTCGAAGTGTTGTGTTGTCACCGGGTTCTGAGCTACTGTGAAAGTTTCAAATGTCTAGCTAGTCGGGAAGTTAGTTAAAAATCGATTGCAAGATTTGTCCCTGACAAACACACAAGAATCGAAGTTAATAAAAGCATGGTAAAATAACGTGAAAAAAAAAAATGCAGATTTTTTTTTCTGAAAGTGCTAATTTCCGAGATCTAAATATGATCTACCTAAGCAGGATAACTGCTGATTTTCCCGTAATAACCACTTAATACATGACAAAGGATATCTAAAATGGATTTACGTAACAATTTACACACAAGAATATTTATTGATAATTTAACAAATAAAATTTATGAATAATTTATGTACTAAAAGGGAATTTTCAAATTCATTTTCCTTTCTTTTCCTATAAACATTATCTTACCCATATACATGGTATAGAGAAAAGCATTGTTTTTGAGTCAAATTTCCAAAAATTAGCTTTTGTTATATTTGCACGTTTTCGGATCGCCTGAATTCAAAAATCATGTTTTTAGTGGTTGATCTTACTCCCTCTCTTTCTCTCTGTGTGTATGTGTGTGTGGTTATTAGCATATCTCAAGAACAGATAGTAGCAGGAAGTCCAACTTCGATATTCTATATCAAGATCATATTGCAATTCTACACTAAGCTATTCGTTGCGATCTGATAAAGGGTTGTGTACAGGGTCATCCAAGATAATTCAAATATATTACGTCTGTGAGCGAAACTTCTCATATGTACAGTGTGTCATCTATAGGCTGCACTAAACAAAATGAAAAGAACAGATTTTTTTTTTTTTTTTTTTTTTTTTTTTTAACGCATTAAACATGTTTTGTGTATATTGTGGTATAGCAATCATTCATCATCCATTTGCAGGGTTACTACGATTATTTGGATATATTCGAGCTATAGTTGGGAATTCCATGAATTGTATTTTATTTTGTGTTACGTGTTTTGCATATAGCAATAAATTTACGTACACAAAGTCATGTGTATATAGTTTATAGGCAGGGCTACAGAGAATTAAGGTTTTATTATTATTATTATTATTAAATGTAATAGACGTAAGTGTTTTGCTGCATTTTTACTTTCTTCTATATGTAATATAGAGAAAGTATTGGATTCGCGAAAATTTTCGAAGTCCACTTTTTGATGGATTTACATGTTTTGGAATATGGAGAACACGAATTAATAGTTTTTAGAAAATGTCTGTCTGTCTGTCTGTCTGTCTGTCTGTCTGTCTGTCTGTATCATTTTTTTGTGGACGCTGTATCTTCCGAACCAATGAATGAAATTTAACCAAACTTGGTATTTAGTTGCACCCTGACATAAACTGGTGCTAATTAGATTTTGGGATCAATCGCTCAATAGGTGGCGTTGTGATCGCATTTTATGCAAATTTTTAACATGGCTGCATAGGACAAAATTCCGTATAAATGGGCATAAAGAGAGTAATTTTACACTTGTGATTGTAAAATTAATATGAATTATTGATAATAGTAGTAGTTAGCTAGGAAAAAAAAATTGTGCATGGGGGGCATTGGTTCCCCCCCCAGGGGGGAAAATCCCCCCCGGGGAAGTAAATTTTCAAGATGGGTATCTTTCGAAAGGTCTCGTTGATAATAGTAATAGTTAACTTGGAAAAAATTTTTGTGCATGTGGGGGCATCGGTTCCCCCCCACCGGGGGGGGGAAGTTCCCACCCGGGGGGGGCAAAGTTTCAAGATGGGTATCTTTCGAAAGATCTCGTCAATACCTTTAAAACGAATGGTTGAACGATAAATCTGTGATAATTTAAACCAAAGTTATCGATTTTTTTTACTTTTAATAAAAAAAACAGAAAAATATCGCAATTTTTTTTTTTTTTTTTTTTTTAACGAAATTTAACCAAACTTGGTATTTAGTTGGTCCCCGACATAAACTGGTGCTGATTATGTTTGGGGATCAATAGCTCAACAGGTGGCGCTGTGATAGCATTTTATCTAAATTTTTAACATGGCAGCATAGGACAAAAATTCGTATAAATGTGTATAATAAGAGTTGTTTTTAACTTGTGATTGTAAAATTAATATGAATTATTGATAATAGTAGTATGTAACTAGGAAAAAAATTTTCTGCATGGGGGGCATCGCTTCCCCCCCTGGGGGGAAAGTACCCCCCCGGGGGGGATAAATTTTCAAGATGGGTATCTTTCGAAAGGTCTCGTCAATACCTTTAAAACGAATGGTTGAACTATAAATCTGTGATAATTTAAAACAAAGTTATCGATTTTTTTCACTTTTAACAAAAAAAAAAAAAAAAAAAAAAAAAACTTAGAAAAAAAAAATCGTACTTTTTTTTTTTTTTTTCAATATTGTTACTGATTGAATATGTATAGGTAAATATAGAAGAATGTCTTGTGGTGGCCACAACATACTAGTTTTTTATGTCGAAGAACACTGCTGACACAGAACGGAAAATCAATTTATCATACCCATACTGTAAACAAAGTAGTAATTGGAGAAAATTTATTTTATGTATAATATAACGTCTCCTGAACACGAAAGTCAAAAATTTAGTGCTCTAGCTGTATATATATGAATTTTCAGCATAATTTAACAACAAATAACTGTGGGAAATTCAAATTTGGTGCTTTGTACTCCATATCCAGTTAACACTTGAAAAGCTGATCAAGATTCGTAAGTTTGAAGGAAATTAATAACAGACTTGATTTTTGTTTTAATAAATGTAGGCACTAAAATTAAACAGAAGGGCAGTAACCACCTTACATAGAATTTATACATCAATACCATATCATATTCTACGCAAAATATTATTTTACAATGTAAACAATAAATATGAATTTCTTTGTTTTTTACAGTAGAAAGTTTTTTAAATGTAATTTATAAGAATGTCTGTCCCAAAACGCTATGAACTGGTATTTTTTGTGCGTTCCTGAACATAAACCAATTGCAAAGGACCTATTAATGCCATTTTAAATAGGGAATATTTCATAGTAAACCTTAATAATATGTATAATTTTTAAAAATTTCTAAAAGCATTTACGGAATCTGGGAGCAGGCAGACGGATAGATAGACAGATGGACAATCAGGCAAAAATATATGCAAATTTAAATCATATTCACTGTTAGAAATTGTTAGAAAACGTTTAATGTAAATGAAATTGCAATTCCAGCAAATGTCCAATAATAAACCTTAACGAAACTGAATATTTTTGTGCACCCTGTAAATCTAATGCTAATCATACTGTGCTTTATATTCATATTTGCATATGAATAACATATTTCAATTTTATTAAGATTTATGCAAAATAATTAAAATTTGGTTTATAGAAATATCTTTCATAGAACGAATTGCTTTGGAATACTTTCTTGTGTCCCTGTATACAAACCAGTGATGTTATTTACTCCATTTTCAATAGAAAATATCCGATAGTAAACTTGAATAACATATTTCATTTTTTTTAATATATGCGTAAGTTAAAGGTATTAAAATATGGTTTATAACAATACCTCTCATAGAACACAATGCCTTGGAATACTTTTGGGTGTCCTTGTACACAAGCTAGCAGAGATATTCACTCCATTTTCAATAAGGAACATTCCATAGCAAACTCAAATAGCGTATATCAGTTTCAGGAATCTCCATAAATATTCACGGGAGTTAGAGCGCGGACAGACAGAAAGACGGATGGACAGACAGGAAAACCGAAGTCCTTAACTCATTTCAACCTTGTTGGAATTGTTAAACAGCCAACCATGATGGAAATAGGTAAAAATAAATAAAGTGCGAAAATTTCACACGGTTTTGCTAGTCTTTTAATTTTCTTCCTTTCTTAACGTGTTTTAAATTGCCTAAAAAATTTTTACTTTTTTTTTCTTTTTTTAAACAATACGAAATAATGTAAATTTAAAGTTCTTGGAACTGTTGATTTTTATGTGTTATAAATAATTTTAGTTGCTATTTTAAAATGAAGGCTGTTTTATTAATATTTCTCATTTCATAGATAACCCCCTAAAGAGAGCCTTTTGGCGTCGAAAAATAGATGCCAAAATTGAAAATAGTGGTATAAGCATAGATAAAGTAATAATATATAGATTGATCGAAGGGGAGAAAAAGTGATTCCCTTTCGATTGGGAAAAAACGGCTACTTTTCCAAAATTTGTCCGTCTTTCCCCGAGTGAATACACACATGTATAGACACGTATATTTTAGAAAATAAAATTTATGAATAATTTATTTACTAAAGGTTAATTAAAAACTCCAGATACAGTTTATTTATTTATTTATTTTTTTTTTATCTTTTTTTTCAGTACCGCTTAAGCTTTTCAGCGATTCCAAACCTTATTTTTTTTTTTTTTTTTTTTTTTTTCTTTCTGCATAAAAAATTTTTGCACGTTAACATGGGAATGGTAGATCTATATATATTACTATATCTATGGGTATATGTCACCACTCTCAAGTTGCAAAAAATCGGCGAGATTTTGAGTTAGATAGATTATTATTATTATTTTCTTCTACATTCAATAGAAGAAAGCATTGGATTCGTAAAAATTTTCGACCTCGGGTTTTTGATGAATTTACACGTTTTGAGAGCTGTAGAACATGATTTGACCAATTTAATAAAATGTCTGTCTGTCTGCCTGTGTGTGTGTGTGTGTGACAAAATTTTGTGGCAACTGTATCTCAGGAACTACTGCACAGAATTTCATACAAATTAATATGTAGTTGCAGCTTGACATAAATTAGTGCCTATCATCTTTTGGTAAAAATTGTCTTACAGCTTGCGTTGCCATCCCGTTTTTCTAAATTTTTAACATGGTGATATAGGACAAAATTTTGAATAAATGTGCATAAAGTGAATTATTTTTTAGTAATCATTATGAAATTTACAAGAATTATTTATAATAGAGATAGTCAACTGGGAAAATTCTTTTGTATGTATAGGAGCCTCGCCACCCCCCCCTGGGGAGTAAATATTCAAGATGGGTATCTTTCGAAAGGTCTCGTCAATACCTTTAAGACGAATGGTTGAACTATAAATCTGTGATAATTTAAAACAAAGTTATCGATTTTTTCCAGTAGAATGTTTTCAATGTCATTTTTTAGTTTCTATTATAAAGTGATTTAATAAAAAGACAGCGACCTTTTAAAACTCATTCAAATATAATGATGAGCAAATCGGGCGCAGCGTGCTAGAAAAAATATATACAGGATATATATAGGGGAATGTCTCCAGTTGTGGGCAAAGTTTAGATTTTTGCTTATAACTTTTGATAGAGTAAACAATATGCAAACATATGAATACCAATGGAAAGCTAGAATCCTTAGCTGACGTTTTATGAAATAACTCTATTGATTACGCCAACCAAAAAAAAAAAAAAAATTATTACCCATTTTGTGAAATGATCATTTTTGACCAATATATATATATATGTATATATATATATATATATATATATGTATATATATGTGTGTGTGTACCCGGTTGTGAGCATGCTTGAAAAATCCGCTAAAAGTAAGAAAATAATTTTTAAAAAAATACAGAAAATGCAGACGATAATGCAGACGATTTCCATATTAGAGAAGTAGTATAACACCAAATATCCAAAAAAAGTCCATTTTATTCTCGATATATTAAAAAAAAAAAAAAAAAAAAATTAAGTTTTTTTCGTTAAAAGTAAAAAAAAATCGATAACATTGTTTTAAATTACCGCAGGTCGATGGTTCATCCATTCTTTTTAAAGGTATTTGCGAGCTCTTTTGAAAGATACCCAACATGAAAATTTATGCCCCTCGCGGGGGGACTTCCCCCCCCCCCCCAGGGAGGAGGTGAGGCTCCGACATACACAATTTTTTTTCCCTGTTGACTATCTCTATTACAAAAAATATATATTCGTTTCATTTGATTTAGTGCAGTCTACAGATTTTAAACTCTACTTACCTGCAATTTCCCCATAGACGTAATGTATTTGAATACTTTTGAGTGTCCCTGTACACGAACCATTTGCTTGATCTTAACGAAAAGTTTAGTGTAGCATTCTTATATGATACACATTTAGAATACCAATTTTGAAATTTCTGCCATAATTTGTTTTTGAGATATGCTGATAACAGACAGACACACACACAGACATACACACAGTCCATTTGCTAAAAGCATAATTTTCGTATCCAGGGGACCTCAGAACATGTAAATATAACAAAAACTCGCGTTCAAAAATTTCACCCCAAAACTATACTTTCTCTACCTTATGGGTAAAAGAAAGTAAAAAAAAAAAAAATGCGTGCCCACAACCGGGAATGGCAACCATTTTTATAATGACAGAAAAAGAAATTTTCGGTCCCCATTTAAGCTGAATTCGATATTACATCACAAAATATAAAGACTATACAGCATAGATATATCTTGCATTTACATTTTTGAATTAATTCGTTTAGACTTATCGCATTCTGAAAAAATATTAACAAGTCACTTTTGTGTTGCTTTTATTCAGATTTTTTTTATTTACTTTTTTTTATGCTTGCATTTACTAAGAAAACGCATCGGTGTTAGCACATAAATTGCGTATCGTCACAGTACATGTTTGACAATACCATTGAAAAACAACTGGTGGAAATGCTAGACCGGCTCTCGCGTGCCGTTCTTGGAAGGTTTGTCTTTCGAGCGTTGCTCGGCAGAAAGCATTTGATATCTTTATATTTCAAAGTAAAATTGTGTAAAGGTTGTCTGTTCGAACAACCATATGCTAAACACGATATTACAATTTTGAATTTTAATTCTTTATAAAGTATAATAGTAATAGACGACCCGACAAATGTTGCCTGCCGTGCAACTTTTGACTCTGTACGGCAAATGATTGCAGAAAACCTGGCACGCAGGAACACTGTGTAAAGGTATTGGAAGCATTTGCTCCAGTCGTTCTTCAGCTAAGTGGACAGTACTCAAATCCACCATATTTGGTTTTTGTTAAGAAATATATAGGTGTAATTAACCAGAGAAAGCCCATAACAAGTGACATTCCGATATATATATATATATATGTGTGTGTGTGTGTGTGTGTGTGTGTGTGTGGTCTATTTGTGAGATACGTTTTTATAAAGAAATCATCAAAAAAGGCCATAACAAACTCAAGAGATTACTAGTTGCAAATGATAAAGTTAAATAGAAGACCACACAAGAAGCGTGAGCGTTTCCGAAAATGATGATGGCCTTCTCGTAAAGAGCAGAATTTAAAAGAATCATTTAAACAATGTGGAGTCTAAAGCTAATGTCTTATTCCATGCAACGGATTAAATATTGAATTCTATGTGGATTAAACAGCTGAGTTAGTAAATCATTAAGCTGTTAATGTACATTTCCAGCCTTAGTATTTTTGAGAAAAGTCAATAAGCGGTATATATACGTACAGATTAAACAGTTACGATTTGTTTATACAAGTAGTAGAAGGTCTTTTTGTAGAAGGTCTTTTTTTAATCAGTAAATCCTGCACATTATTCGAAACCAATCATGTAATTAATCCATTTATTCATTTCATTTAATCTTTCTTGTAATTAAGTATTTATAATATCCAATCCTATAAATGGAGAAATGTATTATTGGATTAACTATATAGATTAATCGTGAAGTATACTATATAAAAGGGTTTAATGATATATATATATATATATATATATACATATATAAAGTTGTTATTATGCACTTTATGTTTCGCCATTTTTTTCTTTTCTTCAATTTTCTTCTTTAAAATTTGCATTATTTCACAATCTAATATTAATAATAATAATAATAATAATAATATATTGAATTTTCTCCGTGATCTGTTGTTTTCGTCTGAAACTAAACATTAAACTAGTGCATAAGATTTTTACAGCATTCAAAATAAACAAGCCGTTAGTTTCACTCTTCTATCTAACTTTGTTTAGGAGTAATTTAATTCTGAAATCTATGGCTGATTACTGAACAACCTGTATATATATATATATATATATATATATATATATAAAGAAGTTATTTACGAGAAAAATAAAGAGATTTCAATAAAATATTTCATAAAAAATACCATATAAAATTTAATTATGATTTATACTTACGAAATCCCCTTTAACGTTTGATATTTCCTTTATCGTCCTCCTAATCCATCTCCTGCATCTTGAACAGCTTTCCCAGTCTCACCGAGAAGTCCGTCCGCAGAGGCTCCATATGAAGAAATAATTAAAATCAGAAACATCAGAAGAAGAGAGTACAGCATTCCTATTTTCTGTAGAAACATGTCTGAGTAGTGCTAGCGAAGATTCGGATGAGTTTGGTCTACGAAATACTCCTATTTATAGTAGGTTGAGGAAAAGAAAAATATGCGACTAATGACCTTCAAACAAAGATTTTGGGGGAAACTGACATTTCAAATTCCAGAATTATTCAGCATTCCTTCAGAAACTTTACATATAGCGATAAAAGTTGAGATAAAAGATGATTATCTCCCATGACGTGTTTATTATAAGCAAATAATTAATGTATCTGATGTGAAATTATTGACTCATGCTTTGTAAATCAAGATTAAACAGCAATTTTGGCTCAGAAAGAAGGATGGATGGATTGACGGGTTTTTACGTCGCACTAGTGCTGCGCAATACGCACGGTCTGGGACACACACTTAGAGGTGGTCCGGAGACGTGCCATCACAATGTTGATGGCTCTCCAGCTTCGGTGACCACCCAGAGGTATAATTTTTGATGGGAACATGGAGGACATTGAGGCCACGACAGATTTTACGTTCACCAGCCACCATTAGTGTACGACGGTCTTTGGCCGGCTCGAGTACAGAACCTGCAATCTTCCAATTACGAGCCCGGCGCTCTACCGACTGGGCTACCACGGCCCGGCTCAGAAAGAAAGAAAAAAATATATCATTCCAGATAACGTGTTGAAGATTTTAATTTATAGTATTTTATCTTTCTTTGCATACATATTTTATTACATAAATCACTTTAATTCCGACGGCTAACATGAAACGGAAATATAAAATAGTTAATTTTTATATTAACAATTAAGACATTAATTTTTTTCTCGTTTATAGATATAAAAATTCGCAGAGCATCTTTAATACATTTATTGCTTTTGAAAACTATGAACTCGATACCTATTTTAATAACATAATAATAATAATAATATATTAAATATTTTCTTAAATTTTTAAATTTTGACAGGTATAATATATAAATTTAGCATGTGCTGTACATTTTACATAATAATTTATTTCTTGTAATACTTAAAGTTCAACATATATGTATGCTATTACGTAATTCGCTTTTATACTACAGTGTAACATTGATTGAAAAAATAAATTTCTTGTTTTTAACGTTATCAACTAAAGCAATTTTTGTGTTTTACAGGGTGTAAAAAACTTGTAGGCAATTTTTAACGCGGAAAATGTTTTTGAACTTGATAATTCGATTAAAACTTTAATATACCGAACTAGTATGTTGTGGCCACCACAAGAGATTCTTCTATATTTTCATATACAAATTTAATCAGAAACAATATTTAAAAAAATAATAATAATAATAATAATAATACAAAAAAAAAAAAAAAAAAAAAAAAAAAAAAAAATGTTAAAATTAAAAAAAAAAAAAAAAAAAAAAAAAAAAAAAAAATCGATTACTTTATTTGAAATTATCACAGATTTATAGTCCAACCATTCGTTTTAAAGGTATTGACGAGACCTTTGAAAAGATACCCATCTTGAAAATTTACTCCCCTTGAGGGGGGACTTTCCCCCCAGGGAAGGTGGCGAGGCTCCTACACATACACAATTTTTTCCCCAATTGACTATATCTATTATAAATAATTGTTGTAAATTTCATAATGATTACTAAAAAATAATTCTCTTTATGCAAATTTATACGAAATTTTGTCCTATATCACCATGTTAAAAATTTAGAAAAAGCGCGATGGCAACGCAACCTCTAAGACAATTTTTACTAAAAGTTGATAGGCACTAATTTATGTCAAGGTGCAACTACGTACTAATTTGTATGCAATTTTTTGCAGTAGTTCCTGAGATACATTTGCCACAAAATTTTGTCACACATACACATCCACAGAGACAGACAGACAGACAGGTAACTTTTGAAATAATTAATCATTTGAAACCAAAGTTGAAAAATGGATTTTTCATTGAAATATCTATGGTTTCGGTGGGCATGTTTCCCTGTAATTTTGTTTCCAATTTGCGTCCACTTGAACTCTGCCACTTGAGACTTACTCCATTAATAATAGCACAAACATATAAAAAACCGCCAAGTATCTTTGTGAGGATATTTCGAAAAACTCATTATTATTATTTTTTTTTTTTGAGATTTTCGAATTTACTTTTTTTGATTAATTAATGTTTTTTTTTTTTTTTTTTTTTTGAGGGGGGGGGGGAAGGGGGTTACGAGGGCGCAAATTCGTCCGGGAAGATCTGCAGGAGGTTAGATCTCAAAGTGTGCGGCTCATTTACATGTATCCAGCACCCATTGTAACGGGATTTTGACAATTTTCGCTTTACCCCCGTTGGGGACATGGGGGGCAATAAACACGTTTCCAAGCATAACTTAGGTTCAAACTATCTCAGTAAGATTAATTTTCATGAATGTGTTGGTTATGCTTTCCCAACACGCACATTAAAGAGATTTTATGAATTTTCCCCTTGACTCCACCCCTTTAAGGGCAAGGGGGTAAAAACACGCTTTTAAGAGTAACGCTGCTTAAAATTATCTCAATATAGCGATTTTTTGATTTGTCGATTGGTTGTGCATACTCACGACGCATACTACAATGGGATTTTTGAAATTCCACCTTACCTTCCTTGGGGGTGGGGAGTGGGACAAACGCCATGTTTCCATGCATAACTCTGCTCCGAACTATCTTAAAAAAATGATTTTTTATGTGCGGGATGGTTTCCCAACACGCACTATAAAGGGATTTTGCGAAATTTCCCCTTTACCCATCTAAGGGAGAAGGGGGCACGTTTTTAAGAGTAGCTCTGCTTAAATTATCTCATGAAAATGAATTTTTGCATTGTCGACTGGTTTTGCGTACTAACACACACACTACAAAGGAATTTTTTGAAATTCTGTCCTATCTCCCTTCAGGGTCGGATTGGGACAAAATACATGATTCCATGCGTAACTCTGTTCCACATTATCTTAGAATGGTAATTTTTTATGTGTAGGTTGCTTATGCGTACTCAACACACACTACAATGGGATTTCGAGAAATTCCACCCTACCGCCCTTTGTAGGGGGGGGACACAAACATTTATCCATGCGTAACTCTTCACTAAATTATTTTAGGTTGGAGACTTTTGACATATGGATCTATTATATGTATCTAATTCATAGTGTGAAGAGATTTTACGAAATTCCCTCCCACTTCCCTTCTTTAAGAGCGGAAGGCGATAAAAACCACGTTTTAAAACGTAGCTCTGCTTTAGGTATTTCAGGATCACGATTTTTTTAGGTGTTCGTCAGGTATGTGTATATGCAACATGCAATATAAAATAAATCTGTAAATTTACCTTCTCCCCCTTTCCCATTGAGGTGGGCTGGGCAAAAATCACATTTTCAAGCTTAAATCCGTCAAAATTACCTAATAATGGCGAATTTAGATGTGTGTGGGTGTTGATTAAGTGTACGCAATATGCAGTTTGGTTAGATTTTGCAAATCATTCGACATCAACCGCGAGGGAGGGGGAGTAAAAAGCAGGTAAGAAGCTGCGGAAGGCCCTGGGGCTCGAGACTCTACTGTGGCGAGCGGGAATGCCGCTACCGAAAGTAGTGGGAGCTTAAACTTAGATTTTGACAGATTTTAATGACATTTTTAAAGATTTTTTATTAATGATATGGTGTTTTGAGAATTCATTTCAATACAATCACCAACGAAGCGGGCAAAGCCTGCTAGTGTCTCATAAACAAGATCTGATAGATCAAAATGAATGTCATTTTTGGAATTAGCAACACCGAATTAATCAAAATCAATCTGAAAATTACAGGCATCATGAAAAAAAAAAAAAAAAACTAGTATGTTGTGGCTACCACAAGGCTTTCTTCTATATTTTTCTATACTAATTCACTAAGTGCAAATGATACATTAAAACTATTATTTATTAAAATTATCTAACATAATGAATGCAAATGATTTTCATTTTAGCGAAAACTAACACTTAATATCCAAAAAAAAAAAAAAAAAATGTTTTTTTGTCTGTAAATAACACCTTAAAAAGTACATTTTTATAACGGTCATTGCATGTAACAAGTTACCTATTTTTATATGCCATAGAAATTGAGATATACTCTTCCCGTTTTCGAGGAAATTTTCAGTATAGAAGTATCAACTATTGGCCGATAAGCATCCAAATTGAATCAGCATAATGTCTCATAATGGCCTTCTCGAATATTATGTTTAGTTTGATGATACGCAATAGAATCTTAGATATACGTTTCCATTAAATTGCAGAAATCGCTGTGTAGCAGTGCCAAACCAAAAGTTTATAGGCGCTAATTTAGGTCAAGGTGCCTCTACATGTAGATTTATATGCAATTCTATGCAGTAGCTCCTTAGCTATAGCCTTCCCTTAAATTAAGAAAATCGCTGTATAGCAGCGCCACGTGTTGGCCGATAAGCATTCAAACATAATTAGTATAAGGACTCATAATGGCCTTCTTACATATCAAGTTTTCTTTCATTATACGCAATTGGACCTGGGATATAGATTTCCCTTTAATTTGTGGAAATCGCTGTACAGCAGCAGCACCTGTTGAGCGGTTGATATAAAAAACTGGTAGGCACTAACTTATGTCATGGTGCATTAACATATAAAATTATATGCATTTTTGTGCAGTAGTTCCTGAGATATAGCCTTCCCTTAAACCGCAAATATCACTTAGAGCAGCGCCACCTGTTGGTCGATAAGCATTCAAATTGCACCAGCATAATGTCTTATATTGGCCTTTTTACATATGAAGTTTTGTTTGATTATACACAGCAGATTACCTGCTGTTAAATTGCGGTAATCTGCTTTGATTACCTGCTGTTAAATTGCGGTAATCTGCTTTGATTACCTGCTGTTAAATTGCGGTAATCTGCTTTGATTACCTGCTGTTAAATTGCGGAAGTCTTTGTATAGCAGCGTCACCTGTAGAGTAGTGGACACCAAATGTTGACAGGCACTAATCTATGTCCAGGTACACGAACACAGAAATGTATATGTAATTCTGAGCAGTAGTTTCGGAGATACAGTTACCACAAATTTTTTGCCACGCAAACACACATTCAGGCAGACGGACAGACACACAGACATCTTCTAAAAATGGTCAAATCGTGTTTTTGACCTCTCAAAACGTGTAAATACATCGAAAACCGAAATTTTTTACGAATACAATACTTTCTTCTATTGACTATAGAGGAAAGTAAAAATAATTTGTTGACCTGCGTTTTTTAATTTCTTGTGTACTTGATCACGAGAAATATTTCGTTTTCTTTTCTTTCCTATTCTTTTTTTTTCTTTTATGATACATATTTTCCTTCGTAAATTGTATAAAATAAAAAAGTAACTGCGAACAGTTTTTTTTTTTTTTTTTTGTTTTTTTTTTTTTTGTTTTTGGGAATTGGAAGTATAGGGCTAATGTAAATAGCTTAATTGATAGTCTTCCGCTCAAACAAATTAAAATATTTGTTCTGTATAACAAAAATGGTATAACAAATTAAATACCATTTTTTTCAATTCCTACTATCAGTCCACACTCTCCCTATATATATCTTGTACAAAATCTTGCAATCGATTTTTAACTAATTTCCCGACTAGCTAGAAATTTGAAACTTTCAGGATTGCTCTGAGCACGGTGATGATACATTTTTTAAATACTTTTAGTCAATTGTTTCAGGTCCCTACTGCCTTCGGCAGTGTTTTTATGATTCAACAGAAAATGTATTAACTAACTTCCCGACTAGCTAAACATTTGAAACTTTCAGAATAGTTCAGAATACGGTGAAAATGCATTTTTAAAATACTTTTAAGCAAGTGTTTCGGGTTCCTGCTTCCTTCGAAAGCGTTTCCAGTACAAAGCTTGCAATTGATTTTTAACTAGCTTCCCGGCTAGCTAGCTAGCCATTTGAAACTTTTATAATAGCTCAAAACACGATAACAATGAATTTTTTAAATAATTTAAGCCAATTGTTCCGGGTTACCGCTGCCTTCGGTAGCGTTTATATGGTTCAACAGAAAATTTAAAAAAATTGTATATAAAAAGATCTTTTTATTTTGTAATTATTCTTATTATATCACTGAACTGAGTCCACGAGCTTAAATACTGTCCATTTTTAAATTTTATTTAACATTTTATTTGATTTTGCACGCACGCTTTTTGTTTCTATTTATTAACTAAAATAACATTTTTCTTTGTTGATCTAAGTATGAATTAACTGTTTTATATATATATATATATATATATATATATACACTGCTCGACATTGAAAATGCAACACCAACAATGAGTGGTCAGAAAGTGATGAAATTTGGAAAAAAGACAGAGAAAGCAAGGAACAATAAGTGATCTTTATTTCAAAATGATAGTCAGAATACAAAGCGAGAACAGCGAGAGGTCAGGAGAGAGTAAGGTGGCCTGGGAAGCATCTGTATAACTTGTAGAGCATGTTGGCAGCTGCGAGCACTGTGTGGTCGGGCGTTATCCTTCTGTGAAATTGCATTAGGCAGCCCCTGAAGATAGGGGATTACCACAGGCCGCAGTACATTATCCAAGTATCGTTGGGCCGTCATACTGCTTTGAATACGAACTAGAGATGACATGGAATTATACGCAATAGCACCCCAAACCATTATGCCACGTTGTCGCGCGGTGGGGCGTTCCACAGTTACTGCCGGTTTAGATCTGTCTCCACGTCGACGCCACACACGTATGCGGCGACTGTCACTGGATAAACAGAAGCGTGACTCATCTGAGAACACGGCGTTTCGCCATTCTGTCATCCTTGTCGCTCTAGACGACACCATTCCAAACGTTCGCGTCTATGCTGTGGGGTCAATGGCAGTCTTCATAGCGGACGCCATGAGTTCAGGCCAAGTGCAACCAATCGACGGGAAATGGTTCTGTTCGACTCGGAAACATCCAGGGTATCTTGCACATGCTGCAGAATCGAGGTACAAGTGACTTGAGGGTCCGCCCCAGCTTGTCGGCGGATGCGTCGATCCACGCGTGCTGACGTCACTCTGGCTGCACCTGCACCCCTAAATCTTGCCACATTTTCTTGTTCCAAACATCTTCGCCACAGCCGATGCACCGTGCTCGCATCCATGTGGGTATAAGCTGCGATTTGACGTAAGGACCAACCCCCCCTCCTCAGTCCGATAACCATACCCCTCGTAAAATCGTCTATCTGCTGGAAGTGCCTTCGTTGACAGCGGCCTGGCGTTCTCTCTTATTACACGTATCCTCCAAGACAAAAACAAAATTTCTTCGATAATTCGTCTGGCAGAAATAACGACACGAATATTGTCCATTCTTCAAGTTCCTTCCCTTATATCTTACTTCACGTGCGCCGGACAGCTGCGCATTTCACATCATTCGCATAACTCACAAGGAAACATTCAAAAGGTGTCATCTTCAAAAAGTATTGAAAAAAATATATGTGATTCTACTCTTCATGAAACACGAGAAAATTAAAAAAATATCGGCTGAAATTAACAACAGCGATCACAAAAAATTATCAAAATTAAGCATATTTGGCGATTTAGCGCTGTTATGCGATACGTTTGCTAGCAACGAGATTGCCGTGTACGAACAGAACCGTGTTTTGCTTTTCCGCCAAGTACTCAAAATCAGTCGCCTAGCAGTGTGAAATCGCCAAATATGCTTAATTTTGTTAATTTTTTGTGGTCGCTGTAATTAATTTCAGCCGATAATTTTTTCATTTTCTGATGTTTTAGGAAGAGTAGAATCACATATATTTTTTTCAATACTTTTTGAAGATGACACCTTTTGAATGTTTCCATGTCAGTGACGTGCGTCTGCTGTAAAATTTGCATAAATTTCTGACCACTCCTTCTTGGTGTTGCATTTTCAATGTCGAGCAGTGTATATATATATATATATTACTTGTTAGGAAGAAATATGTTTCTCGTTATTTTAAAATACTTAATCATTGCTATTCAGATATAATATTTTTTATTGAAAAATTGTGTATGTTTTAAAATTTAAATTGTGAAACGTTTGTAACACATCGAACAATTTCTCTATTTACATTTATTTTCAGTTTTTGTGTTCCAAAGAATTTCTGCGTTTGAAAAAATATCTCAAAGCAATATTTTAAAAGTGAATTAATGTAATAGAAAATAATTATTTAGTATCACGCTGCTGTTTCACACGCACTCTCACGCACGCACACACACACACACACACAAAATAAAAAAAAAAAAAAAAAAAAAAAAAAAGGTTCAACATTCTAACAAAACCACTGTTAAAAATATTGTAGTATTTGTAATTTCTATTACAAATATAATGATAGCAGAAATATTGTTTTAGGATAAGATTTTCGAAATCGACATTTTGTTAATTTAACACATACATGAAAATATTCAAAAGGTGTCGTCTTCAAAAAATATTGAAAAAGATATATGTGGGTCTACTCTTCATAAAACATCAGGAAGTGAAAAAATTTTGGGCTGAAATGATTTACAGCGACCACAAAAAATTACCAAATTAAGCATATTTGGCGATTTAGCGGTGTTAGGCGTAAATTTCGCTAGCATTCAGATTGCCATGTACGAACAGAACCGTGTTTGTTTCTCGGCCAAGTACAATGTGCAATCGTCAAATATGCTTAATTTTGATAATTTCTTGTGGTAGCTGTAATTCATTTCAGCCGAATTTTTTTTTTCATTTTCTGGTGTTTTAGGATGAGTAGAATCACATATTTTTTTTTTCAATATTTTTTGAAGACGACACATTTTGAATGTTTCCTTGTTAGTTACATTCTTGAAAAAAAAAAAAGAAAAAAGGCTTCTAGTGATAGTCTGTGTGCCTGTATGTATGCGTCTCTGTATTTTGTTCTGTGAGACTGTTATCAGCGTAATTTAAAAGAAAACATTAGAAATATTTCTAAACTCAATATTTTAAATCTGTTTCAACTGGATATGCTACTTGAATATATATATATATATATATATATATATATATGTATATATTAATTTTACGAATAATACGTGTACAAGGACACCCAAAGAGATTCAAATATATTTTGTATATGGGAAAAATTACTTAAGGTTGTAATTTATCATCCTTAGACTGCTTTAAGCAAAAGTAATCAAAGTAAACAATTTTGTATTCCTAAAAAGAAATTGCTTATCGAATATGGGGGGAAAACTTTTTCACCATTCATTCACAAGGCCGAACGAAATAATTCGGATATATTAATACTGTACTTAATTTTTTCTGAAAGTGCCCTTTAAGTTGTTTATGTGTTTCGGTACATACTGTACTCAATTTAAGTAAACTATGTGGTATGCATATAATTTAGCAAAATTATACGGATCTACTCAAAATTAAACGAAAACACTCTTTTATATTGAATGTCATCGGTGAAAGGGTTTTACTAACAAGGAAACATTCAAAAGGTGTCATCTTCAAAAAGTATTGAAAAAAATATATGTGATTCTACTCTTCATGAAACACGAGAAAATTAAAAAAATATCGGCTGAAATTAACAACAGCGATCACAAAAAATTATCAAAATTAAGCATATTTGGCGATTTAGCGCTGTTATGCGATACGTTTGCTAGCAACGAGATTGCCGTGTACGAACAGAACCGTGTATTGCTTTTCCGCCAAGTACTCAAAATCAGTCGCCTAGCAGTGTGAAATCGCCAAATATGCTTAATTTTGTAAATTTTTTGTGGTCGCTGTAATTAATTTCAGCCGATAATTTTTTCATTTTCTGATGTTTTAGGAAGAGTAGAATCACATATATTTTTTTCAATACTTTTTGAAGATGACACCTTTTGAATGTTTCCTTGTAAGTATTACCAATCTAAAAAAATTTTAAAGGAATAAGAGGTACCTTCTTATACTCTTTAAATACAGAAAATAAATTTTAATTTCCAAATTTTATAATTATTTATTTTATAATTACGCGTTTTGAGATCACATAAATATAAAAAATCAAGTATTTATCAGTTAAACCACGTGGATGTCTGCTGTCACCTTAATTGAGAAATAAACAATTGCATGAGATTCAATTACTCTATTTTAAAGATCAATTTGGATTGTTACATACAAGATTTGGTCAAGATTCTTAAGTTTTAAAAAGTAATTTATATGAATGTTGGCTAAATATTTTTGAGTAAACATTTACAGTTTATAATCCAGTTACATTTAATCACAATTACAGGTGCTTTATATGGAAATGACATTAAGAAAGGTGGTAGTTCTCTACAAACAAAAATTATGCCGAATAAACCTGTTTCTAAAATCAGCATTTTAAATATTTTGTCAAATTATTTAGATAAACACTACTCGATAAGTTGTACTTTAATCTATAGTCTGCTTTAGAGTATTCAAATGAAGAGTAAATGCATGAGTTTCACAATTTTGTGTTTTTTACAATCACGTTCTTTCACTAAATATTACTTACAATACTATTAACGTAGTAATTCTAGTAGAAATCGTTTGTGTATATATCTGTACTGATAAATATAAAGAATTTAAGTCCAAAAATGTCGATTTTGAATTAAGTACATAGTCAGACCCAGAAAAAAAATTCTCTATCGATTGGTATAAAGGATTTAAATCCATGTCATTTAGTTGAGAAAATTCATAGGTAAAAAAAGATTCAAGTCAGAAATTTAGCATTAATCTTTGTATAAAATATTTAATTCAATTTTTTCCCTTTATTAAATGAAGGTTGACAATCACTGAACGGTATAAAGGGTATAAATCAACATAATCCCTTTTTCCTAATCGATTCTTCTGATTAGTGTTTAGTTAGTTTAACTTTATTTTTCGTCTCCTGAAAAATCAAGAATATGGACTTAAATCCTTTATACTTATCAGTACAGATATGTAAACTGACAGGCTTTGCCCGCTTCACTGGTCATTATATCTATATATTAAAAGGCAAACATGAAATTTGTGGTACACTTTTAAAACATTAATTATGGGAGTAGAGGATTGAAAAAGGTATCATTCGAAAGGTATGATAAGCCAGAGTAGCAGAATGCAAAAATTATTCTCATATGATATGAAGAAAATATTTAAAAATACTTTTATTTTTTATGCTGTTTTTAACTTTATAACACGTGATCTTTTGTATTAAAAAGCTCTTAATGTAACAAGTTTTTAAATCTAGCAATTTCTTAAAAATCAAATTAAAACCATAAACACAATAATTTGCATAGATGTAGCAACACTATATTCTCGACTGCATATTTTTTATTCTAAGAGCCATTACAGAGGTAGAATTTTGAGTGAAAGAGTGGTAAATAGAAAGTTTATATAATTAAACATATACAGAAGTAAAAAAAAAGATGGATTCAATTTATGAAAGTTCTATTATTATTATTATTATTATTATTATTTATTTATTTATTTATTTATTTATTTAAGATATAATTACTTTTATTCTTTTCTTTTATTCCCCCCCCCTTACGTCAGCTCTAATTAAAAAACACATTTTTTAACTAAAACATAATGCATCTCAGTTAAATTATATTGACTGCTTATTAAAAAAAAAAAAAAAAAAAAAAAAATGGATTTATTACTAGATCTTCTGCATGTATAAGAAGAAAGTGAAAGATACGGAAAAAAGTTTGATTTCCGGTTTTCGATGAATTTACACGTTTTGAGATTTCCTTGCATTTCAAATAACTGAAATTGACCACTTCTTTCAAGAAATTGGATTTATTACTAAATTCTGCTTGTATAATAAAAAAGTAGAAGATACAGAAAAAACTTCGATTTCCGGTTTTCGATGAATTTATACGCTTTGAGATTTTCTTGCATTTTAATTAACTGAAATTGACTACTTATTTTTAAAAATGTGGATTTATTACCAGCTTCTTCATGTATAATAAGCAAGTAGAAGATACAGAAAAAAAATCGATATCCGGTTTTCGATTAATTTACACGTTTTGAGGTTTCCTTGCATTTAAATTAACTGAAATTGACTGCCTTATTTAAAAAAGTGAATTTATTATTCTATCCTTTGCATATATAAGAAGAAAGTATAAAATTCAGAAAAAAATTAGTTTTTTGGGTTTTGATGAAGTTATACGTTTTGATATTTCTTGAACTCAATTCGAACATTTTTAGAAAATATATGTCTTATTGATTTCCGACGCTGTACTTTATGAACCAAAGGACTTAATATAACCGAACTTTATATTTGGTTTGACCTTGGTTTGTATTATTGTCGATTAGCTTTTGGGCTATATCATCCAACAGGAAGCGCAACGCCATTGTGATTTTCTTTCATTTCAGAAAAGGCTCAACACCTACAGTGTACCAAACTAAGTAAAATATATCAAGTGAAACTCTGCTGATTCAGTTTGTGTGCATATCTACAAAGAGTTGTCACAGCTACGTTGCAATTTCATTCCGTTTAGGAGAAGGAAATTACTTTACTTTGCTTTGCAAAAAAGTGGTCGAGTTTCGACCACTGGGCGATACTAGTTTAAATAAATTTAAAAACAGAATAACTCTTTTTTTTTTTTTATCTCATTTATAAACAAGAAATAAAAAGAAAAGCCAGAGAAAGTGCTCAAACGAACACTTATACACGCTGCTTTTCGAAGCGTTCATCTCACCTGCAAAATCTCGGGTAGGTCTCCATACTGCATGCGGCAACGAGTCCATATTATATTCATGTTAGGAGAAATGAATTTGATCAAACTCTTGACACAGTGGTAGAAAGAAATTCCCACCTAATAGGCTACCCATTTTTCAATTTGATATATTTCTCATATTTTTATCTAATAATTTATTTCATTGAGGTCAATTTCGTAGTTTACTTTCCATGCTAATATTTCTAATGCAATAATCACCAAAATTGATATTTATATGAAATATCGCAAATTTGGCTAGGTTGATAATATCTTAATTTTCGAATAACTTACAAAATTTACCTATTGAAATAATTGTAGTTAATAATGTTAAAACAAGTACCATGAATATTCTTTTGAAGTTGCTTATGTGTTTATGATCAGCAAAATGGTAGATTATGCTGAATTTGCCCTATTCTGCCATGTTAACTAAATCGCAAATTCCAAATAACTTACGAAATTTTTAAATTAAAAAATTCATAATCAAGGATGATTATTCGAGTAACCTGAATGATAATTTAAAAGAGTTTCGGCATCTCTACTATGAGAATATGAATGGACGTTTATGAGAAATTTTTCCGTATTCTGGCATATTAAGTAAGTCGTAAATTTCTAATGGTTTAAATTTTTAAATTAGAAAAATGCATAGTCAAGGACGTCTATGCCAGTATCATATATATATATATATATATATATATATATATATATATTAAAGTAGTCTTACATTTTTATGATTAAAACATCCCTTAAAACCGACGTTTACACGAAATTTTGTCGTATTCTGCCATTTTAAAAAAATCGTAAATTTTGAATAATTTGCGAAATTTTCATAGTATGTTAATAGTTAATGATGTTCATTCCGGCATAAAAACTAATATTTAAAAGCTGGTCTTACATCTTTACGATAAAAATATTTCTTTTATGCACCTTTAAGTGAAATTTTGTTCTATTCTCCCACATTAAGAAAATAGTAAATTTCGAAAAACTTCTGAAGATTTTTAATTGGAATATTGAAAAAGAATAAGATTCTTGCCAGTGCAATAAATAATATTTTAAAAGAAGTCCGACTTTTCTTTGATCATTTGTTTGGGAGATATTATGTACACAACCTAGCAAGCTAAAGGACTAAAACACTAATAGACTAACAAACTAACAGACCCCCACCACAGACGGACGCCATACCCATTTTGATATTTTTGGATTCCTCAAAACTGAAAATTTGTGAAAAAGTAAAAAAGAAAAAAAAAAAAAAAAAAAGATGTCGAAAATTTTCACGATTACTTAATTTTCCCATACATATAGTATGATGGGGAACTAATAAAAACTTTAGTAATTTGTTTTGTACTCAGGATTTTTTGAATATTTTGAATTAACTTATATATGAAAAAATATTTTGTAACATGGACACATTTTTAAATAAATTATGCGTTCTAAACGTATATTTGCAAAAGACATTTCATTCGAATAATAATGCTTCAATTTCTTTCTTTTCTTTTTTTTTTTTTTTTTTTTAGGACTGAGGACTATTAGTCTCAATCTGGGATTTTTGCGGTGTCATTTTTCGATAGTTGGACATTTAACGAAATCTAAAATTTATCTAAAATATAATTTAATAATTTGAAAAAAAAAAAAAAAAATAATAATAGTCCTCCGTCCTAAACTAAATTCAACTTTTCCCAGAAATTCATCAAAATCATTTTTTTTTTTTTAGAAAAGAAAATTAATACTAATCAGTATCGGAACAAACACTATAGAAAAGGTTTTTTTTTAAATAATTTTGAATTAGGAAATAGAAAATGCGCGTGCAAAATAAAATAAAAATAAGTAAAAAAATGAATTTAATGATTTAATTTTTATATAAAACATGATCGCGTGCTGTCTTAAAAAGTAGATGTAAAATTTAAAGTTTATGTGGTGCGTGTGTCATCAATAAAAATTGTTTTAAGAAATAGAATAGAATAAAGAAAGCAACGATGTTGGTTGTATTTTGTTATATAGTTTGAATTTTTGAATTTTATAGAAGTAATATCTACCGTAGGAATAATTTCTTATGTTAGAACTATAGGGAATTGTTATGCGAGCACAAGCGATGCTACTTTATTATTCATTTCCTTTTTCTTTCAAAAAAAAAAAAGGATTTTGACGAAATTTTGGCAAAAGCTGTTGTAATATCTAATCTCAGAACCATCTTATTAACTCTTTTTTTTTTATGTTCCAAAACTATTTCTTCCCGCCAACTGATTGTTTCTTAAACCTGCTTCATCACGTGACGATATGTCGCGTCTTTCTACCACTACTGTTTTTTTTATTTTTATCATGTAACATTTTTTGTACTCGAAGTACACTGATATGGAAGTAAATGAATTTTTGAATAAGGAAGGAATTGAGCACCAGTTTACCGTTCCTTACTCTAGTGCTCAGAACGGCGTGGCAGAACGTAAAAATCGTACGCTGACCGAAATGGCGCGCTGTCTGCTTAAAGACAGTAATTTACCAAATTCCTTTTGGGGGGAAGCCGTAAATACTGCGAATTACATACAAAACAGGCTCCCAACTTCCTCATGTGACTCAACTCCTTACGAAAATTGGACCGGCCGTAAACCCGATTTATCAAATATAAAACATTCAGATGTCGCGCATACGCATATGTACATAAGATACATAGGGGGAAAATGGATAGCACCGCTCAAGAAGGAATTTTTGTGGGATATGATAATCGTAGCAAAGGCTACAGAATTTGCACAAATAATAAAAATGTAATTATAAGCAGAACTGTAAAATTTTTGGAAGATGAGAATACAGAATCCCACAATAGTGAGAAATCACATATCAATAATGAAAATTCAAATGATGAAATTCCAGTGCCCAGATTACAAATATTAGATTCCGATATAGATATAATGGGTGATAACGATAGTCCCGATGACACTCAAACTCTGCCGCGACGATCACAACGATTAAATAAAGGGGTTCCGCCCGACAGATTTGCATTTGCAGTAAATGACAAAAGAATTGATGAGCCTAAGTGTTTTGACGATATACTAAAAATTCAAAACCTAGCAGAAAAGGAAAATTGGCTGAACGCCACACTCTACGAAATGAATACACTCAGACAAAACAATACTGGGGAACTTGTTGACGCTCAACCAGAGACCAAAGTAGTAGGGTGTAAGTGGGCGTTCATGGACAAATACAATAGCCAAGGACAAGTCGAGAAATATAAAGCCAGGTTACTCGCGAAGGGTTTTTCTCAAAAATACGGGGTGGACTATGACGAAACTTTTGCACCAGTTGCATCGCATACCACTCTAAGAAGTTTCGTGACCATGTCGCTGTACAAAAATTTGAATCTAAGGCATGTAGATATCAAAACTGCTTTCCTACATGGAAATTTGCAAGAAGATGTATACATGCAACAACCCGAGGGTTATGTTGTCCAAGGCGAAGAAAATAAAATATGTAAGTTAAAGAAAGCGATATATGGCTTGAAACAAGCCGCTAGGGCGTGGAATTTGAAAACTAATGAATCACTGTGTAAATTAGGATTTAAACAAAGTCAGCATGACAAATGTTTATATATCCGTAACAAAGATAACACAGAAACTTACATTCTTGTCTACGTCGATGACTTACTTATAGCTGGTAAAAATCACAATATTGACATATTGATTGATCAACTAAGGGAAGAATATCCACTAACTGACCTTGGGGAAGCCAAATATTACCTTGGCATAAATATAGAAAGACCTTGTAAAAGGGTAATTAAGCTTGATCAAAGTAATAAAATACAAGACATTGTAACAAAACTCGGGCTAGATAACGCACGGCCCTATGACACACCAATGGAACCAGGGTATATAAAATTAACTGATAACGATAATCTCTTACCAAACAACACAATGTACAGACAGGCTATAGGCGCATTACTTTACATTTCTACAGTATCGCGACCTGATATAAGTGTTGCCGTTGGTATCTTAAGCCGTAGAAACGAAAATCCCAGAGCGAAAGACTGGGAAGCAGTTAAAAGGGTAATTAGGTACTTGAAAAATACCAAAGATATTAAATTAAGACTTTGTAACTCTGGTGAACCTGTCCTAAAAGCATATTCGGATTCGGATTGGGCAAACGATCCAAGTGATCGAAAATCCATCTCTGGAAATTTATTTATGTTAGGCAGGAATCCAATTTTTTGGACTTCGAAAAAACAGCCCTGTGTGTCCATGTCTTCAGCAGAGGCTGAGTACGTCACAGCTGCGAGTGCTGCACTTGAAATACAATGGCTAAAGAAACTTTTAGATGATTTAAACTTGCCGCAAGAACTTCCTATTGTGTTATATCAAGACAACCAGTCTACGATGAAGATTGCTGAAAGTGACAAATTTCTTTCAAAGACAAAGCATTTACAGTTGAGATTTCATCTTCTGAGGAATCTGATACAGGAAGGCCTCATCAAGTTTCAATAAAAAGCTACTGAAGAAATGACTGCCGACACCCTCACAAAAGCTCTACCCAAAACTCCGTTTAAGAAACATAGACATTGTTTAATAAACAATTGAACATTTCTGAGCTTACGAGGGGGTGTTGTAATATCTAATCTCAGAACAATCTTATTAACTCTTTTTTTATGTTCCAAAACTATTTCTTCCCGCCAACTGATTGTTTCTTACACCTGCCTCATCACGTGACGATATGTCGCGTCTTTCTACCACTACTGTTTTTTTATTTTAATCATGTAACACTTTTTGTACTCGAAGGACGTTCTTTTATTGAGTCCTCATTCCATTATTTTTTGTGCCTAAGATATAATAAATCTATTGAGTAAAAATCTAGGCAATCCTCAATTATGCAGTCAATATCTGCATAACTATAAAATATAATGAATCTACATTTCTTTCATAGAACAATTAAGTACTTTCGTTTTACCCAAAACAGAAGTTATTTCAACATAATATGTGGGTAATTTATTCTTCAACAAAAGAGAATGCTACGTAACTGTGCCAACCCAGTTAAGACAAACTTTTTTAATTAGTTGACTGTTGACTATGAAATAAAGAATTATTGTTATAAAAATATATTTCGAAATAACTAATTGAGGAAAATCCGAACTTACTGCCTAATAATTTTATCAAAAGAAAAATTTAGTTTAGGACAGAGGACTATTAGTTTTTTTTTTTTTTTTTTTCAAATTATAACATTGCTTTCAAATTATTATTTTTTTTTATTTGCAAAATATGTACACGATGCTTGGAATAATTGCTGGATCATTTTGGAATTTATGAAGATTTTTTTTTTATCTCTATCGTTATTTCCGCTTGCATAAAATATGTGTTTACTCTTCTCAAAATATATTGCCGCCTTGTTACGAAAACCCTGTTTTTAATTGTTTTGAATGACACAGCGAAATGAGTCACAAAGAAATGCATATCATTTCAAAACACATTTTCTGCTTTCATTAGTAAAAATATATATATTGAGTATTTTTTTTTTTTTTTATGTTACGCAGCATGTAATGTTCTATATATTACCGTAAAATATCATTGCGTAACATGCCAAAACATTTCTTTTAATTTTTTTTTCTTTACAACAAATTTCGTATCTAAAATTACGTTTCATTTTTACTTCTCTCTCTCTCTCTCTGTCTTTTTGTTTTGTTATTTTTGTTTTTTGCATAGTCGTGTTTTGCACACTAGAAGTTTGGATATAAGTGATTCTGCTGTTTTTAATGCTTATGAATATACATGGAAAAATTAGGTATGATTTTTTTTATATTTTACTTTTGAGTTATTATAGTTTTTTTTTTTGTAAATATAATTAGAAATTTTAAGTGAATTATAGAGCGTAATGGGTCAAATAGGAGAATTGTACTTACACGAGGGCCTTTTACAGAAACTTAATATGTTACATTATTAATTTTTAACTTTAATTTCCCTTAATTATTTATTACCAGCAAATGTTATAAAAAGGAAAATCGGTTAAGTTTCAGTATATTACTGGTGTTACGTTTAGTTATGGATATTTGTGCTACGTTTAGTTATGGATATTTTCTTGGTAAAAAGTTGTTAATTTGTTATAGTGCACTATTTTATTCATAAACTTCAAAAGTTGTTTTAGAATTAGTAACTGCTGTCTAGTTTCAGAATATATTATTAGGAATTTGAAAATCTGTTCGATTATCCCTTTTGGTTTTGAAAAAAATTTTAAAGTATTTTTATAATGACATTATTATGATTTATAATAAAATATTTTGCCTTTTAACTCATTTTTAAGTTCTGATAGAAGATATTGGGTTAATTTAATAAAGTTTAGTATTTAAATTTCTTTTAGAATTTAAAGAGGACTCAGAATAATAATAATAATAATAATAAAACGATAAGGAAAATCATAAATATACGCAAAACCCTTACGCCAGTATGCAAATGCAAGGATTTGGAAGAAGTATAAATACTTCAGGCAGACTGTGAAGAGTGGCTTGCTTGTTTCCTGGCTTGCTTCCTTCTTTGGTTTTTTTTCCAGGCCTGCAGATAGAGAGTATCTTGAGGCTGATGTTCGTTTTCAGCTTTTTCAGAAGGAATTGATAGCACTAAGCTATTGCAAAAGCAGAATGTGTTTTGTAAAAATGCCATAAATGGCTTTTTCTTTTTCTGTTTTTATTTAAACAAAATTTTCATTTTATTTTTAATAAACTAAACTTATTTTAATTTTGATTCTGTTTTATTTCCCTTACCATATGTATGTAAATTATCTTGTTTAGAGGTTAAACTTAATTTAAATTTCTGAAAGGATTTAAAGTTCATGAATAAGGTTAAGTTATTCAAATTCTGATTTAAATATTTCTCTTTCTCAAAGCTCTTTTAGATTTAAATTAAGCATAACTAAAAACAGTGACCATGCTCCATTGTAACTGGATCTCTGCTAATGAATATATTTTATCGGATTATAAGTTTAATGTCAACCCATAATCCAACACGGGTTATGGGCCATAAGTTACTGTTTTAGTGGTGATAGCTTAGATTAGTAATTATCATTTTGTTTTATCTAGTAAAGAGCTAAATGTTTAAAACAAATTTTGAAGTTTTTTTTTTTTTTTTTTATGTGTATGAAGAAGATTAATATTGAAGCATAAATTAAGTAGTAGAGTTTTGAACTTGAAATTAATTTCTTTTTCTCTCTATTGAATTACTTGAAAACACACATTATGGTAATGGAAAAAGCTGTGTTTCTTTCTAGGTAGTGTCACATACACTGAAAACTTGTTTTTTAATTAGACTTTGAAACTGTGTGGACAATAGCGTGATCGTATATGCATAAGGACTACTTTAATTGCAGTTATTTTAAGTATTGTATAATACATATTAATGTTACTTTATCTCTTTATGCAAAGGGGTCTGGACAAAGGGATCTATAAGCTGAAAAGGTTTAGGAAATTAATTTAAGACGGGCTGTTTCGAATGAGGAGCTATAGTTTAATGTAGTTCACCCCCTCTTTCCCTTCTTGACTTAATGTTTTTTTTAAGACGTCATGGCTTCGTTTACACAGTACAGTATAGCTAAACGCACCCACGCTAATTATGTTAGCTGGTCCCATGATATTAAATTCATCTTAATGGAAAAGGGTGTCTGGGGTATCGTCACCGGAGAGGAGTTGAACCTGATTATAAGCCTGGTGATCCAGTTCCAAAAGAGGTAACCGAATACCGTTCTAGAGCTCAAACAGCTTTAACAAACATTTTTCTTAATTTGAGTGACAATTTTAAGCAGATAATTTATGGTTGACTTACAGCCAAAGACGCTTGGAATAAAATCAAGGACCACTTTACTCCTGATAATAGAGCTCAGCATATGGCTCTCTTCTCTGAACTTTGCTCATGCAAAATTAAACCAAAGGAATCCTTGGACGTCATTGCTGCCAGGTTACGTATCATAAGGGATCAACTCAAGGGAATTGGTGAAGAAATACCCGAAAAATATGTTAGTTTCCAATTTCTCAGGTACCTCCCAAATAACTTTGACTCTATAATACAACATATTTTAAGATGGGAGGATACTAAGTTTAAATTTGAGACAATAGTTACAGAATTAGTAGCGGAAGAAAGCCGCCAAAGAGTCCGTGAGAAGGACAAGGTTGAGACTTATGAAGTCAATAAGGTAGCTACTAAATTTAGATTTAGAAAACGTGAAATTAAGTGTTTCAGGTGCGGACAGGTGGGACACGTAAGAGGCAGTTGCCGTACCAAGTTGAAAGGAGAGTACGCAGAAAAGAGGACCACCTATGATAAGAGCTCGGAAGAAGAATCGACGGATGCATCTAGCAGTCCAAGGAGGAGTCAAACAGCACTTAAAACAAGTGGCATCATGAAGGGTAAGAAGGGAAATGGTAATTCAAATTTTGATTTAAAACCCAAATCTTTCTTTGTCCAGGCTAATTTGTCACACGCTAATGAGTTAAAAGATGATTTTGTGTTCGACACTGCTGCGTCTCATCATTTTACTCACAATAGAAATATCTTAGAGGAATATACTCCTGTAAATGATGAGACGTTGTCTGTCGCTGTAGATGGTCTTTATTATCCCATAAAGGGAAAAGGCACCATGAAGTTAAGATTCGGCCAACAAATTTTGTCTTTTAAGGACACAATGTATATACCTAGCCTTAGAAAGAACTTATTAAGTGGGCCTCGTATGGATATTTTTGGTGCTTCATTTCATGGTAAAAATGGGAAGGTGAAATTATCAGACAGAAATAATGAATATATTTTTACAGCCATTCTTAAAAACGGCCTTTATATAACTGATGCAAAACCAGTTGCTGAAAAGCGGTCAGTTAAATTTGCCGCAAACACTAAAATTGAAAGGGGAATCGATAAATTAGACTTATGGCATCGTAGATACGGACATTTAAGTTCGAGTTCAATTGAACGTATAAAGCGAAAAAATGTGGTAAAAGGTCTTCCTCACCTGAACTTCAGTAATTACTCATGTGAAACTTGTATTTTGAATAAGTTTAGAAGAGTTACATTTAAGAGGGAACATGAAATTAAGTCTAAAGCCCAGGGAGAAA